>JARHVA010008437.1:0-115000 GCA_037957365.1 Torreya grandis
GATAGAGGCTATTAGAATGTTTCTTACATATGCAGTGTTTAAAAATTTCAAAGTGTTTCAGATGGATGTCAAATCTACCTTCCTAAATAAAAATCTAGAAAAATAGGTCTACATTGAGTAGCTTGAGGGATTTATTCTCTCAAATATTAGTAGCCATGTATGTAGATTGAAGAAACAATTGTATGGATTGAAACAAGATCTCAAAGTTTGGTATACAAGACTTGAAAAATACCTACAAGATCAAGGTTTCAAGAGAATATTTGCTGACAACAATCTCTATTTCAAAATAAAAGGTGAACATCAATTTATTATTATGGTATATGTTGATGACATCATTTTTAGAGGAAACATTAAAAAGATAATAAAAGATTTTTTTGATAATATGTAGAAAAAATTTGAGATTTCTATGTTTGGAGAATTGTCATTTTTCTTAGGGTTATAAATATTTCAGTTAGGTAAAGGAATTTTCATATCTCAAAGTAAATATGCCAAGAAATGTTGAAGAAATTTGGTTTTGGGTATTGTGCACCAATTGGCACACCAATGAGTATAGGAAATAAGGTGAGAAAGGATGAATATTCACCTGTTATAGATCAATATTTGTATATATCTATGATTGGTAGTATTTTATATTTGACAACATCAAGGCTAGACATCATGCATGTAGTAGGTATAGTTGCAAGATATCAGTCAGCTCCAAAAGATAGTCATGTTTAGTTGGTGAAGATAATATTCAAATATATCAAGGGGACATTAGATTATGGATTGTGGTATCTTACAAGCAGAGATTTCACTTTGGTTGCTTATATAAATTTAGATTGGATAGGTTTCTTGGATGACAAAAAGAATACAAGTGGAGGATATTTCTCTCTTGCTGATACCTTAGTATCATGGTTAAGCAAAAATTAGAATTTAGTATCACTTTCTATAGCTAAAGTAGAATATATTTCAATGGTATTGTGTTGTACTAAAGTTCTTTGGATGAAGTAAACTTTGGAAGATATCAAGGTAAAATATGGTGAACCTATTTCTATTTTTTGTGACAATAAAAGTGTTATTAACATTTTGAAGAATTCAGTGATGCATTCAAGAACAAAACATATTACCATCAGATATCACTTCTAAAGAGAGAAAGTTGTAGATCAACAAGTTAAGATGGAATATATCAGTACTACAAAGTAGATTGTAGATATTTTCATAAAGGCACTACCAAAAGACACATTTGAGTATCTATGGGAGAAGTTAGGTGTAATTTATTTTACTTCTTACCATTGAGGATCAGCATTAGTTGAGGGGGAGCTAAGTGTTAGCTCCAAGATAGGCCCTTTTCCACTGATGTCAAAGGGGGAGAAGGAAAAAATAGATATAGGTACAAAAATTGATACAGAAATAGGTACAATGAATAGGTATAGGTTGCTATAGTAAGGGGGAGTTATTATATGTTTTTTAGATGGTAGTATGTGCAGGTTGGCATGTGAAATGCAAGTTTTAGGATGTGGTAGTTTCAATTTGAGGTTTCCATAAATAATAAAAGGGGAGATTGTTGGAAACATTGTCATTAATGTCAAAGGTCTAGTATTGTTGATAAAGGCCCCATTGCATTTAATGGTGTTTTTAATATTCATATCTTGGATAATGTGTGTTAATATTTATTTAATATTAATGAATATATTTTTGGTTGAATATAAGTCAAAAGAGGGCCCATGGAGAAGTCAAAGATTCATGGGGTAAAGACAAAAGAGGAATGGGATGTATTTTATCATGAAGAGTCTTCTTGAGGAATTCCAAGAGTCACCATGTGAAGACAAAAGAGGGCATGACACATTTTTTCATGAAGGGAAACTTTGAGGAATATGAAAAGTCACCAAGATAAAGATAAAAGAGAAAAGGATGAATTTAATTATGAAGGGTCACCATGTGAATTGTCATATGAAAGGATACAAAGGGTCATGCAAGTTTGGTGCCATTTTGCATGAGGAGGGTCACAAAGGGTGAATTCCAAAGGTCATTTTAAAAGCTATAAATAAAGGCTTGAAAATCCATTTTTAATATGTAAGAGAGTGCATGGTTTGTATTTATTTTAAAGGAGAGAAAAACAAGAGATATTGTAGAGTTTTATCATTTGTTGATTAAGCAACATTGAGAGATAGTTGTGTTTTATACACAAGAGGGGTTGGTGCTCACAAATCTTTGCAAGGGGTTGGTGATAAAAAATAGTTGTTGTGTTGGTGCTTGGAAAAGGGGTTGATGCTCCTATAAGTTGGTGCTTGTGAAATTTTTAATTTGAGTTGGTGATCATTCATATGCTTGAGATTTTTCTCCATGGTTTTTCCCACTTTGGGTTTCCATGTAAAAATTTGGTCTCTCTCTCTCTCTCTCTCTCTCTCTCTCTCTCTCTCTCTCTCTCTCTCTCTCTCTCTCTCTCTCTCTCTCTCTCTCTCTCTCTCTCTCTCTCTCTCTCTCGTGTGGTGCATATTATTGTTTTGATTTTATTGCATATCTTGAATGTGTGAGTAAGTGGTTAAAGAAAAGAAATAATATTAAGTAAAAGATATATAATACAATTATTTACCTCCCTCTCAATATATTTCATGCTTAACATCCCTAGGCTAATAGAGAGTGAAATATCACTCTAGTTGATGTTTACTAGATTTTGGTCTTGCTAAAGATAGGTCAGTTAGTGATACTATGTGATGTTACCAATAGGGAAGAGTCTAAAATTTGGGAAAATATTTTTGGGGATTAATAAACACCCAATTTGAGTGAAACATTTTGGGTGAGGCTTTCATGTATAGAAGGATATAATATCCTAAACCTCTAAAAATACATTATTGAGATCCTTGCCTTTTGTCTATTGGGAAATAAAGGCATGAATAAGTTACTATAAAATTTATATTAAATTATTTATGGACCTAAGAGAGGGTTATATGTTAATTTTGGGCTAAGGAGATCATTTCTTAGACATATAAGGACCCCTATATGATTGCATAGTTGGGAGATCTCTACATCACTCACGCAATGCTCATCATGAGTTGTGTGTATGAGAGGATGATGATCTAACATAGAGGGGTTACTATCTAAGATTTTGGGGTTATCATAAACTTGGAATAAATATATATTTAACACTTCAAGGACTTACCTCAAGTGATTTTGACACTAAAATTGGCAAATCTAGTGACCTTGCCTTATCATGGGATGGTGGGTTAGTGGGATAATGAGTAAGTATATATTATGATATATGTATGAGTGAAAAAATTCAGGTATATATGAATTAAATTGGAGATAAACCATGTTTATATGGTTACACAATAGTTTGAGTTTTCTTTTCTAAGCAACCACCCATACCTTTAGTAGTATGCAAGGTTATCAAGGATGATAGAGAAGCTAGACTTGGGATATTGGCATGGAATAATTTAACACCAAGAATTACCATATGAAGGTGGGTATGATGATATGGGTATATTTAGGAATATAAAAAACCCCATATAAGGATGAGGATGTATAATACATGTAGACATTCTAGTGGCACTACCAATTACAAGCTAACAACAATAGGTTTTATAGCCACCACCACTAACACCACTACAATTAATTTTGTTGAAGTAGAACATAGTGGGTGGAGAGGGACAAAATATAGGAAAATATAATGATAAAGGATAGGATGATGCATGAGAGGATGAGTAATACAATGATTATTCAGACCTTGACTAACATAAGGATGATCTAGGTAAAATAGTTTTTTTTACTCATTTCAGCTCTTTTTGTATTTCCTTTTAGTATGATTACTTTATTACCTTCAATGTTTTATAGGTGGATATTATTTATTATTTTATTTATGTTATTATATATACATACAATAATTAGAGGACCATGATTAAGGACATCCTAATCAATCTAGTTTAGGTGGGCATTGATTTAACTCATGATCAACTTGTGGTAGATCCAAAACTACCTACTAAGATAAGAATGAATAAAAAGTATTTTTTACTAGCCTATCATGTGTATATGGTGTTATATAGTCTTAGGGTATTGATTAGAAAGTTAGAGGTGAGAGATTCATCATCAGAGGCTCTAGTGCAAACTTTGGTCAACATTTTAATAGGTAGGGGTGTTAGGATTCTTCAAACTAATAGACAAGGGGAGAGATGACCTCCTTAGGAGGGATAAATAGGAGGTGACCTAGGATCCATATCATATAAAACTCCTTAGTGTTATGGCCTTCTCACATGAGGAGGACAATATCATATGGCCATTTAGTATACATGTATATACACATTTTTTTTGGGATATTTGAAACACACTTTCCTTTTATAGAGGGGTGTTGTACTTGAGACTTGATTTTATACGCTAAACATTATTATGATATATAAAGAGATATTGGTCTATTTTAGTGAATTTTAATAACGTGTTATGAATTTAATTTCATTTATGTTTTTTTTGGTCTATGCACTTTATATGACAAAACATGTGATTATATACTATATATCCATATGCTTTTTATAATGCTATGGGAATACTTATATATGTTAGATGTGGGAAAAAATGTATGAAAATGTGATGTAACGTGACGTATATGTGTAAAAATACAAATCCACTAACAATTATTTTGTATGTGATGATTAAGATATTTTGTTTATATAATAAATGAATTTAAACTTGTATAAAAAGGAATGAAAAGGAAAATAAGATATGTATGAAAAGATAAAAATGAAAATTATACATCAAGATTTCACATGGTAAATGAAGATGACATAATGATTTTGAGAAAATGGGTAAAAATGTACTATTTTCTAAAGTTATAAAGCACTAACTTTATTGCCTTCATCTAGAGGTAACTAGCCCTAATAGAATCAGTAAATGGGTTACCCTTTTCAACATAAACACCCAAAAATGCTAATGCTAATGAAAATGTTTTTTATAAGATAATATGGTAATATTAAAAGTGAAATGAAATGATAATTTCCACTTTGAAATTTTTTGTTCTATAAACTAAAAATTAAATAATCACTAAATACGACATCTAGTATACAAGACAACATATAAACAATGGAAAATGCTATGAAATGAGAGTAGTAAGAAATGAATAAATATAAAATATTTTAAGGTGAAAAGAGTTCACATATTCACCTAACACCTTTATCTATAAATGGAATAACCAATAGGATTCATTCTTAAAATTTTAAGTCACCAAATAAGCACCTAACTAGTTGGGTCTAAATTTTCAACATTCTCATTTATCTATTCTTCTATCAATTTATAGGATAATATATCCTAATTGTATAGGGTAATCATGGATATTTTTTAACTTTTTCAAAACATGTGATTTAAATAAGTAATGTGATTCTGTGTAGCCATGATTCAATGTTTATCTATCTTTACTTCAGCTAACTATCACTTTTATACTCTTTGTGGTTGAGAAGACCTTGAAGAGAAACATGCATGCTAGGTATTTCAACCTTATAGGGTATAATTTATTCACATATGAAGGACAAGGAATATGGGATTACTACCCATGTGTGTATAAATACTTTTTATATAAGACTATAATTAAAGATGGAGATGAAGGTGCCAATATCTTTCGCTATCTTTGACGACTTTGACCATAATTGACTTTAGGGTTTTATTCATAAATTTGGCTTGGCCATATACCTATGGGTAGTATAGAGAGGTTATTTGATTAGATATAGTCAATTTATTAAACATTTAATGTACCTAAATATTCATTAAAGGAGATCCATTATCTATGACTATGACCTGTGGTCCTTCAAATTGATAAATGACTTGATTTAAAATATATTTAGTGATGAATAAACTATAGTTGTTAGAGGCATAGTTTTTCACTCTTAGTGAAATAAGTAGTGGATATGATGATGAAATGATTATCATAGAATGAATAATGAAAAATATTTCCAATCAATTTTATAATCCAAGTAAAATAGGGCCACAAGGTAATGATGGACTATAACACCCTAGCAAGAATTTTAAAATCATGAGAGACATTTTGATTATTATTGATTTTTTTTACTTAATTAAAGACATCATATTTAAGAATGGGAAATTAGTATCACATCATATGTATCTTTGGAGAATTTACATGGCCATTGAAGTGTCCACCATTAACACCTCTATGGAAATGAAAAAGGACCCTTTCTGAATCCTCTTGATTGATAGACCTCAATAATATGTTGTAAAAGGATTTATGATAGAGATACCCATCTATAATGTCATACTTATATGATATGATATGAAAGTGATTATTTTTTGTGAATTGACACCCTTGAGATAAGTATGTTTAATTAAATAATTTACATCGCTATACCAAGGAGATGGGATGATTTTGGGTTTCCATTTCTAACAAATTAAATCATTAAGGAATTTGGTATCAACAAGATATCTAATTTTTTGGGTGAAATTCTCCAACAAATCAACAATGATTTATCCTTAAATGAAATTTTATTGACATACATGAGTTTAAATTGACTCAACAACATGATAAAATTCCCAACCTTTTGTGAAAGGGTTGGTTGGGTTAATAATTTTTGTAAGGTGTGGGAGGGACCTTACTAAAACCATCATTTATTGGTTAAACATGTAATGTTGAAACTTCTTGGTTTTGAACACAATGGAAAAAACTCTTTCTTTTCTTGAGTATAATGTCTCTTGAAGTATACAAGAGTGTGACTAATGAAAAATATGCCACAATAATTACCATCATCCTCTTTATATAACATATAGGTGATAGACACCTCAATTTCCCTAATGTAAATTATGAGAGGCTTGTCAAGTTTGGGTGCCATCAATGTTGAAGGAGACATAATAAAATAGTTTACCACTTCAAGTGCATCTTAATAATCACATGTCAAGTCAAGCCAATCACCTTTTTAAGTAGATTGTTAATGGGATGAATTGCATAAGTAAATTTAGGTATAAACCATCAAATATCCCCTAATTTCCTTAGGAATGACCTAATTATTGATCCATAAATAGGGGAGAATATCTAAGATTGTGTAAATCTTAGATGGGTCAATGTCTATTCCATGTTAAGAGATTATATAACCAAGTATTTTTCCACCCATGACTCCAAACACACACTTATTAAGATTGAGAGTGACACCATATTCAATCAAACATGTAATAATGGTGTGCAGAGTCCTTTTTTATTTTCACATAAGATCATACACATAAGCCTACACTATATTATGGATGAGATCATGGAAAATATGGGTAATGACTTTATGATATGTGTCCCCAACATTTTTAAGGACAAAAGACATGCCACATAATAGAAAGTATCCCATGGTGTAGTAAGGGAGGTTCTTCTATGATCCTTGTATGAGATTAAAATATAGGTATATTTATATAATTTATCCATAAAGGATAACAACTCATAACTTTTTTTATCATCAACAATGATATCAATGGAAGGGAGAGGGAAATAATATTTGGTGCATGCCTTGTTAATTTCATGAAAATCGATGCATATCTTGATTTTACCATTACTTTTTATAATGGTAAAAATTTTGGACATATATTTAAAATATTCCATGGGTTTTATGAACCCTACTTTAATAAGCTTAATAACCTATTATTTCACCATTAACAAAAATTTGTTATTTATTATCCTAAGATTTTATTTTACATGTTTCACATTAGACATTGTGATGAGATTATGAATGAATACTTTAGGTTTAATACCTACCATATCCATGTAAGAAAAGGCAAAATATTTGGAAATCTTGGTAACTATTTGTGATCTTCCACCTCTTGTGGTGAGAAATGAAGACCTGAGTTTGGGGATCATGGGGATTTATTGAGTCACTATGTTAATATCAATAGTTTCCTCAATAAGGGAGGAATTCCATTATTCAAATTCATCAAGAGAATGAAGAAAATTAGAATATTTTTCTTTTGAATTAAATACATCAAGATCCTTATTGAAAGACATATAATCCTAAATATTTCAAAAGGAATCATAATATTCATATCCAAGGGAATAGGTAGGATAAAAACTAAAATAAAAACCTCTCTTATGATGTGAGGATGGGAGGTGAACATAAGCTCGTAAGAACTCTATAGTTTCCTTGTAATTCTCAGTGAATTAAAATACTAATGGGATAAAATACTTTTTAATTTAAGTAACATTTTAGTCATTAGACACTTTACGAATGAGGGGTTTTATCCTAATAGAAAATACTACGTCAGATTCATGTATCTTTGGATGAAGATCAAATGTGAGGATGAAGTAGCCATATAATTAGTGAGTTGGTTTCTTTCTCTAGGAATGGATTATAAGAAAATGAATTAAAAATCCTTATAAATTTCATACATAATAGTTTTATAGAGCTAAAGATGTTCATAATTAGTCTGGTATATTTTTGAGACTTGGTTAGTTACTAATTATGAGTTTCCTTAAGTTTTTGATTTTTTGGATGTCTAATCATTTAGAAATGAGAATTCTAAGCAATAAGGATTCATACTTAGCCCCATTTTTTTACACTCAAATTCAAATGTCACATATAATATTTACCTAAGGATATTTGAGACATTATTTAGTGGATTGTGTATTGATTATTGGCAAATCCGATGTTTATTTTGGGCTAGATTTGCATAAACAATTTGGTTGAAAAATATAATAATTTTGATAATTATTGCATTATGATTATGATCATGATTTTTATAGACTTATTACATTTAATAGTTGTTATGGTTATATGCTAATAGTTATCATGATAAAAGATAATTACTAGTTTATTAGATGAGTTGGATGTAGGATACTTCTTCCCTTATTGATAGTGTAAAGGAAGAGTATCATCCGAGAGGGGGGATCAGATATATAGTTTAGGGATTGAGAGAGATGACTAAAATGGACCCATGTACACACCATTATTATTTTCTTCGAATGAAATATATAATGCTTGAATTTAATGATTTAAACATTGGTTTCTTTGATTTCATAACTTGTAAATGCATGATAAATTATAGTTGATATATGATGCTTTTCAATGCATTATTATTTTATAAACATGAATGTATTAACATGTTTACTTATTATGTATTTTTTTGTTTACTTATATCATGCTTGCTCATCTACTTGTCTATTCAATATAACCTACACCAGGTTAAGACATCTAATTATCTTATTGTTTACATATGTATAATTATATAAACTTTTGACTTACTTTTAGTTGAGAATATTTCTTATCTTATGTTTGATTTATAATGAGGGTACCAGTTTAGTGCCAAGTTACAAGGTCACATATAAGTAAAATACTTAGAAACATGTTTATAAATAAAGGTGTAATCATCTAAAAATGACCATTCATGCCTTGGATGTCCACTTGTGGTTACTTTACCCATAGTATAACACTTGATGTATCTTAAGGGCCCTTTTGATCCACTGTTAGTCACATAACAATTACAAATAGCACCCAAGCCTATAGAACACCACATGAGACCCATAATGGAGCAATTCATTATTTATTTGGCTCCTTAAACCCTCCAAAAGGTAATTTACATATCCATAAAATTATTAGGGTTGTCCAAGACCTATTCTTAAGTGACCCTATTATTAGGATAAAATAAAACATAGATTTATCCCCAAATCTCATACAAGAGAAACTATTAAATGAATTAAACAAACATACATAAAATAAACATAAACATGCACAAAAATAGAGATACCATATTTAACATGGTTCACCCAAGATGGGTTACATCCACCAAACTTGTCTAGTATATCATTTCAAGCAATACAAGGGAGAGACAAATCTTATAACAAACCATGTTACACCTCTCTACCTTTTCTACCTCCTCTCTATGCAAAAATATGTTTCATCTTTTATTTCAGCGATGTAATAATATATTTTAAGGCAAAAATAACCTAAACATAACCTGTACCATCACATCTAGAAACTTTTAATCAATGGCCTAGATTGACTACAAAATTACAATTTTACAAGGCAATTTTAATAAGTTTTTTGCTTTGAGGGCACTACCTACGAAGCCCTATTAGGGCATGTGGCCCCTCGAACCCCTACCAGGGGGTCACCCCCTAGACCTCACAAGGGGGTCATCCCCCTTGTAACCCCCTGATCCATCATGGATATAAATAATGGGATATAAAAACTAGTTAAAATAACATCAAAATTTTAACCTCTAATCCTAGAAGATAATCAGGCTCCACACCTAACAATCTCCCACTTGGAGACTGATTACAACAACTCCACCACTACTACATCTACTATACTATCTAGATTTGGAAAAGTTCATTAATTTAAATATCATCCATGAAGACCAATTAAAGCTAAAAAAATATTTAACTTGTCTCTTGTAACTACCTTGGTCATCATATCCATAGGATTTTTATTGTTATGTATCTTCTCCAATTTTAGTTGGTCTTCCTCTATCACTGAACGAAAGAAATGATACCACAACTAAATATATTTTATTCTAGAGTGAAAATTTGAGTTTTTGGCTAGATGGATTTCACTTTGATTGTCACTATATAGAGTACATATTTATTGACTATGTCCCAATTCTTCCATCAACCTCTATAACCAAATTATTTCCAATCTTTCTTCTATATCAACAACATACTCAACCTCTATGGTTGAAAGTGCCACAACCTTTTGTAACCATGATACCCAACTAACTATTATACCACATACTATAAACACATACCCTATAGTTCTTCTTATACCATCTAAGTCACCTATCATATTTGAGTCAACATATCCCTGTAATGTTACATTAGATCCACCATAGCTTGGCATTGTATCTATGGTCCCTCTTAAGTAATGAAGGGTCAATTTTACTGCCTTCCAATGTTCCTTTCCTAGATCACTCATGAAACTACTCACCACTCCCACTGCATGTGCAATTTATAGCCTCATACACACCATTACATACATTAAAAGACCAACTACTGATGAGTATGGAATTTTAGACATCAAGTTATTTTCTTCTTGTGTTTTATAACATTGTTCCTTTGTTAATTTAAAGAGTGCAGCCAAAGGTGTCCCAACTAATTTTACATCTTGCATATTAAATCTTTCAAACACTTTTATGATGTACTCTCCCTATGATAATTCTAGCTTCCTATTCTATTTATCTATAGTTATCCTCATACTAAGGATTTATTTAGCTACACCTAGATCTTTCATAAAAAAGCTATCACTTAACTGTTTCTTGAGTACATTAATATTGTGCATGTTGGAACTAGCTACAAGCATATCATCTACATATAAAATCAAAAAAAATTAGTTTCCATTTTCAAAACTTTTAAAATATACACAATGGTTTGAATGGCATCTACAATAACCCTATTCTTTCATAAAACTATCAAATTTCAAATATCACTATCTTGGAGCTTGTTTTAGGCCATGCAAACTCTACTTCAATTTACACACCATTTTATCCTTACCTTTGACTTCACATCCCTATGGCTGCTCCATATGTATTTCCTCCTCTAAGTCACCATGAAGGAATATAGTCTTCACATCTAAATATTCAAGGTGCAAATCTTCTAATGCTACCAAACTTAAAACAACTTTTATAGAAGTCATTTTAACTACTGGAGAAAATATTTCATCAAAGTCTATACCTTTCTTTTATGCAAAAACTTTAACCACCATTCTAGCCTTGAATTTATTTTTACCTTCATTCTTATCCTTTATCTAGTATACCCACTTATTCTACAATGTCTTCTTTCTTTTGGGAAGTTCCACCAAATCCCATGTCTAGTTTTCCATTAGAGCATCATACTTCTCATCCATAGCTTACTCTCACTTATCCTTGCCATCAATCTGCACTGCTTCTTCATATCTTTTTGGCTCACCACCATTAGTAAGTAATAAATAATATAAAAGAGAAAAATGATCAGGTGGTGTACTTAATCTTATAGATCTTCTAATAGGGGTTTGAGGTACCTATTCTTGTTGTACATTTTGATTAGGAACCTTTGGGACATGTTTTTTTTATAATGTCTTCTAACACTATATATTACATTTTAGATTCTTCTTGCTTATTTTCCTATAACTAGTCTCTGTACATGACTTTTTCATAGAACATAACATCTCTACACCTGATTATTTTCTTATCTTACAAATTCTATAGCCAAAATCCATAGTCATCAATTCCATACCAATAAATTTACATTTCCAAGACTTAGCTTCTAACTTATTCCTATGATCTTTGTCAATATAAGAAAATGCCTCACAACCAAAAATCTTAGAGAATAAAAATTTACCTTCTTTCTAGTAATGCCTCCTCTAGTATTCCACCATCCAAAGCACTTGAAGGTACTTTATTTATTAGACAAACTATTGTAGTTATAACATCTACCCAAAAATGTAAAGGCAAATTTGCATGCAATCTCATGTATCTAACATGCTCCGTAATAGTCATGTTCATACTTTCTAACATACCATTCTATTGTGGTGTTCCTAAAACTATTTTATGTCTATGAATTCCACTTTTTGAATAGTAATTATTAAAAACATTACTATAATACTCACCTACATTATCTGATCTAAGACATTTTAGTTTTAAACCTAATTCATTTTCAACTAAAGCTTCCCATTTTATTGAATGTATCAAAAACATTAGATTTATTTTTTATATAATATACCTAAACCTTCCTAATTGCATGATCAATAAATATAATGCAATAATTTGACCCACCAAGTTAATATACCTGAGCTGGTCCCCATACATATATACACACACGCTCTAACTTCTACTCCTTCTTAGCTAGTCCAACCCTGAGAAACATCACATGTTTTTATTTTCCATATACACAATGCTCAAAAAAGTACAAATATAATTATTCCAAACCTATTAGTTTATCTTTTTCATGTAAGGTCTTCATTCCCTTTTCACTCAAGTGGCCAAGTCTATAATGCCACAAAGTTACATCTTTACCTGTAGCAACTACAACACAAGATGAATTAACATTATCTATAGACAAATATAAAGTGCCTACTTTTTTACCTTTTTAAACCACAATAGAACCTTTTGTAATCTTCCATGATTTGGCTACAAATGTGACTATACAACCCTCACTACCTAGCTACCCTATAGAGATCAGATTTATCCTCAAGATTGGAACCTACCTGACATCCTTTAGCACCCAAGTGTTTCCATTTTATAATTTAACCTAAACACTTCCTTTTCTAGAAATACTATAGGGTTCATCATCACCAAGGTAAACATTCCCATAATTACCTTAAATGTAATCTATAAAATAATGTCTATGAGGGGTCACATGAAAAGAATCACTTGAATCTAAAACCCAAGATTCAGTAATATTATCCAAAGAAAGTATAAGAGCATCTTGTAGTACATCACCTACTACATTTGCTTCTCTATTACCTTCCTATTGGTCCTTACCCAGTTTATCCTTTTGAAACTAGCACTCTTTCTTTGTGTGTCCTAGCTTGCCATAGATCCAACATTCCATCTTGCCTCTTGGTTTATATCTTGCACTCCCTTTTGATTTTCCATGATTTCCTCTTTCTCTATTCTTTTGCCTTACTCTATGCTCCATTGTTAATGCATTTCCAAATATGGATGTTTCACCTATGCTTTTTTCTCACATTTCCTCACTTAGGATAGCACCCACCACATCTTCAAACTTTAGTTTATCATTATTAGACATAGAGTTACAACCATTACCAAGTTATTCCGAATTTCATGTAAGGAACAAAGAATAAGAAGAGCCCTAACTTCATCATCAAAGTTAATATTTATGGAATGTAACTGACTTGTAACCATGTTAAACTCATTTAGATGATCTAGTACTAGACCATTTTTAGACATTTTCATATTAAATATTTTTTTCGTCAAAAATATTTTATTTGAGGTAGCGGGTTTTTCATATAACTTGCCTAATATGCTCATAAGACCTTATGTTGTCTTTTATTGTGATATGTTGAATGATAAAAAAGGTGTAAGGCATAACCATATGGTTTTAAGGGATTTTTAATCTAATAGTCCCCAATATTCATCCAACATTATCAATGGCTTCTTGGCTTGCCATCCTAATGGTAAATATAGGTCCTTCTAGTAAGGGCAATCCTCCATTTGCATCTTTCAAAATCTAAATTTATATCCACTAAACTTCTCCACCTTAGATTTATTTTCATTTTCCATAGCTCCCACTTGAGTTCAAACCCTTTTCTTCTAATGATTTAAAATTATGCAAACAAAACCTTTGCTCTGATACCACTTGTTAGGATAAAATAAAACACAAATTTATCCCCAAATCACATACAAGAGAACTATGAAATGAATTAAACAAACATATATAAAATACACATATTCATGCAAAAAATAGGAGACACCATATTTATCTTTTATCTCAACCATGTAACATTATATTTTAGGGCAAAAAACACCTAAACATAACACTATCATCAGATCTAGAAACCTTTAATCAATGGCCCAGATTGACTATAAAATTAAAATTTTAGAAGGCAATTTTAATAAAATTTTTACTCCAAGGTTGGTAGCCCAAAACCCCCTTTAGGGTGCATGGCCCTCAAACCCACTGTAGGGGGTCATCTCCCCTAGACTCTGCAAGGGTGGTTTCCCTGATTGTAACCCCTCGTGCCATCATGGATACAAAGAATGAGATATAAAACCCAGATGAAATAACATCAAATTTTTAACTTTTGATCTTAGAAGACAATCATGATCCATACCTAACACCTCCCAAGTTATTTTTAATAAAACACTATATAATTAGTACTCTCACACTCTTACACCCTAGGTGGACATTATAATAAATAAGCACACAAAATTACTAATTCACATTGAGGGAAAACTCCTAATTATTTAAATATTATATTGAATAAAACCATAAATTCAATAATATATCCTTAACATAGGTATTTATATCTCAATTGGCATCCAAGGCATCCTCTCATGCATTCACACTTAGGCATTCCATCATTCACTTACACTTGCACCAAGCACTTAGGTAAGAGAACTACATGAAAATTGATACCTCCTTAGTGTATTGGTATATAGAAATCATACCCACATAGGGGTGTGGATCACATGCCCATAACATCATAAACACTAACCCCTTTTTCTCATGGTGTACATTCAAATCCTTACAAGCATGAAAACCTATGGTTTTTAGAAGAAAATTTATTTATAGGAAAAAATATTAACTTTATAGACCTAAAATTTAGACCATATATGGAACAAGGTCTGATATAAAAAACCAAAAAATAATTTAGAAAAAGGACATTAAAACCAAATGAGGACACTATCACCATATGAACCTATTGTCTAATTAGTGTGTTATTATCAAAGAAGGATTCTAACAACTAGATCCTGTTTATAACACCCTGATGAGCTTTTGTGTTAGTTTTCAACCTCTAGATCATCCATCTCAATTTTTTTCTAGATAAGTTTAAAAAAAAATAAAAATCATTGATTGTTATTTTTAGAAAGGTTAAACTAGGTCAATTCTATTATAAATTAATGGATATATTTATTTCATATTTCTACCTTGATTTTTCATACTCAACCCATTAACAACATAGGATTTACATACACTAATTCTTACACATTTAAAACATTTGGTGAAATTGAATTACTTCAAATATTTCATGAAACCTAATCCTAGATAAGACTAGGGTTTATGTTTCTATCCTTATAATACTGACACTCAAAATTTAGATCCATATATTTTATAATTTGTCTTTCATACAATCATGATAATCATGATAGATGAAGTTTATCACTTTCTAATACAATTTTTTCTAACTTCCTTTGTAGGTTTTTTTCCTTTCATATGGAATGACTTCAAAGATGACATAAACACATATGTACATGATGATTTATATTAGTTAAAATGTATGCCATATTTCATTCTATCTCTAACATGCTCTTTTTCTCTTATGTGGAATTAAATTAAGAAACAAATACTTACATACATAGAGGATCAATTAAAATAAAATTTATTGGACTTAATCCATAAAATTAATACCTTAAAAACCATGTTTTAAGTTTCAATGTCATATCCTATGCATAAGAAAGAATCTCATTATCCTCCTCATCTTCATGAGGGTGATATTTACTTTCCCTCTAATGAGGTCCATGTTATCACTCATCCACAAGATGACACAACCTATATTATTATTACTAATTCCCATACTCATCTTATCCATGCCTCCAACTCTCCCTTATAGGGTGTGTGCCTACATGTTCCATAAAAAGCAACAAGGGTTTACACTTGTGAGACTCTAAGGGATCAAATTATTAGTATGAGAAAACTAATATCAAAATTATAAAATCAAAATCATTTATTAAGTGAAAATTTTACATTGTTGGAAAATCAAATTACATGTACAAATTCTACATAATATGTTAGTTTTCATCTTGTATATGCATCTACACCTAACAAATTTGTGCCTAACACTCTTTCATATCTAAATGATAAAATAAAATATGAGCAAAAGATTAATATAATACACAAGATGGGAATCATGACACTCTCCACCCAATTAACAATGAAAATCTTATTGTCAATAAGGATGAGATTTTTGAGAGTTTTAGAGATAGAATTTGGGATCATCCCCACGATCATACATAGGTTTTACAATCCACAATGGAAATAAATAACAAATCAAATAATGGTCAATATTCTACTCCCCCATATAACAATATTATTACAACTACTTTAGGGGAAAATCATCTCGTACAACAACCCATTTTAACTTAACAACCTTAAACAATGGCTCCACATTTGATGGATAGTTCCTCCTCTACAAATACATAAGCTTGATTAATTCTATGTAGGCTAAGCTCTTACATCTTGAGCAGGGTGTTACTCAGCCATCACATACCTTAGATTATCATTTTCTTTAAAATACACCTTTATCACATCACATAGCATAAACTCCTTTTCCATATGGATTCGTGGCACCTAACATTACTTTATATGATGGTAAGGGTGACCCAGAGCACCATCTATGAGATTTCCACATAGCATGTTTAGACTATGTGTCTAATAATTGGCTCCTCACTAAGTTATTCCCACACAATATAAAGGACTATGATTTATAGTGGTTCTATGATCTTATGAATTAGTCTATCATCGCATTCAATCCATTAGTAGATATGTTTCAACACACTTCTTAATTAACATCAATGATAATATCTCATATACTTAAGTAGCATAACTAAAGCAAAAATATAATGAGCCTATTGTAGAATATGTCTTATGATAAAAAAATATATTAGAAAAGGTGACTATCCAGAGCTCCATGACATATTTGAATAAAACTTGCTACTAGCATTACATGAATCTATCTTGTTTAATAAGTTTCCTACCTTCATAGGTTTATGCTACATAGTGAAATAAATGGAAGTCAAGATTCTCTCTATAGGTAATCTAAAACTACTAAGAGTTATAAGAAGCCTAAATACAAATAAAGGGCCATTAAAAACAAGAGTTATCTAAAGGCCATAGTTAATGCAGCTTCAAATCCATCCCCTTTCCTAGTTTTATCATCTCCTCTTAAGAGAGTTTTCACCAACCTTACATAATTGACAACATGTTTTTTACAATAGCTTCTAGAATGCAATGTCATATCTCTCCCTCCCATCAAAGAGGTTGATATGACATGGCCTCTTCCAAAAATTTATGATTCTAATTCATTTTATAAATATCATAGGGAAACATGCCATACTACAAACCAATGCATTATCTTGAAACATAAGATACATGATTTGATAGAGGCCAACATAATTGATGTGGGTACTTTTGAATAATTTGACCATAAGTCAAATTAGGTCAACCCCATATATATTTAAAAATTTAATAGGGGTCTTCTAGGGTGTAAAATGTGTCCCATGGTCTTTAATAAGGTCAAACATATGTTTCTCTATGTCATATTTATCTATAATTTATCCTAAGTCATTCTAAGGTCACATTTTGAGTTGTTTATTGAACTTGTATAGTTTTTATAAGAGGAAAAGTGTTATGATATTATTTTAAATGTCCCACATGTCATGATATGTTAGGTAAACCATTTTTATATTGACAAACTACATGTGTAATATTGAAAATAAGATCGGTTGGTTTCATATGGTTTTAGGAGGTTGTATAGCTTATACAGTAGTTTGGGAACATGTGGATACTTAAAAAGTGTCTCTTAAAGTCCCCTTAGCTCACTTTCATGATCAAGCAACTTTTACAGGTCTAAAAATGAGAAAAATCATTCTATCTTTCCTATCTCTCTCTTGGATAAGTTAATAAAGTCAATTGGTCTTCCTTTGGTACAAATAGGAGGAAGTGATTTAGAGAAAATGTCTTTATTAGATGAAAATACTCTATATGCACTGTAACTTCATGAAAATACTTACAGTATTGGTTGTTTTTGCATCATGAACCATTGTTAACAAGGTTGACCTCTTAAAACTACTTGCACATCCCCATCACCTCATTTTTACTTCTATGTCTAGATTGATATGAGTAATTCAAGTGTTACACATGTTTTATAAGGGCATTACCATCCTTCTCACATGGTTCTTAGTTTATTTTCCATGTTTGGAAGTCAAGGAATATGTAGGACTACCTCATTTGCTAGTTGAAGACACCACTGAGGTCTATAGTCATTGTTTCATCAATTATAGAAGTTTTTACCTCTTATAGCTATATCAGATCAAGGGATACATGGTTATTAGTTGTCCTTTTGGAGGTTGAGTCTCAAGGTGTAACACTTGATAGAGTGAGTAGGTCTAGAAACATGGCACAGTCAGGAAGCCTTGTAACATCCACATATAGGTATATGTGATAATACTTAGATAGATGTGTGAAACCACTAAGATAAATAAATATGGTTAAACCACTAAGATATCCATACTTAGATAAATATGGTTAAACCAATAAGAGACCCAATGTTGATAAGATTCTAATTTAACACATAGTCATGAATCTAATGTTCACCTACAAGTAGCTCCAATAAAGGTTTGAGTAATGTGAATGTTAGATGTTTAAACTCATTTGAGATTGTCAATCAGGTCTAAGGGAATTGAGAGTACCATTTTGGAAATGGTGAGTCAATAATATGTAAGGCAAACCTATAATAATGTTTACAATTTAGGAAAGTTGCATTTGAGGATAACTTACCTTAATCTTTTTAAAAAGGGAATCCTACCTCAGAAGGATTCCTCTCATGGTGGAGTGTCTTGAGGTATGAACAAGAATAGTTGTTTATCTCATGTAGATCAATCCTAGAAAGTGTGTCTTGACATAAATATAAAGTTGTTTGATCAAAACAAGGTGATGTTTGAATGGTTTCAACTAGTCCAATTCACACTTGGACTAGTTGTGCCTAAAGGAGATAGAGGTATTTGAGTAGGGTCCTACACTTGGTTTTAGTGAAATTTGGTTAGATATTGAGCATCGAGATTTTATGAACTATCACTAAGAAGAAAAATAGCTCAAAACCCTCCTTAAACCCTAGTTTTGACCTGATGGAGAAATTATGTAAGGAGATGCATTCAGAGGGGGTAATTTATCCTGGAAAGTGTTTGGAAATGGTATAATACTCTCTTAAGATCCTAAATATCCATTTGGTTTATACTTTCACTTATATGGACAAGGTAAAATATGGGGTTTTTACAAGTTTTTGAGTGTTATATAGGAAAATAAGAAGATGAATAGGTGAGAGTCATTAAAGGAGGTCAATTGGGAATTATTATAACTCCATAAACATGTTTCTCACCTTAGATAAGCATATAGATACGTCTGATCCATAGTTCACCACATGTAGTCTTAGATAGATAGTGAAAATAATAAGTGACTACCTAGTGAGAAGATGAGATGTCTAAATTTGATCTTTTTGAGATCTAACTCATGAAGTAGAAGACAAATTGGTTCCATATAGTTGTCCTAACAACTCTTTCATGGATTTAGTTGAGCAACTAAAGGCCACCTTAATGATAAATGTGAGGAATAAGGCCTAAAAGACCAATAAATGATTGTAGGTGGTGAGTACACGTGTCATTAAGAAGGCTATTTGTTAGGGAGGCATGTGATGACTATTATATCTCGTTTTCAGCCTCCTTAAGATAGTGCATATGTGTTTAGTACTCCTATTTAAATTTTAATTAATCAAGAGATGCCTCATCATGAGGTAGTTTTCAAGAAGGCCATTTGAGGACCCTTTGCTAGTTTGAGGAGTTTTTCATGCTTTAGATAGGCACTTGTCAAAGGAGATCTTTATGGTAAATTATATATTCCATTAGCCTATAATGTAACTAGTTTTTATGCCTTGAAATTTATTATTATGACCCTTGAGCTTCTATTCTTTTCTCTCTTCTCACATGCTCTATAAATGCAAGCCTTTTTGGCTTTGTAAAAGAATCCACACTTAGTATGGTGAAGCCCTGATGGTTTTCTACTATATTTTAAATTTGAAATAGAGATTTACAATCTATATTTGAGTTTAAAAAATTCTTGTCTAAGTGTGTGAAGTGGTGTGTAGTGAGATGTCAAGTGATTAGTATCCATCCTTGCTTTCTCTTTGCTCTTCCATGTTTGATGTAAGTAGTTTCCACTCTAATAGGTCACATGAAGTGTATTCATGTGAATTTTTATATATTTAAGTGTAAGGAGTATCCTTAGTGTTTTTAATATGACATATGGTTCAATAACCTTGATTAGTTCAATGCATATCACCTCCATGTTTGAAATACTAATGTTGGAACAATTTAGGATTTTAAGACTAATATTGTGAGTCATGTTTCTCAGTGAAATTGTATGGTAGTCTAGTGGAGATATTTTTTGTGTATAAACTCATTTGAGTAGTTTATTTTCATGTTAATTCTATCCCTTTTCATCTAAGAAAGCAAGTAGTATAGGTGATAAGCAAGAAAAGAGAAATCTAGGGAGCTAACCCTTAAATCTAGAATTTTACCTCTACTATAGGTGACCCACAAGCCTAGAGGTAATCCCATGTTTCCCAAATATTATAGTAGGATTGAATAACCATCTATAGGGTATAATATTTGGTATAAAAATGCACACCCACAAAGGTACTCAAAATTTAATAAACAGAAGGTAAGGCAGCACAAATATTCTTAGATCTATTTCCAAATCATACAACTAATGAGGTAGGGTCACTTGAGGTGTTCACTACACATATTAGGAAAATACACCACTAAATCATATCACACTAATATAGAAGATGCACACCCCAAAAATAATATCATTGTTGTGTATCATACTATAGTACCAACTTGATCACTCATCACTTTATCAGATCAGGAGATTGTTGATGATGATTCAAATTTATATGTACTATTTTTACTAGCCTACATAGATCATAATCCTATTTAGAGTGTTATGGTTGATAATGGGCCAAGTATTAACATGTGAAATATCACACTTATACATCATTGGGGTATTAAAAGTAGGATTACTAACATAGTTATTCATGGTTTTAGTGGCCATGTTCAGAGCTCTATTAGGGAGATTCTACTTCCACTATAGGTTAGACCAACACATGTGGCCACTAGATTATTAGTAGTACCTAGTGCATACATGTTAGGACATGGATACAATATCTATGATCCATCACATCCACCATTCAAATATGCCTCAAATATATGCATGCTAAATAGGTGATCACTTTTGAGGGTATTTCATATGAGTATCCTCTACCTATCCCATAAGAAGTCACACTATAGTTACCAGTTATAGATCTCAAAATAGTTCCTATCAATATACCATAGAGTTTAGTGGAGTCATCAATATAGGTGAGGTCTACTCCTACACTGTTACCATGCACATATACTCTCCCATCAAGACCATTATTAGAGATACCCCTACATCACAAATAGGTTAAAGATTCTATAGGACCTTCCTCTACTCCTTTTATTCCAAGATAAGTATTATTGAGTTCTAAAAGTTATCAAAATAGGGATCCTATTATAACTAGAACATCTTCTACCATATGGGTCCCTGAGACCCCTATAGTTCATATGATACCATAGTCAGTTTCAAAAATTCCTAGCACCACTTCGTAGGTAGTACCATCTATAAATCACTTATTATAATAGCTTTTGGGAGAAAAATTACCTTTTCATATGTCACATACAATGATTTTTCCTTTATTTGACACATGCCACATTGATAGTGAGTCTCCCATGGGACTCATTGGTTAGTATTGTTCTTCCCTTATTTTACATACTTTCCTTATGTCTCACTCCTTGTATGTAGTTTCATTTTCATGTTGCTTGTACATAGATTATATTTAAAAAATAAAAAATAATATAATATGTCAAAATAAAAAAATATTCAAATATTTAATCAGTATACATATTTTGTATTTTATACATTATCATGTTTACATCTCGTATATTTTCTAGACACTACAAATACTAGCTATCTTAGTATAGTCAATTTTTATCATACATACATGCTTCACTTATTCTTATCAAGTGATTATAGATTTGTATAGGACTTAGGTGCAATACACCAATCCATATTTTCTACTATCTACCCAGTGGGGTCATTTACATAGATACACAAGTTCCTCATTTGATACATTCACCCATTTGGGGCATCCTAAACATAGTTTAGATTACTAGGTTACATATTTATAAATTATACATAATAGATTTAACATTGTTATATCTTGATATTGATCATTTTAAAATTACTCCAATTCATTTCCAACTGATACTAATTTATATACATGTACATCTTAGCTCTTATATAAATTTGTACCACATGTTCATGCATACTTTCATTCCTAGCTTTCCTAGTTTAGACTTGATTATCTCTATGGTTATTCTATTCAATGGAATTTGAATATGTCATTACTCTATGGCTCTTCACTACTTATTTTCCATTATATGTATGCTTTGGACATGTTCCCATATCCTTATGTGTTTACTCTTAATTGTGTATAGGAACATTTGTACATGTCCTTCCATGTGTCTCTAAGCTAACTTACTTATTGTTTGCATATGTATACATTTGAACATGTCTTTATATGTATTTTTTTCTCAAATTTAGTGAATTTTGCTCATGTCCCTTATATTATGGCCCCTTGGCCTACTTTGTGTGGCTCATGTATGTTGTGTGTATGCTTTCTTATATGCATCATGACCATGACACTTATATATTGCTTGTTACATATTAGAGTTTTAGATTCCATGAGGGACCTCATGCATCTCCCCTTGTTACTTGGGTACTATTATGGACATCATGCCCCATCCCCATAGGTAGCTACTCAGTTATTACTCAGATTTATTATTCATATATATTTTTATATCTATCTTGACAACCTTGTGAATGTTAAATATAACATACATTGCATACTAAAAATTTATGCTCAAACTACCATACATTATGATGTTGTGTATGCACATTATATTAATTTATTATGCATATATCATATATGCTCTGACTAACATGAAATTTTTAATGTTTTTTATTTTGATGATAGTTCTTATATAGGTTCAATAACTCCCCTCAAAATAAGGGAATTTACAAGATTTTTTCATAGAGATTAGGCTATCTGAATGCACTTAGAGTATAATTTTTAACACACAAACACAAAATATAGAAATTAATTTTAGGAAAACAAAGTGGGAAATAGTGACATAGAGATTAGTTATAGTTGCATAGAAATTAGAATAGTTGGACATTAACTCCTTAATTGGGACTCTAGTACCACATGGTACTACTATCTAAGATATGGATCTACTATCTAGTAGCCTCAATTTCAAAAAATTCTAGATTGGCTAGAAAATTATAGTAGTTATAATCCAAATTTCCATAGGTTTAGTTATAGATTACTAGTTTTGGCTTAGTTTAACTTAGATTCATACAAGTTTGATTAGATTGGGGAATAATAAATATCATGATCATTCCTATTTTTGTTTAGATGCTCAAATATAGATTATTACAACTCAATCAAAAATCAATTAACTCAAATATTATATTTGATGGTATGTGCATGCCACATTATTTCTATATTATTACTTATACAATCATTGATTAGATAGAATGATAAACTCCATACCATTATCTATGTTTTAAATATTAGAAACCATGTTCTAGGTTACACAAAAAATTCATTCCTTACTCCACATGCATTGGTTAGCATTCCTATGTGGCCTAAAGCCACCTAATATTCTTGAGTGGCCATAGAGTAAACACACATTGTTTAAATTATAGTTAATTATCTCTAATTACATCACATATTTTTAGTTTTAGATGCATATATTACACATGGGTAGGTAATTATGTAGTCATGTCTACTTGGGTTTCCTAGGCCACTTATATTAGAGATTTGAACACACCATTAGTCCAATCCAAGTTATTCATAATTCATGATCCACCAATCAGGGCTGGTAAATAATGGATTCAAAATTAGATAGAGATATTGAGCTACCCACACATAGGGATTGAATAATCAATAAAATTATTCCAGGTTATTCAATGATTGATCACTATTTATACGTACACATAGAAGTTATCACTAGGTTTATGCATCGGTTCACATATCCAATGAGGTGTATTTGTTCCTTTCCTCTCTCTTATCTCCTTACTCACTTTTATATTTTGATTTTGATATATCTTAATTAAGGATTTATTTATGCATATTTAATTTTTAGAACATGTAATGGAGCATGCTTCACATACTCAAATCTAGGTTCACAAGCTTTGGACATGTGCCCATATCCTTATGTGTTTGCTCTTAATTGTGTATAGGAACATTTGTACATGTCCTTCCATGTGTCTCTAAGCTAAATTACTTATTAGACACTATCAATGGGTACTTGTTTGATTCACTAAGTGATCTCAAGTATTTATTTATAGGACCAATAAGGGAACTTTTGGAAATCCTCTCTCATTTCCTTGTTAAGGGAATGAATGAAGAGATCACATAGTTCTCTTTGATCCATATTTATAGAATTAGAAGATGAATATATAACTCACCACCATATTATAATAAAATTTTAAAAATATTAATTATGTTTTTGTTTAATGTGTAATAATTATCAGATGCTAATTTTAAAAAACTTGTCCATTTGAAAGTCTTTGATGAATTACACCATGAGTTTTCTAAAGGAATGGATAAAAGCCTTAGGGAGGTGATAATACCAATCAAGGGAAATTCCTTATAGGGTTTTGGGAAATATTTTTACAATAACCCCATCACAAGGAAATATATCCCTAACATAAGTGGCATATTATTTGACATGCATAATGAAATCTTCTTCCCATTAAAAAAAACAATTTTAGTTAGGGGATGTGGTATAAGGACTCCTTATATGTTATAATCTAGGGGATTTATTATATACTAAATGTAATTACTCATAATACTAATTTTTTAAAAAGGAATGGTAGGATAAGGTTTAAAGGGTGAGTTTATATATGTGTTTTTTGCAAAACCACTATAAGGAGAATAGGGTGTTTGGTAGGATGGTGTATAATAGGTCAAAAAATAACTTTATAACTAGGTAGATTGTGAGAACATGTGATAATAAGGAGGAAGAGAGTTGGATAGATAAGGGTTAGGTGATTTTATAGGATGAGTATACATGATTTTCATGTAATGCATAGTAATTTAAGGTGGTAGATTATTGGTTTTAAAAGGGGGAGTATACATGAGTGGCATGTAACTCATAGGAATGTAGGATGGTGGATTATTAATCACCATATTATTAGGATGAGTGTATGTGAAAACACTTAAAATTGGGGCTTGGTTTGGGGGATTATATAGTGGAGGTATGTCATAATTATCTATGTTGGGCACTCCATGAGTAAGAATAACCCATAAGTTTTGTCTAGAAACATAGTTAGGAAGATAAGTGTAGTTTTTTTGTAATTGTTGAAGTGTGTATGATTATTATTGTGGTGGTTGGTAATCCCTTATTGCAATAGTAATGAACTTGGTTAGGAGGTTTAAATTTCATCCCTTGATTTATATAGAGTTTTTTTTCTATCCAAATAATGAATGTGACCCACCAAGGTGCATATGAGTTTATTTAGGGTGTAAGTGGTATTGGGTTCAAGAAACTCATTTGTGGAAGGTTTAGTAGGGAGAGGTTGGTAATCATGATGAAATTAGTTTTTTGTATAAGCTTCATGAGGATCTTTCATATTTTATTCTAGTGGGTTGGAGATGTTTTATTTATTGTTACAAGGGTGTGAGGTTTTTTGAATTATACTCTCTTTAGCTTCTAGAATAGATTCTCATAATATATTGGTCATATCTAGTAGATCTTTCCACATATCAGTTTTGAAAACTAATTAGAGGCCTAGTTTCTATATGAGGAATAACTATATTCCCAATAGTAAGAGTCAAATTTTTAGATTGGGATGGTTATTAGTGGTATATGATGGACCCCACACTTTATCAATTAATATACTAGCCCTAGTTTATGAATTAGGGTTTGGGTAGTCTTAGAACTTATATTATACATTTTAATTATAAGTGTTATTTATATATATAAAAAAATAAACTTAAATATGATTTTTTAACTTCTCATTTATCCTTCTAGGCTAAGAGATCCTTATAAATTTTGGCCAAACATATTCACGTGGTATATACATACCCATAAAATAAATGGGAAGAGGGAAGGAAATGGAGAAGAAAAGAGAAATAATAGAAGAAAAGGAAAACTCAAAATGATAAGCCTTACACATGGGTTTAACCAATTTATTTACAAGTGGAAATCAAAATGTTCACCTATGCACTTGAATTCTTCAAGTCTAGCCCAGCTATCTAAAATAATAAATATGTGGATGGGAAAATCTATGGATAGGGATGGTTAAGTTGAAGAATGGGGTGTTAGATGCGATACTAAGGGATGGTTATGAAGGTATAATAAGAGATATACCACATCATAGTGTTCATTGAGGGAATTTAATTTGGAAGATATGGAACTCCAAGGTCCCTCTATTTGATGATGTTAGATAAAAAATTCTTGTTCAATGCTAGGAATGATAAAATGGGTGTAGCTAGGTTGGATGAATTTGGGTAATTTATCAATCCTATTAGTTTGGATATTCCTGGAACATGTCATACATGAGTTTAATGAAAATATTATGAGTCTAGTCTTGAGGAGGAAATAAAAGGAAAGGTAAATGGCTAATATTGGATGATGTTATATTGATGACCTTGAAACTAATTGGGAATGACTATGGGAGGCTCACAAATTTGATATTTTTGATATAAAATGGTAAGATATTTAATGATAATCTAAAAAATGGGGGTGTAAGGGAATAATTCCAATCTTAGATATGTATTAATATTATCTTGTATGTTATTAGTGCAAAAAGGAGCTTTGACCCTAGGGGAAAGATTCACTCTAATAAGGTAAGGACATTCTAAAAGGGTCATGGAAGATGCATTAAAAGTTATTGTAAGTGTATAAATAATATGAGATTGTATAGATAATTATTTTGAAAAGATATATTCTATTTTTTTAAGGTTTTATCAAGGTTTAATAAATGTGCTAGTTCTGATTAGGCTTTTTCTAGTTGTTTTGAGTTGTTTTGACAATTTTTAGGAAAGATAAATGAATTAATATACTTGATGAAAATAGAATATTGAAATCAATGAAGAAATTAATACTAACATAAAATTAAATAAAAGATATTGGACTTTTTATTTGTAAATATTTTGTATGCATGCAAACTTAAAACTGAAAATATCAATAAAATGTGCAAGTGTTGATTTTTCCTAGCTTACAAGATGATTTTTATAATGCAATCTAAATAATATAAATTTGTTTTTTTATTATTTTATTAGACAAATGATATGTAATAATAATATTCAAATTTTATTTCATAAAATTCAAATGTAAAATCAAGTTTTAAAATCCTAGCAAGCACACATACTAAGAATTCATAAAATTGACTTCACTTACATAAGATAGAAATTGGTTTTGAAAGATTTGAATATTTATGCATGAAGTGAAATGATATAAGGATGAAATAATAAAAATTTAATGTTATTATTATCACTTGATATTGAACCCTTGGATATGTTTTTCAATCCTCCTCCAAATTGAGTGAAATATTGGATTACCTCTAGGCCTATGGGTCACCTATAATAGAGGTAAACCTATGGATTGAATGGCTAGCTCCCTAGATTTATTTTTGAAAGCTTATCACCTATACTACTTACTTTTTTGGAAAAAAATAGATAGATATAAAATGAAATGAATCTATCATAATAATGTGATACACTAATTTTAACTTGACCATTACCAACTAAATGCAAGTACACTCCAAAGACAAGCCTAATTTGCATATGACATTACTCCAAAATTGCCCTTACATTAGTATTTCCAGTGGAGGTTTGTGAAGCTAACCTAAGATAGGAATATTAACAAAAAGGTCATATCATGAAAATTGTGTAAATACAACTCACTAAACTCATGGAAAATACATTAGAACACTTCAAGAGACCTATAATAGAATTTAAAATTTAAGTATGGATGCCAGAAAGGACAACATGCTAAGGAAAAGAAGTTATCACTTATCAAGATCAACTAACTTAACATAAAAATTGAAAACTATTAATGGATAAGATAAAATAGATCATTATTTATTGATTAAATTATAAAAATGAATAGGGCTTCACCATACTTAGGTGGAGGATACATTTATAAGCCAAAGTGGCTCAAATATAACACAAGTGTGAGAGAAGAGAAATGCACAAGAGAGAGAAGATAGAAAAGTGTCATATAAGTTAAAAAATAAGAGGAATTAGTTAACTATAATAAAAAAATTCCAAATCCATGTGTATCTCCTCTTCATATGTTCCATCTGTCTAAGTGGCATGAGAGGTTGAAATGCATGTTTGACACCTTGACTAGCTTCTTGAAACTCTCCTTCATCTTAACATGTTAAAAGAAAAGTGGCATTATTAGTGATCAGATCAATTTATATCTCATGTTTTATATGATATTGATACTTTTAAACTAACCCCAATAGGTTGTCCTGGACAAATCACCTCATTCTCTTGCAAGGTGTCTAGAGGGCTCTTCATCTCTTTAGGTCTATTTTGCACACAAGTGTAAAAACTTGGTTTCAATTACTATAGATAATAATAACTTAATATATTTCCTATTTACATCATATTATACCTAAATAAAATATTTTTTGTGCCTAAAAATATCCCCAAGAAGTATATATTTATAAAAATCCCCAATTAGGCCTCATTCTTTATAGCCTTTTTCCTATTTTTCTCCTTGTTTGAACATTATATAGATTATATTGAAAAAATAAAGGCATATTTTAGGACCCTCTATATTTTTACATTTCCATGTCAATTTTTATTAGCTGAATTTAAGTGGAAGTCAACGTTTTGTATCCATCTCTTCTACTAATTAGGCCTAATTAGGTCTCTAGCCCTAGAAAGTGAATTTTGGATTTAAACTCATCCTACACTTGTGAAATATCTAGGAAGTGTGGGATTCACTTTACCCATGAAAAAAAATAACCTCCATGTCAATTTTTAGCTTCTTAAATAATATGCTTATATTCAAACCATGAAATGACAAAAAAATAAGCCCTCCACAAGCTTGTTTGGATTGCCTTGTAAAATGGAGTTGGTTTGGTTACTTCCAAGGGTTCCTAAGTAAATTTATTGATTTAAATAGTTATGAAAAGTACCAATTGACCTTATCCCAAGATTGAGAAGATCTCACCTTCTTATAACACCTATAAAATAAAAAAACATGCAAAACTAGGGTATTCTTGGTAGTTTGTACAAGTTAAGTACATGTGGATGATATAATTGAAGTCTACAATAACCTAAAATATGGTTTATAATAAATGTGTGGCATTTTATGTGCTTTAAGAGTTCATCTATGTAAATTGGTCATTATGACTCTACTAAGAAGCCCAAATGTACTTTAACTTCTTAACAATGATTCATAAAGTTGGATGTATGAATCCTCCAATAAATTATGCAAATTTGAAGTAAATTAGGATATTTAACTTACTATATTAGTAAAAGGTCCCATGAAACATGTGTGATTTGTACCAAGTAAAGAAAGATGGCCTCTCAGGTTGAAAACAAACATTCTGATGGGTTTGAGAGAAAATGAGGTTTTTTGGTAGTTTTCATGAGTTGTTTTGAGATCCAAATAATCTAAAAAGGAATAATTTATATTCATTAACTTGTTCTAATGGTTTTACAACCTCCTTATTTCATCAAACCTCACAACATTATCATTTCTCTAAGCCTAGGGTTTGTAATCAAACATGACTGCATGACCCTAGCTTATTATTTTCATCCCATTTTACTCTCTATTAGGATGTCTATGCTTCATGGAATGTTTTTTAAAGTTATTTATTTTCTCCTAAAGGTATAAATTCTATCCACTTCCCTTCATTGACCTCTCCTCAATTGACTGATGCAAGTGAGTCTGTAAATACACTTAGGTATGTATATCACTATGAGAGGACTTGAATGTGTTTTAGTTGTTTCATCTCTCTATTATAGGTATATAAAATCATGGAATGGTTATTAAAATACATATCCATATTTTCAAGGCTCCAATAGTCTCATTCAAACTCACTTATCTTCACCACTTCTTAGGTCTACCCTATCTAGTAGGCCTATGCATGAACATTATGACTGTGTAGGGTTTGGAATAGGGTGATAACTAAGTTTATTTATTTTTTGTTTTATATTTAGTATATTATATTTTTGTAATAAATATTCATCATTAAAACACTATCATAAGAATTTTTATCCTAGATTACCAAGTTTACAACTTTGTCCTCAACTGGGTAGGTAGATTTGCCATGAGAAATGTGTCTTGAACTATGTGACCTTTGTTATTATCCTTGAACTCTTTTATTAGAAAAACTTTAAAATTTTTAAATGTATTTAAAATCCAAGACTATTTAAAAAGACCTAAATTTCATTGTTCCATCATCAAACCTTGTTGCTTTTTACTATCTACGCAGTCCTATTTGTGGGTGACTATTTTACTAATATTGACTGTGTTTAGATACTTAGGTATTGAGACCTAATTAAAAAATCCTCCATGGATCATAATATTTTTTTTTTTATGTTTTAAATATATTTTTAGAGTATTTAAGTTTTCAAACCTTACACACATTTACTATCTAATTGTAGTTCTAGTAATAGTTGACTATAGATGTCTACATGAGTGTTGATTGTGTATGTTTTGTGTGACCCATATTTAGGTTTATTATACCTAAATGACTTGATTTATTTATGATATTTTATAACACTCAAAACACATGTTATAACACTATTTAAATTATTGGAGATACTTTTAATGATTTAAATAAACCTACAACTGGTCTATTACCTGTAGGTGTTATTTTTGGCAGATTTGACTATGTTTTTAGGAGCCTTTATGTTTAGTCCCATCTAAATTAAATCATGTTATATTGGTTTTAAATTAATTTATAGAATAATTAGTACTTCATTTTAGGTTCATAAAGTCTCCTAGGGCATGGTTGCAAACCTTGTACTCACTGTCTCAAATATTTAGTCCTGAATGTGTGTATTACTAGGCTTTGCTAGCTTATCATTATATCCACCACTAGCTTTAGGTGTCTGAGAGGCCTATAATTTATTAATTCTCCTTTATCAAATTGAATCACCATTGTGATGATGTTTAGGTAACTTCAAAGGCATTGACAACATGGAACTTCTTTGAGTGACAAACCTACAGTTCTATAAGTGGCCATTTACAATCTTGTGTGTTTTGGAGCTTTGAAGGTGAAAAAAAATCTATAAATAAATTCTATCCATTGTCCTATTTAAATCAACATGATATATAAATAAACACAACTTTTGATTTCCTTTGAAAAAATCTTCAAACTCATTCACATCATTATGCTATGCAAACATATAACACAGTCCATAAAGAGTGAATGAAGAAATGGTCATGCTTGTGACTTGTACAGATTGAATGAATAATAGAAAGTATCATGATATATTTTTAGGGGATTATATGGAAATTAATAATCACTCAAATTCATCTGACTACCTGGAAAAATTAGAAACATAGAAAAGACTAGTTACTTATAGATAATGCATAAGAGTCACTTTTTATGCCAAAAAGATATCTAAATGTGTTAATATGATGAATGAATACATGGGAACCATACACATATGTATTATATGTTATTATAAATAGTTTAATGTAGAAAACATTTAACAATTGTTTTGTAAATCTCAATAAAAACCCATGTCATGGTTGACTAGCAAATTTTAGACCCTTAACTTCTTAGCTATTGTTCATAAAGCTAATAATATTAATCTAATAATAAGTTACCAAATTTTTAATCTAAATAATACTATAATCAATTCTCAAAGTTTTATGTTCCCACCTTCTCTCTCCTAGTTGTACCATTTAAATCATTTTTACTTATGTGGGCTTGTGAAGGAGTCAATGGAGGAGAGAAGTGATTTTATGAAATTTTTGGATATAAAACTTCCTTCCAAGACTTTTTATAATATTTATAAGGCCAAAATACACATATTAATTTTTTTCACTTTCACATGACTTAAGAATGTTCATAAAACTTCCTCTAACTCTTAAAAGTGGCATCGAACTCCAAGAAAGTGACCTTTTCTAACATGTTGATAGGTGTGCCAATTGATTAAATAATACGAGATATTTTTAAGGGGTATTATATGGATTTTAATTTTTTTTAACTTTAAAAAAATCAAATTTAGCCAAAAATCACATTTTAATGCATTTTCAACACCTCAAGCTAGTAAATGAACCTTAGAGCTTCCAAAACACCATGAAACATCATTATAAGATGTTTTAGACATGAAATGGCATTAATATACCCCTAATAACCTATTACACATATTAATCACATTTCATATCTCAATGACACCCATAGACCACTATATGACCTTGATATGAAATTATCTTAACTTTTCCAAACTAACCTTAAACAATGCTAATAGGGTTAAATAAAGACTTATAGGGACCATTGGCATGAATGCATGAAAAGTTTGAAATTGGAGGGTGGTCAAATTTTAATTGGGGTCAATTTTGGTCAACACTCTTGGTGATTAATAGGGGTAACATGCTTGCAATGCTAATAGGTCTAGTAACCTTGCATGTCCATTGTGCAACGGGGTCTCTTACACTTAGTTTCAGACCTTAAAAGACCTTGAACATAACACAACAAACTGATTAACTTCAAAATACACACAAATAAATGTCAAGACACAAACAAATTAAGACACATACATGTGCTCTCAAGTACTTAGGAAACACAAAGACACCTTAAGCAAACCTAGATTATATATAAACTAACTTGAACGAGAACTCTTCCTCCTAGATTAAAGGTGAAGCTTACACCATATTTGGATCTATGAGATGAAATGAGGGAATGAGGCAAGTTTTCTATTGAGTTTTGGACTTGAATTATTCAAATCATTCATGCTTTCCACTCTCTTTAGCATGATCTCTAATGCAATGATAGAAAATATAAACATGCCACCTATGAAGGTGAACTCTTCTTATACTTTAGCAACCTTCTCATGAACTTTATTGGTGTTTTTACTTATCTCAATCATGATCACTTCTTGGCTTATAGGGGGAAGACTCTATCTTGGTACTTTGAATATTATCATGTTGTCCTTAAAGAAGTAAAGCATATTAAAGAGCATCATTAGATTTGTTACCAGATACAAGATCATCAAGCTCTCCAAGGAGATTATCATACTCAACCCACTCTTCATAATTATCCTCCATAAATACATCTTATTCCATCTCTTTATACACATGAAATTTAACCTTGTAAATTCCTTCAAGCTATTTGAGAATCTCAAAATTTTATTTACAATATTCTTTATTTTACTTCTCTTCAAGACACACAACTTCTTCAACTTCATATTGATTGCTTGAAGAATCTTCAACCTCAAGGCTGGTTACAAGTTCAACAAGTTTTAATGACATAAGATCTTATTTTGAAATCACATCATCAAGATGCAAGGGAACTTCAAGAGTGTCTTCAACTTGAATAGAAAGAGGTGTAGGATAAATCTTCAAATTCATCACATATGTCATTGGACTTATGACACTATCATCTTAATTCATGAAGTCATCAACAACTTCTTCTTCAATGGTATTTTTAGATTCAAGATCTTGATCATGCTCATGAATCTCACCTAGCTTAGATAATGTGATGTTCTTCTTCAAAGCTCCTTTTTCCATGCCTTTATCAACCTCTTTGTGAGAAACTACAACAATATCAGAGTCTTCTCTTTATTCTCTCAAGAAGGTTGGCTTGTTATTGTCTTCACTAAGGGGATTCCCTATAGTGAGTTCTTCTTCATAAAAACTTGAGTCATCTTCTTGATGATCTAAAAATTTATCTTGTTCTTCTTCACTTACTTCTCATAGGTTGGGTTATCCTTTAAGAAGGGATGTGGTGGATAATCTCATGAATTAGAGAGGGAGTATGAGGTGTGATGGATGGCTTATGAATGGGGTTGGGAATGAATACTTATTAAATGAACTCATGGGGAGATGATACATTTTATTGAGCAATGGGAGAGACACTTTATTCAATAAGAGTTTCACTTTTCTCATAGCCTTCTTGAGACTCTTCAATAGCTACAAGCTCATCCTCAAGATCTTGGTTTTCCCACCTTTCTAGTCTATCTACCCACCATTAGATGTACCATCTCATTTCATGCAAATAATCATTGATGACATAATGGGATTCATCTTCAACCAACCTAAAATAATTTAAAAATAAATTAACCAACTTTATCAAATTATCTATGAGATGAATAGGGATTACATCAAGTCCTTTATCCCATATTCTCATTGCTTTTTCTGATTTAGCACATTTGGCATGAGTGCCAACAAGGACGTGGATTGAAGTGGAATTGAAGTAGGAGGAGAGTAATAGTGGGTTTATAGTGAAATTAAATTTGTTGAGTTAGTTGCCTAAATTGAGCTTGTAAGAGTTTATATCTTGATTTAAAATATCTTTATTTCTAATCAATTCTATCATTTGATTCCTCATGGTAAGGCTAATGGGAATTAGTTTGAGGTTGATATGGATTATAAGGCTGATAGGGAGACACTTATTTATACTCTTATTTATATCCTTCCTCATAAGATTCTTCATAGGGTTTCTCAATAACATTATGATCACAAAAAGGGGGAATAGGGTTGATAAAAATCTTGATAGGGATATTGAGAGACATAATGTGGATCATGACAAGGTTGGTAGGGGGTGTATAGTTGAAAATATCATAATATCTAACCATAAAAAATTCATTAGTGAAATAATAACACAATATTTTATAAAAAAATTTCATAATAAATACTTGGTATGCTTATAACCAGTTGATTGCATTCAAAGTTGCCATTAGTGTTTGTTAAATGCTTCCCAAAGATGTTAGGTATAATAATGCACCAAACATTTATTAAACTCTTTGGACCTTAATTCTCATAGGGTATGCCAAAACTATTATCACTTAATATTTCACCCTTGGATATTTTTTTTAATCCTCCTCTAAATTGAGTGAAACATTGGATTACCTCTAGGCCTATGGGTTGCCTATAGTAGAGGTAAACCTCTATATTGAAGGGTTAGCTCCCTACATTTGTATTTGATAGCTTATCACCTATACTGCTTGATTTATTAGATGAAAAGAGATAGAGATAACATAAAATGAATCTATCCTAACTACTTGATAAAATAATTATAACTTGAATAGTTCTAACCAACTACAAGTACACTTCAAACACAAGCCTTATTTTCATATGACATTACTTCAAAACTACCCTTGCATTAGTATTTCTCATGGAGGTTTGTGAAGATAAACTAAGCTATGAGGTCTAAAAAAATGTCATAACATTACACTAGTACAAATAAAATTCATTAAACTCATGGAAACTACATTACAACACTTCAAGAGACCTACAATAGACTTTCAAAGTTGAATATGGATGCAAGCAAGGACAACATGCTAAGGAAGAGAAGCTATCACTTAGCAAGATCAACTGACTTCACATACACATTGAAAAAAACTCATATATAAGGTAAAAAATATCATTATTTATTTATTTATTAAAGGATTAAGATTATCATGGATTCACAATACTCAAGTGAAGGATACATTCTAAGCTAAAGTGGCTCAATATATAACATAAGTGTGAGAGAAGAGAAGTGTGAAAGAGAGAGAAGATAGAAAAGTATCATGTAAGTTAAAAAAATAAGATTATTTATGGAACTATCATAAAAAATTCCAAATATGTGTGTATATCTTCTTCATATGCTCCATCTCTCCAAGTGGTGTGGGAGGTTGAAATGTATGCTTGACACCTTGACTAACTTCTTGAAACTCTCTCTCATATTGACATGTTGAAGGATAAGTGGCCTTATTGGTGATCATATCAGTTTATACTAGATTATTTATCTAATATTGACACCTTTCAACTAACTCCAATAGGTTCTCCTTGACACATCACCTCAATCTCTTGCAAGGTGTTTAGAGGGCTCTTCATCTCCTTAGGCCTATTTTGCACAAAGTATCAAAACATAGTTTCAATTAATCTAGATCATCCAAACTTAATATATGGACTAATGAAATTATATTTGACCTAAATAAATTAATTTTGAGGCCTCAAACTATACCCAATAAGTTTATCTTTACCAAATGCCCTAATTTAGGCCTCATTCCTTATAGCCTTTTTTTCCTATTTTTCTCCTTGTATGAAAGTTATACAAATTATATTGAAAAAATAAAGGAATATTTTAGGAAATTATATATTTTAATAGTCCCATGTCAAGTTTCATGATCTGAATCCAAGTGTAAGTCAACTTTTCTTACCCATCTCTTCTGCCAATTAGGCCTAATTAGGCCTCTAGCCCTAGAAAGTGAATTTTATCTGTAAACTCCTCATAAAATTTTGAAACATATAGGAAGTGTGAGATTAAATATACCCATGAAAAAACCAATATCCATGTCAAGTTTTATCTTTTGGAAAAATGTACGCATAGCCAAACCATGAAATGGCCAAAAAATAAGCCCTTCACAATCCTGTTTAGACTACATTGCAAAATGGAGTTGGTTTGGTTAATCTTAGGGTTTATTGAGAAAATTTATTTATTTAAAAATTTATGACAAGTCCCAATTGACCTTATCCCAAGATTAATAATCTCTCACCTTCTAAGAACACCTATAAAACATAAAGATACATAAAATATGGTATTCTGGGTAGTTTGTACAGTAGTCCATAAAATTAAAGTACATGTGGATGAGATACTTAGAGTCTATAAAAACCTAAAATATTTAAGATAATTTTGTGTCATTTGATGTTATTTATGATTCCATCTTTTCAAATTGGTCATTATGACTCTCTCAGGTAGCCTGAACATACTTCAACTTCTTAGCAATGATTCATAAAGTTGGATGTATGAATCCTCGAACCAATTCCAAAAATTTGAATTATATTATGTAAATGAAATTACACTAGGATCACAAAGTCCCATACATCACATGTGATTTGTACCAAGCAAATCAAGATGGACTCTCAAGTTGGAAATAAATAGTCTAAGGGGTCTAAGAGAAAATGAGGTTTGTTGGTGGATGTCCTAATTTTTTTTGAGATAAAAATTATCTAAAAAGGTCCTATATATCTTCCTTGACCTATAACAATGTTATTAAAAAAATCCTTATTTAATCAAACCTCACAACATTCTCATTTCTCTAAGCCTAAGGTTTGTAAGCCAACATGACTGTATAACCCTAGCTGACTATTTTCATCCCTTTTTACTCTCTTTAAAAATGTCTATTCTTCATGAAATGTTTGTTCAAGTTATTCACTATCTCCTCAAGGTCTAAATTCTATCCACTTCCCTTCACTTACCTCTCCCTAATAGAGTGTTGTAATTGATTTTTTGCATACACTTAGGTCTATGTCTGATTATGAGAGGACTTAAATATGTTTTATTTATTTCCTCCCTCTTTTATAGGTATATAACCTGGTTAATCATACCCCTCACCATATTTTTAAGGTTATAATGGTCTAATTTAAACTCACTTATCCTCACCACTTCTTAGGTATACCCTATCTAATAGGTATATGCCTGCACATTAAGACTGTGTAGGGTTTTTAATAGGGATATAACTAAGTTTATTTATTTTTTATTTTATCCTAATGATTATGGATTGATGTAATCAATATTAATCATTAAAACACCCTCAAAATCAATGTTGTCTTAGATTACCAAGTTCTCAACTTTCTTCTTTAACTGGGTAGGCATATATGTCATGAGAATTGTGTGGAGAACTATGTGACCTCTGTTTTGGTCCTTGAACTCTTATATTATAACCCCTTTAATTTTTTTTAATGTATTATATAATCTAATACTCTTTAAAAAGATGTTAACTTAATTTTTCCATTATCAAACTTAGATGTTTTCTACTATCTACACAGTCCTATCTATGGGTAACTATTTTACTAAGATTAATTGTGTGTTCAGATTCTTAGGTATTGATACCTAATTATAAAATACTCCATGGATATTGATATATTTTTGTGATTTTTTATAAACATTTTCAAAGTCATTAAGTCTTCAAAACTTACACACATTTACTATCTAAGGTGTATTTCCAGTATTAGCTGACTATAGATGTCCACATGAGGGCTGATTGTGTATGGTCTGTCTGACCCCTATTTAGGTTTATTATACCTAAATGAATTGAGTTATTCAGTATATTTTATAACACTCAAAACACATGTTATAACATTATTTCAATTATTTTGTATACTTTTCATGATTCAAACAATCCTACAGCTGGTCCATTACTTATAGGTGTTGTTTTTGGTGGACTTAAATGTGTTTTTAGGAGCCTCTATGTTTAGTCCCATATATGTTACATAATTGTGTATTAGTTTCAAAATCATTTATAAAATCATTATTACTTCATTTCAGGTTCATAAAGTCTCTCATGTCATCTTTTCAAACCTTATACCCACTGTCTCAAAACATGCAATTTTGAATGTGTGTATTACTAAGCTTTTATAGCTTATCATTATATCCACCACCAAATTTAGGTGTTTTATAGATATCTCATTGATCCATGATCATTTATCAACCTAAATAACCACCATGATTATGTTTTTTCAACCTTAAAAGGAATTTACAACATGAAACTATTGTCAATTTGGCCTGTCAAGGCCAAATGCCAACCCCTACAACTGAAATTTTTTCATGGCCATCATAATGTTAATTAACTATCAAGTGAAGGGAGTATGTCTTAGTTTCATGTCAATTATGTCAAGTATCATCATTATGTATGAGTATCTTTTAATGTCTTTAACAAATAATTGAAGTGGTCTTATAATCTAAACGTAATGAGCTAAGATGATTGAATATGGAGGATAATGACTCACTATGAGATTCTTTGATGTATTCAATATTTTAAAGCATGATGAGATATAATAATTTAAAGGGTTAATGAATATATATAATATATTCATGAATAAATATTAATAAGGTTACAAGGTACTTTTTGATGATATTCATTAGCAATATTCTTGTGAAAATATGTGTGTGGTCAAGAGTAAAGGATTTGGTCTTTAAATTAGAAATTTTGACCTCATAAGGATTTAAAGTATCACTGATATCTTGTAATCACCCATCATGGTCACTATATTACTTAGTCATGGTTTTTTCTTTGAAAATGTCTCTTTTATGAGCTTATAAGGTTCTTTATCCACAAAAAGAGGTCCCACATGTGAAAAAGAGCTATATTAGTTTTTTCCTTAACATATTATTTGATTTCAAGATGGTTTTGACCCATATTTCCATAAAAATATGGTTTTAAGCTAAAATAAGAGGAAATGAAGGAGAATTTGTAAGTTTGGACAATGTTTTTAGATGGTATGGATCCATACTATATAGATCTACTTAGGATGAGTCTTGAAGATGCAAAAATAAATTGTTTCAGATACATGGTGAAGATATAAAATCATTTTAAGGATTTAGGAGACCAAAATTGACGTGTTTTACATATCTAGTTCATTTGTAGATAACAAGATCATCGCATGTTTATGCTCAGTCTATACAATAGAGAGAGAGACTAGGTCTGAGATCTTGAAAAGAGAAACTATACCTCATGACCTTCTAGTCATGAGTATTTATTGAATTTTTTGTCTTCCTATATTTATGAACAAAGTTTAATAAATTAAGGGTTATGTTCAATAATTACATCTTCACAAGGAAAGAAGAGTGGTACACTTTTGAGAGATTCCTAATTTTTTCAAGAAAAACTAGTGTTTATTCCTATTTATTAAGGTCTTGAAGAGACTTTCCATGGATTCTCAAATATTTTGATCCACATTAGTGATTACATGGAGTTAAATAAGAAATATAATATTAATCTATAGTATGTAATCAAGTTTAAGAGGTTGTATAATCCATGATAGATCCAAGGATATCAAGATTCTTTAAGATTTTATTTTCAGGGTTTCATTAATGTCAGGAGTCCTTTATTCAAGTTCCTCAAGGTCCCTCAAATTTATATGGCCTCAATGACCATAAATCATCCTCAAATATCCTCACATTCCTATTTTAGAAAATGTTAAGGAAAATTAACATTTGTTAAGGTATTTTGATGATTCCTAGGTTTCTATTTTAGTAGTGTATGATAGATCAAAATCCTCCAAAATGGTATATTCTATTGTTATATATGATTATAATTCCATAATGTTCTTCATGACTATATTGACATTATATCCATGTTAAATTTTCACTCCTATGCTTCATTTCACTTTCACAACCCTTATCACTACCATTTCACCATGTCTATAACCTTATCATTCCATTCCATTCTTAGTTTCATGTATCCCATCATCCATACACATATCATTACCTATTTATTCACTTAAAACTCATTGATCCACTATAAAATAGGAGTTAAGAGTGTTATACATAATTATTATCATTAATATATATATATATGTATATATAAACCTTAAAACCTTGCTTAAGAGGTCAACCTCCACCTATAACCAAGGCAAACATAGTCAAGAACTTTTCATGGAAAGTTGTAAGAAAGGAGGGACCATAGGATATCTCATTGAAGATATTTGTTTAAACTATCTCATAAAGTTACGATGAATGGATGAGAGGTTAATCAATAATTTTTGTGACCTTATCAAGGTCTAATTCCACCTCTCTTTGTATAAAAGAACCTTACATTGTCACTTATATATGTCATGAAGGTACGGTACAAACCATTATGAAGGTTAAATCATGGCATATATGCATAAGTGAGAGTTAGAAGAGTTTGAAAGGTTATTGATCCCTATTTGGGACCTCATTCAAAGACCAATAGTCTAAGGAGGTAGCTAATGAACTTGAAGTCAATCATCCTAAGATAACCTATAGGCCTATATGAAGATCATGTATTTTTCAAGATAAAGTGTTGACAGAGGTATGAAATATGTTTAATAACTAATTAGAATATTTGAATAGGTTCATGGACTATTGATAAGGTTAGGACCACTGGGGGGGATACTAGGCCATTTAGGAATGTCAAAAGAGTCTTAATAATTGAATTGATGATCCTAAGACACCTACAAGTGACTTATGGAACAAGTTGGTCTTAATGGTAAAGAGAGAATAGATATAATATTTGAAAATGAACCTTGAGCCCAATTAAGACTCTATCTAGGGTCAATAGGGTCATGATAGGTCAATAATGTGATGAGGAATAAGTTCATAGGTGTATTCAATACCCTCTTAAAGAATCTACATGCCATTTTGATGGGTAAACTCAATTTCAAACCTAAAGGAGAATGGCAAGATTGTTTGAGAAAGCCCTAAGCCTAATTGGGAGTTTAGTCAAAATTTAAGATCATTAGAAAAGTCAATTATGTGGGATATGAAATTTTAAAGCACAAAGAGTATAATCAAGGTGGTCTTTAACACCTATAGCCACCTAGTGACAAGGTTTGATTTTATAGTGTTTTTGATGAAGACATAGGGTTTTTATCATTGTGAAAAGTTTCCAAATGTACAAAGAAAAACAAAGAGAATGTATAGGAATATTATAAAAAATAAAAATAATACCTTGAATGTATACAAATGAAGACTAATTGCATATAGTGTATCAAAGAAAGAAGGCCTAATTCACTAATGGGTAGACCTAGTCATCCTTAGAATGAAGAATGAGGTCAATATTTTCAAGAAAACACTGTATACACCTAAGTTATTGATATATATTGGAATGACAATGAAGAGATCACCATTATTAACTCCTTGACTGTCTACATGAGGCTCTAAGTCACTTAACAAATTTAGGCATTGTAGGAGCTTTATTATGTAGAGTTATATAGGGGGAAAAATGACTATTTAAAGTAAAGATGATGAATTAAAAGATCATGAAGAACTATATAAACACTCAAAAAGTGGTAAGAATTCTTAGGGTTTCATGACAATGCTTAATTTGAAATCTTTACCTACATCCAATATTGGTAGGGTGTAAGGTTTGGGAGTTTATTGAGAAGAGATAGTACTTTAATAGGGTATATAGGATTCTAAAATGAATAAGGAGGATATGAATCATCATAAGAAGGATTTTATAGTATAATAAAATCCTTATAATCATTCTTAGAAATAAATAAAAAAGTGATATAAAAAGTCAGTCACAAACCTATTAAAAACTCAGGTAACCCACTAGCTAGTTTTGGGGAAAATGAGTCTTGAGGTATTTATAGGCATGATATAGATATGAAACTTGGTAAATTTGGTGGTTATGAGTGGTTTTAAGTTTATATGGTCTTGGTAAGGTCACATGAGTAGTGGAAACATCCATTTTTTGTCATAGTAATACCTTAGTCTATTGACAGTCAGAAATAGAGTTAAGAGGACTATTTTGGAGGTCTAATAGATATGATAGAGGGTTTTAACTTCATGTGATGTTTTTAAAGGAAGATAATGGTGATTATTATTATTAATATTTATGTTTAGATTGATAATACACATAATTCATTCCAATATGTCCTTGAGGGATAGAACATGCAGACAAGCCTTAAGCCTCTAAGAAACCATGCTACCATTTTTGAATTGATTCATGTGTTATTTAACATTGATGATAATTATAATGATGTGGAGAGTAATTTAAAGTATTTATGGAACATAAGAAACCAAGGACATGTAATATAATTGTAATTCTTGGCTCTTGAACTTTCCTTCTACTTTCACACTCTAGACAACCAGCCGAAGCACCACTTAACTACGTACCTATCTTGATGAATATTTTTCATGGGAGATAGATATGGTCAAGGTAGTTGAAGGGTTAAATGTAATTTAAATATATGGTAAGAGGTTTTAAATTAGGTATTTGTACACTATGAACCATTTATAAGAGTTTTAAACCCTTAAAACCCTTATAAAACATGAAGAGACACCTGATCGAAGACATATGCCTCAAGATTCATTCTAATGAGGTGTTTGAGCCATGAAATTATGTTTTTGGTCTTCTTAAATCTCCTAATCATCACCATAGCCTATTGGTTGGCACATGCATGAGCCATGATAGATGGACTAGGTCTAAAAAGGCTATTTTGAGCCTGCAATCAAAGAAATAAAAGGTGTTTACATATAAAATGAGTTATAGAAGGGATATGGGGTCTTAAAATTAATAAATAACCTTAAAAATACCATCTGCTAAATTTTGTGATATTTTTCATAGGCAGTTAGGTCTGGTTTTTTCAACTAGAGGATGTGTGAATAGAGATAGAGGGTGAATGTCTCATTTAAGCCAACACCATGAATCTAAAGGACCTTAGTAAGGTTTTTCATGTTTTTTATAGATGATAAGATCTTTTAAACTCACAATGAGGTTAGAATTTTGAAGAACACTGCATATACATGTGCTTATCTATTAGCATCATTGAATAGTGTCATCAAAGAATGGTAGTAAAAGGAAAAGTAAAGTCATGAGTGTACTTTAAATATTAATTACTGTCATCATCAGGTTGTTTGAAAAATGTATGTCATATTTGAGCCATATGAGAGTTGATATGACTAGTCATTTAGGCCTTAACACATCAAGCACTACTCAAAAAGCTTGTTTCTTCCTTGTGAGGTGACTTCACATGCTCACCATGGTATATATATTTTGAATGGAAGTATGGGAACTATAGGATAGGTAGAGGGCCTACTATAATAGTGTTTTGTGTCATTGGTTCAAAAATTCAATGCCCAAACTTTATGAATCATCATTAAGAGCCCCGAGCACTCTTAAACCCTCCCTAAACCCTAGTATAGACTTGATTGAGAAGAATCAAAAGAAATGACACCCAAAAAAATTGAAATAACCTAACTACCACCTATATAATTTAGTACACTCAGAGATGCTCATGTCCATGACACTTTTTTGTATGGATGGTGTATGGACCTATCAAAAAATAGGGGTTTGATAGAAAAAATGCATAAATAAAATTAAAAGGTAGTTTAAGAGAGTGTCAATCATTAGAGACTGAATATTTACACTTTTTATATCTCTTCAAGTTAATAGATGATTATAACCATGCCTGGGAGTTACTTCATGGGTCTCTTCCAATCAACCAATCTATAAGAGTGAAGGACAAGGTGACCTAGTCACCTAGTTTAATAAGTTTTTAGATATTTATTATTTAATTAGGTCTATGATATTATTTGAGGAATTTATTCATGTATAAAATTCACTATTTCATAGGTATTTAAGGTTTCATGTAGGATTTTATGACAATCAAACACTAGCAGTTAGGCTCATGGGCCTAATTGGCCTAGTAGACCTACTTGGTCAATCAAGTGAAATGGAAAATGGCATAGAAGGTTTTTGATGAGAGTTAATTTAGATTAATAATTCCATATAACTAAACCTTAAATTTTCAATCACATTCATATTTGGTTTTCATGTGGCAATTCCATGAATAACTAGTCTTTAACTGCCAACCACATGCATAACTAATCTTGAGTGTTAATCCATGAATTAATTAGTCCTTAAAATGGAAAAGTACATGATTTATATAACACATTAAAGGTTTATCATGATTCAATATGAGGTTGAATCAGTCAGCTACCTCTTCTCAATGCATAAGGTCATGAAAGAGCATAAATCATGGAGAGACTTCTTGAGGACTATTTGTAGTTATTTGTAATTGAAGTGATACTTAAGTTAATGATAGATTGATGTTTTTTTCTACTCCTCTATGCCATGATTATTTTTCTCACCTCATATTATATATATTCAATCCTTATGTCTTATTTTTTGATCACTTAGGCTGGTATACAAAAACTATGCTAAAATTATAAATTTGAACCTTGAATTAATGAGAAAAGATTATTGAATAATTCTTCATGGTTGTTAGTGTGATTATTGATTTGCTAATAAGTATGATATTATATTATTTTTCATGTCTTCTACTTCACCTAATTGCTATGTTTTTATCCTCTATAGGTCACATGAAGTGTTAGGAGATATAATTGTGTTGAAGAGTGAATTAGTGTGCAGTGTCTTTACAAACCTCCATTCCCTTACCTTTGAACTAAAGATATTATATCTAACCTTCATTTAAAATACTCATATTTATGATTTTATTAAGAAATTATAGTTGATAAAATATTCCCTTTTGATTCACAAGTGTGATTAACAACAAGTTTAAGAGAGTATCATTCAAGAATTGGTGCATCACCATCATTAACATAGGTTTTACCTTCAAGTTATCTTCCTAACTCTTTTCAACCCCAAAAGAAAAATAGTTTTAGGAAAAGGATTAAAAGTTGATACATCAGAGGAGATATCCTAATAATATATAGGTTTGGTCTAGCTATAAGTATCCCATTAACTATAGACCAATCCAATGTTAGTCTAGGTTTGAAGGAGAACTGAGCAATCTACTTCATAGGGTGTAACTTGGGTTGCTAACATGAACTTCTCTGAGTGATAGACCTATAAGTCTATAAGTGGCCATTTGAAATCTTATATGTTTTGGATATTTAAAGGTGAAATAAATCAATAAAGTATGGCCATTTTCCTCTTTGGGTCAACATGATATATCAAGAAACATAACTTTTCATTTACTTTGAAAACATCTTCAAACTCATTCACATTAGTCTTCTATGTAAACATAGAACATAGTCCACAAAAATTAAATGAATTAAAGGCCATGATTGTGACTTGTATATTTTTATTTAATAATAATAATGATCTTAATGGATTGAGAGGATATTAGAGGGCAATAAATAATCACTAAAATTCATTTTACGACCTTAAAACATAGAAAAGATCAGTTATTTATAGATAATGCATAAGAGTCACTATTCATGACAAAAGTATATCAAAATGTGTCACCATGAGGAATTAATGTATGAGAATAATCTATAGACATATTAGAATCTATTCTAGTTGGTTTCATATAGACAATATTTCACAATTTTTTTGGAAAGCTCAAGAAAGACCCCTACCATAGTTGACTAGCAGATTTTAGACCCTTAGCTTCTTAGAGATTATTCATAAAGATAATAATATTAATCTAAGAATAAATTCCTAAAGTTTTAATGTAACCAAGACTAAAATTAATGCCCAAAGTTTTAATCTCCCACCTTTTCTCTCTTGGTTGTACCATTCAGTTCATTTTTGCCTATGTGAGCTTGTGAATGAGTTGATGGAGGATAAGTGATTTTATAAAATTTATAGATCTTAAAATTACTTCCAAGAATTTTTATAACCTATAGAATATTAAGGACATCTCTATAATTTTTTCAATTTCACATGACTTCAACATGTCAATAGAACTTCATTTAACTCTTCAAAGTGGCATTAAACTCCAAGAAATTGACCTTTTCTTACAAGTTAATAGGTTTGGTATCTGAATAAATAATATATGCTCTTTATAAGGGGTATTTTATATATTTTGAAGTTTTTAAACTTTGGAAAACATCAAAGTTAGCCAAAAATCACATTTTAATGCATTTTCAACACCTTCAAGTTAGCAAATGGACCTTAGAGTTTCCAAAACACCATGAAACATTATTATAAGATGTTTTAGACATAAAATGAAATTAATATACCCCTAATAACCTATGACACATATTGACCATGTTTTATCTCTCAATGACACCCCTAAACCACTATATGACCTCATTATGAAATTACCTTTACTTCTCCAAACCAACCTTAAACAATGTTAACAAGGTTAAATGAAGACTTATAGGGACTATATAATCATGACATGAACAAATTATATGTTTAAAATAAGATGGGATGGTCAAATTTGACTTGGGGTTAAATTTGGTCAACATTCTTAGTGATTCACAAGGGTAACATGCCTACATTGCTAATACGACTAGTAGCTTTACATGTCCATGGGGTAATGAGGTCTCTTGAACTGAGTTTTAGACCTTAAAAAACCTTGAAAATAACACAACAATATGATTACCTTCATAACAAACACAAATAAAATACAACAAGAAACAAACAAAGTAAGACACACATGTACTCTCAAACACTTAGGAAACACAAAGACAACTTAAGGAAACTTAGATTATTTACAAAATAACCTAAAAGATAACTCTTCATCTTGGATCAAAGGAGAAACTTGAACCATCATTGGCTCCATGATATGAAATAAGGAATGAGGAAATTTGCCTGTTGAGTCTTGACCTTGAAGCCTTCAAATCCTTCATGCTTTCCACTCACTTTGGCATGATCTCTAGTGCAATGATATTAGTTGTAAACATGTCACCTATGAATTTTAAATATTTTTGAACTTCAATAACCTTCTCATGAACTTTATTGGTTTTTTTAATTGTCTCAATAATGATCACTTATTGAATTATAGGGGTAGCCTCTATCTTGGTACTTTGAATGTTGTCATGTTATCCTTCAAGAAGTAAAGCATATTCAAAAGCATCTTTAGATTTATTACTAGATGTAAACTCATCAAGATCTTCAAGGAGATTATCATATTCAAACCAATATTCATCATTATATTTTTAGGAATTAAGTGAATGTAAATCAATTTTCTTAACCACCGTAAAATCACAAAACTAGATTTTAAATGTGTGAAAATCAGATTTAATTATGCAGAAACAATTCCTTCAAACCATAGTTTAATGAAAACATAAAAAGAGAAAAAAATGATAATAACACATAAAATATATATAACATTTTTCACCCAATGTGGGCTACATCCACCAATAAAGTAGTTAAATAAATCAGTAATCTGAAATAAGATTACAATGAACTCTCACAGAGATAGAAAAATCTCTTATAGAAAATGTTGCATAAAAATTACACTTTCACCTACACTTGCACAATCCTATACCTTAAAATATAATAAACCACGCCTTATAAATGAACATATACACTTTGAAAAACACCTACACTTTTGACTTTGTCTCCCAAAATCCACATTTGTAAATAAAAATATTAACCTCTCATAGGTCACTCCACACTCTGTATAAATAACAAATGGTGTGGAAAACATCCTCCCAAGAGAAAAATCACCATCCTCACCTAGGATAGGCTATATCCACAAGATGACACACAATTTACACCTTTTAAATAATATCTAAAAGGTCCTTAGAGTAGGAACATGCCATTCCTCTCCAAATGGCACAACTTCCAATGTGGAAGTCCAACCCACTTCCATAATACATCAATAAATTATTAAATACTGCATTTAATAATTTTTCTTATCCTAATTCATAATGAAAATTATTAAATACATCATTTAATAATTTTTTTGTAATGCATTACAGAAATATTAAATAAGCAATTAATTCCTTAGAACAAGGAAATCAATCCCACTTCCAACAAACATGGAAGTATACATGAAAATTATTAAATAAACATTTAATAATATTCACCCACATGAGGATAAAATTAAAAATGCACTCCCCACATCCTTGGATCTCTCTGGGCCCACAAAGTGTATCAACAAGGTCATGTGATAGCCTCAAAGAGCCCCACACTCAACAATCTCCCACTTAGAGACCTTTTCTCCTGAACATAATCTATCACTACTCCATGACCACTAATGCCAACTAAATCTAAACATAGTCTCAACTTATCCAATTTGACCACCTTAGTCATCATATCCATAATATTCTAGCTAGTATGAATCTTATCCAACTTCACCAAGTTCTCCTCCAAAGTTGTCCTGATGAAGTGATAACATCACTGAATATGTTTCATCCTCGAGTGAAAAGTAGAGTTCTTCACCAAATTAATATCACTTTGACTATCACTGTGTAGTCTCCCAACTTCATACTCATGCCCCAAATCTCAAAACAACTCTTGTAACCACATCATTTCCTTACTAGCCTCTGTGATAGCAACATACTCTACCTCTATGGTTGACAAAGCCACAACCTTCTATATCATGGAAATACAAATAACCATTATATCTCCAATAGTAAATATAAATCCTATCATACTCCTTATACTATCAATATCCCCAACCATATCTAAGTCCACATAACCATGCAAAGTGGTATCTGATCCACCATAACCTAATGCAACATCAATGGTTCCTCTTAAATACTAAAGAATCCATTTCACTGCCTACCAATGCTCATAACTTGGATCACTCATATACCTGATCACAACTCCCACTACATGGGAAATATATAGCTTAGTACAAATCATGGCATACATCAAGCTACCAACTACTGAAGAATAAGGTACCTTAGACATCTCAAGCCTTTTAAATTTCATCTTGAGACACTGCTCCTTTGATAATCTAAAGTGACCTACCAAAGGAGTACTAATAGATTTAGCATCCAACATACTAATACTTTACAAGACTTTCTTCACATACTCTAATTGGGATAAAACTAGCTTCCTCTCCTTCATATCATGAGTAATCTTCATACCAAGGATTTGCTTTGTATCACTCAAATCCTTCATAGTAAAGGGGTCACTAAGCTATTTCTTGAGCATATGAATATGCTATATGTTCTTACCTATAACTAACATATCATACACTTACAATCATAAAATAATAAAGGAACCATCATCAAAATGTTTGATGTACACTCAATGGCTAGAATTACACATTTGATATTCTTGTCCTAACATAAAATAATCAAATTTGTTATAGCATTTCTATGGAGCTTGTTTAAGGCCATACAATCTCTTCTTTAATATACACACATAGTTCTCCTTCCCTTTGAGCTCATATCCCTATGGTTGCTTCATATACAACTCTTCATCCAAATCACCATGAAGAAAATCAGATTTCACATCTAACTATTCTAAGTGCAAATCCTCAACTACAACTAAACCAAGAAAGGTCCTAATAGAAGTCATTTTTATAATAAGAGAGAAAATCTCATCAAAATAAATACTTGATTTTTTTACAAACCCATTTACCATCATCCTAACCATATACATTTTTCTCCCTTGATCCTCTTCTTTTATTTTGAAGATCCACCTGTTTGGCAATGCACTCTTTCCCTTGGGTAGCCTTACCAAATCCCATGTTTGGTTCTCCATGGGAGATCTATTCTCATCATCCATTGCTTGTTCCCATTTTAACTTGGCATCAACTTACATTACTTCCTTAAAAAACTTTGGTTATCCATTGTCAATGAGTAAAAAAAATTCAAAGGAGGAGAAAAATGTTCAGGTGCTTTTCTTACTGTAGTAGATCTTCTTACCATAGAAGTTTGGGGTCCTTGTGTAGAAGATTCTTGAACTGATTCATTAGATACTTTACCATCTAAAATGTTATGTAATACTATGTACTCTTTCTATTCATGTTCTTATTCCTAATCCTTATACATTACTTATTCATTAAATACTACATCTTTAGACTAAAATATTGTCTTATCTTTAACACTCCATAAATGGAAACCAAATTCATCCTCACCATATCCAACAAAGGTGCATTTCTTTGATTTAGCCTCTAACTTGGTCCTATTCTCTTTCTTGATGAGGGCAAAATCCTCACATCCAAAGACTCTAAGAAAATAATAATCAACATTCTTACCAGACCAAGCTTGTCAGGAATGCCTCCATCCAAAGGCATAGAAGGTTCTCTATTAATCAGATATATTGGCATGCTAACTACTTCTACACAAAATTATAAAGGCAACCCAAAATGTGTCCTCATGCTCCTAGCATGTTCCATTATTATTCTATTCATCCTTTTAGACACCCCATTCTACTATGGATTTCCTAGAACTATCTTTTGCCTATGGATTCCATTGTTAGAAAAATAATCAAAGAAAGCATTCCTACAATACTCACCTCCATTATCTGATCTGAGACATTTCAATTTGAGACCTATTTAATTCTCAACCAAGGATTTCCACTTCTTAAAAGTGTCAAATACATTATATTTATTATTAATACAATAAATCTAAACTTTCATTGTTGCATCATCAATAAAAGTGACATAATAATTGGAACCACCAATAGAAGATACCTGAGCTGGTCCCCATACAACTGAATATACCAACTCTAACTTGTGCTCTTTCTTTGTGGGTCTAACATTTAAGAACTTAACCCACTTCTATTTCCCATACACACAATCCTTAGAGAAGTCTAGATCTAGATCTTTCAATCTAGACAACTTATATTTTAATATCTCTATGCCCTTATGGCTCATATGACCAAGCATATAGTGCCACATAGTTGTATTTCCATTTCTAGCAACTAAATCACAAGAATCAACACTAATATTCAAATATAAAGTAGCAACTTTTTTACCTCTTGAAATCATAAGAGATCCTTTAGTAACTTTCTAATAATCTATAGTAAACATAATTGAACATCCTTCACTACCCAATTGCCTGACTAAAACTAACATCTGTCTCAACATAGGCGCATGTGTAACATCCTTAAGTAGCCATGTGTTCCCATTCTATATTTTCACTTAAATAAAACCTTTCCATATTATATTACATGGTTCATCATCACCAAGATATACATGTCCTAGATTCTCTTGAACATAATCAAAAAAATAATGCTTATGTGGGGTGGCATGAAAAGAAGCCCCTAAATCTAATACCCAAGACTCAGTAAAATTATCCAAAGAAAGAATTAAGGTATCCTAACTATTTTTACTTGATGTCACATTTACCTCACTTATTTCTTCCTTATTTCCCTTCTTATCCTAAAGTGACCAACAATCCTTCTTTGAATGTCCACTCTTCCCATAATGCCAACATATCATCTTGGCTTTTAAATCTTGATTTGGACCTACCTTTTGACTTTCCATGATTGCCTTTGCTCTTATCATTTTTCCTCCCTCTAGTATCAATAGACAAAGTATTACCTGAAGATGATCACTAGTGCTTTTATTTTGCATATCCTCTTTAAGAATCACATCTACAACATCCTCAAAATTCAAGCTTCCCTTGGCAAGGACTGAATTACTCAAATCCATAACCAAACTATCCCAACTATCTAGCAAAGAATTTAAAATTAGAAAATATCTAACTTCATCATTAAACTTAATTCCAATTAAAGTGAGAATACTTACAACTACATTAAAATCATTTAAATGATTAGCAATAGAACCATTCTCAAACATTTTCATGTTAAACAATATTTTCATAAGAAATATTTTATTTGAAGCTAAGGGTTTTTCATACAACTTTCTAAGTTTATCCATGAGATCCTTTGTAGATGTTTGATCTATAATGTTAAATACAATAGAAGATGTAAGGCATAAAAATATGGATCCCAATGCCTTTCTATCAAGCAATGTCTAATCTACATCACTCATACTTATAGGTTGTCCCCATTTTACCTCCAAGGGGAGTTGAAGTTCCTTCTTCCATTTGCATTTGCCACAAACCAAAATTCTTACCATCAAACTTCTCAACTCTGAATCTAATATCTTCTCCCATAGCTCCCACTCAAGCTAATAACCTTTCCTATGATTTACCACTTTGGCTAAAACACCAACAAATCTCTAATACTAATTGTTAAGAATAAAGTGAATGTAAATTAAATTTATTAACCACCATAAAATCACAAAACTAGATTTTAAATGTGTGAAATTTAGATTTAATTATGTAGAAAAAATTCCTTCAAACCATAGTTTAATGAAAGCATAAAATGAGAGAACAAAACCAACAATAACACATAACATAGATATACCATGGTTCACCCAATGTGGGCTACAACCACCAATAAATTCCTCAAATATATAAGTAATCTAAAACAAGATTACAATGAACTCTCACAGAGAGAAAAATTTCCTATAGAAAATGTTGCACAAAAATTGCACTTTCACCTGCACCTGCACAATCTTTTACCTCACAAGATGATAAAACACACCATGTAAATGAACACCTACACTTTTAAAAACACCTAAAATTTTGACTCTGTCTCCCAAAAGCCACACCTAAAAATACAAACATCACTAAACCTCTCATAGGTCACTCCACACTTTGTATAAATAACAAATGGTGTGGAAAACATCCTCCCAAGAGAAAAATCACCATCCTCACCTAGGATAGGTTCTTTCCACAATATGACATGAAATTTCTACCTTTAAAATCATATATAAACGATCCTTAGAGGAGGAACACACCATTCTTCTCCAAATGGCACAACTTCCAATGTGGAAGTCTAACCCACTTCCATAATACATCAAGAAATTAAAAAACACTGTATTTAATATTTTTTCTTCTCCTAATGCATCATATAAATAATTAAATACAACATTTAATAATATATCCTAATGCATCATGAAAATTATTAAATACATCATTTAATAATTTTCTGTTAATGTATTACAAAAATATTAAATAAATAATTAATTCCCTAGAACAAGGAAATCAATCCCACTTCTAACAAACATTGAAGTATACATGAAAATTATTAAATAAACATTTAATAATATTCACCCAAATGAAGATCAAAGTAAAAATGTGATCCCCACATCCTTGGATCTCTCTAGGCCCCCAAAGTGTACCAACAAGGTCATTTAATAGTCCCAAAGGGATCCAAACTCAACATATTATCCATGAATACATCTTGTTTAAGATCTTTGTGCACATGACCTTCAACCCTGTAAAATCCTTCAAGCCCTTGGAGAAGCTCAACATGCTACTATCAATCATCTTTGTTTTCCTTTTCTTGAAGACACATGACTTATTTCAACTTCATATTGATTTATTAAAGAATCTTCAACCTCAAGGTTGGCTATAGCTTCTATAAGTTTGAATGACATAAGATTTTCTTTTGTAAGCAAATTATCAAAATGCAAAGTAACTTAAAGAGTGTATTCAACTTGACCAATAAGATGTGTAGGCTTTTAAAGGCCTTAAAACTCATCACATATGTCATTAGACTTATGCCACATGTCATATTGATTCATGGATTCATCAATAGCTTATTATTTAATGATATTTTAAGATTTAAGCTCTTGATCATGGTCATAAATATCACCCAAATTATCTAATGTGATGTCCTTATTCAAAGCTAATTCTTACATGCCTTGATCAACCTCTTTGTGAACAACTGAGACATTATCAAAGTCTTTTCTTTCTTCTCTAAAGAAGGTTGAATTGTGCTTATCCTCAACAAGGGAATTACCTATAGTTATTTATTTATCATAAACACTTGATTCATCTTCTTGATCAGCTACAAATTTGGCTTAATCTTCTTCACTAATCTCCCATAGGATGGGTTCTCATTCAAGAAGGGATGTGATGGGAGGGTGGTGGATTATATCATGATTTGGAAAGGAAGTATGAGGTGTGATGAAGGGCTCATGAATGGAATTGGGAATGAAGGATTCTTTAATTAACTCATGGGAGATGATAAGTTGGATTAAATAATGGGAGAGACACTTTATTTAACAAGAGTTTCACTTTTTCCATAGCCTTCTTCAGGAACTTTAACATCTTCAAGCTCATCTTCAAGCTCTTAGTTTTCCCACATTTATATGATATCTACCCAAAAATTGATATAACATATCATTTAATGCATATAATCATTGATGACATAGTGGGCTTCCTCTTCAACCAATCTCTACTTATTCAAAAATAATTGAACCAAATTTCTCAACTTGTCTATGAGATGAATAGGGATTACATCAAGTTCTTTATCCCATATTATCATCACTTTTTTTATTTAAGAAAATTTGGCATGAGTGATAAAAATGACTTGGTTTGAAGTGGAATTGAAGTATGAGGAGGAGGGTAATAATGGGGATTGTAGTGAGCTTCAATTTGTTGAGTTAGTTGCCTAATTTGTTGAGAGGGTTGTTGAGAGACATAATGTGGATTATGTCAAGGTTGGTAGGGTGTGTATAGTGGAAAATCTCATCATATCCAACCATACCAACTTAATTATTCAAATAAGAACACAAGATTTCAAAAAAAATTCAAAATAAGTACCTGGGATAATTATAACTAGTTGATTTCATTCAAAATAACCATTGGTGTTTATTAAACGCTTCCTAAATCTGATAGGTAAAACACACTAAAAATTTGTTCCACTCTTTGGACCTTAAGTCCTATCAAACATGCCATAACTATTGTCACTAAATATTTCACCTTTGGAGAGGTTATTAAAGATTAATATAAATTGAGTGAAACATTGTATTACCTCTAATTCTATGAGTTGACTATTGCAGAGGTAAACCTCTATATTGAAGGGCTAACTCCCTAAATTTATCTTTGATAGCTTATCACCTATACTACTTGCTTACTTGAATAGAAAGAGATAGAGATAAAATTAAATGAATCTATATTAACAAGGTGATAAAATAATTTTAACTTGACCATTACCAACTAACTAAAAGTACACTTCAAACACAAGTCTAATCTACATATGACACTACTCCAAAACTGCCCTTGTATTAGTATTTCTCTTGGAGGTTTGTGAAGCTAACCTAAGTTAGGAGGATTAAAATAAATGTCATATCATGAAATTTTTTTAAATACAACTCACTAAATGCATGGAATCTATATTATAACACTTTATGAGACCTATAACAAACTTTCAAATTTGAATATGGATGCAAGCAAGGACAACATGCTAAGGAAGAGAAACTATCACTTAGCAAGATCAACTAAATTAACATACACATTGAAAAAACTCATGAAAAAAGTAAAATGGATCATTATTTATTTTTTTGAGGCTGAAAATGAGAATATATTTACTACACTCAAGTGGAGGATACATTTCTAAGCCAAAGCGGCTCAATATATAACACAAGTGTTAGAGAAGAAAAGAAGTGTTCAAGAGAGAGAAGATATACAATTTTCATGTAAGATATAATAAGAATAAGAGTTAGGGAATTATAATAATGAAATTATAAAATCCATGTTTATATCCTCTTTATATTCTCTACCTCTCTGTTTGGCATGGGAGGTTAAAATGCATGCTTGACACCTTGAGTAGCTTCTTGAAACTCTCCTTCATATTGACATGCTAAAGGACAAGTGGTCTTCATGGTGATAATATTATTTTATAATTCATGTTTTACATGATATTAACACCTTTAAATTTACCCTAATAGGTTATCCTTGATACATCACCTCATTCTCTTGTAAGGTGTCTAAAAGTCTCTTCATCTCCTTAGGCCTATTTTGCACACAAGTGTCAAAACTTGGTTTCAGTTACTCTAGCTCATCCAAACTTCATGTATGGATTATTAACATAATATTTTACCTTAATAAACTAATTTTGAGGCCTAAAACTATCCCCAAAAAGTTTCTCTTTACTAAAAGTCCTAATTAGGCCTCATTTCTTGTAGTTTTTTTTCCTATTTTTCTCCTTATGTGAAAATTATACATATCATATTGAAAAAATAAAGGAATAGTTTAGGACCCTCTATATTTTAATAGTTTAATATCATGTTTCATGATCTGAATCCAAGTGGAATTCAACTTTTTTTTCCCATCTCTTTCACTAATTAGGCTTAATTAGGTCTCTAGCACTAAAAAGTGAATTTTGGATCTAAACTCCTCATGAACTTGTGAAACCTCTAGGAAGTGTGTGATTAATTTTACCCATGATAAAATTAATCTCCATTTAAATATTTATCTTATATAACAATGTGATTATAGCCAAACCATGAAATGGCTAAAAAATAAACCCTTCACAAGCCTGTTTGGAATGCCTTGAAAAATGGAGTTGGTTTGATTAATTCCATGGGTTCCTGATAAAATTTATTTATTTTAATAGTTATTAAAAGTCCCAAATTAACATATCCAAAGATTGATAATATCTCACCTTCTTAGAACACTTGTAAAATATAAAAAACATCCAAATATAGGGTATTATGGGGAGTCTATAAAGTAGTCCATAAAAGTGAAGTACATGTGGATGAGATAATTGGAGTATATAAAAACCTAAAAGAGGTTTTAGGACAAATTTGTGTCATTTTATTTGCTTTAGGAGTCCATCTCTACAAGTTGGTCACTATGACTCTCTTAGGCAGCCTGAATGTACTTCAACTTCTTAATGATGATTTATAAAGTTGGATGGATGAATAATCCAACCAAATCCACTAATTTTAGGTAAATTATGGTAGTGAAATTACCATAGGATCATAATGTCCCATGCATCATGTGTGATTTTTACCAATAAAATGCAAGATGGCCTCTTGGGTTAGAAACAAACATTCTGATGGGTCTGAGAGAAAATGACAATTCCTAGTGGTTGTCCTAAGTTTTTTTAATCTCCAAATGATCAAAAAATGTTTGAGATATATTAATTGACATATACCAATGGTTTTACAACATTATTTTATTAAATCTACAAACTTTCTCATTTATTTAAGCCTAGGGTTTGCAAGACAACATGAATGTATGACCCTAGTTGACTGTTTTCATCCCTTTTTACTCTATGTTAGGATGTCTATTATTCATGAAATGTTTGTTTAATTTTTTAAATATATACTTAAGGTCTCAATTTTATCCACTTTCATTTACTAACAACTCCCCAACTAACTATTATAAGTGATTATGTTCATACACTTAGGTCTATGTATGATTGTGAGAGTACGTGACAATGTTTTAGTTGTTTTATCTCTCTTATGGATGTTTATAACCTCATGGAATGGTTATTAAAAAAAAATTACATATTTTTAAGGATCTAATGGTATCATTCAAACTAACTTGTCTTCACTACTTCTTAGGTCTACCCTATCTAGTAGGCCTAGCATACACATTAAGACTATGTAGGGTTTGGAATAGGGTGTTAATTGAGTTTATTTATTTTTTGTTTCATCCTAAGTCTGATGGATTTACGTCATCAATATTAATCATTTAAACACTCTCATAATAATTTTTATATTAGATTACCAAGTTCTCAACTTTCTTCGTCAACTAGGCAAGTAGATATGCCATGAAAGCTATGTATTGAACTATGTAACCTCTATTTTGGACCTTGAGATCTTGTCTTAGAGTCCCTTTAAAATTTTATAATGTATTTTTTAATCCAATACTCTTTTAAAATGCCTATAATTCATTATTCCATCATCAAACCTTGTTGTTTCTACTATCTACATAATCCTATATGTGGGTGACTATTTTACTAAGATTGACTATGTGTTTAGTGACTTAGGTATTGAGGCCTAATTCCAAAATAATTCATGGATATTAATATATTTTTGTGATGTTTTCAATACATTTTAAAATTATTTAAGTGTTCAAATCTTACACACATTTACTATCTAAGGTGCAATTGTAGTACTAATTGACTGTAGATGACATAAGTGCTAACTATTTATGGTCTTTGTGACCCCTACTTAGGTTTAATCTATCTTAATGAATTAATTTATTTATTATAATTTTTAACCCTCAAAACACATTTTAAAACACTATTTCAAGTATTCGAGATAATTTTAATGATTCAAACAATCCTATAACTGATCCATTACATATAGGTGTTATTTTTGGTAGACTTGACTGTGTTTTTAGGAGCCTCTATGTTTAGGCTAATATTGATTACATCATGGAATATTGGTTTAAAAATTAATTAATATATATTACTTAATTTAGGTTCATAAAGTCTCTTAGGGCATCTTTTTAAACCTTTTACCCATTGTCTCAAAATACATAGTTCTGAATGTGTGTATTACTAGGATCTGCTAGCTTATCATTATATCCACCATTGACTTTAGGTGTCTAATATACCTATGATTAATACATAATAATTTCTTAGCATAAATCACCACCATTATAATTTTTAGGTAACATTCAAAGGCATTGATAACATGGAACCTATCTGAGTCTATAAGTGGCCATTTGTAATCTTGAATGTTTTAGAGCTTTTAAGGTGCAACAAAAGTTGTTAAGAAAGTATAGACATTATTATATTTTCATAAAAATTATATATAAATAAAAACAACTTTTAATTTCCTTTGAAAACATCTTCATACTCATTCATACCAGTTTGTTATGCAAACATAGAAAATAGTCCATAAAGAGTGAAGGAAGAAATGGCCATGCTTGTGACTTGTACATATTGACTGACTAAGAAAAAGGATCCTAATTATTGAGATAATATTATATGTAAATTAATACTAACTCAAATTTATATGACCACCTGGAAAACTTAGAAACATAGAAAATACTAGTTACTTACAGACATTGCATAAGAGTCACTTTCATGCCAAATGGATATCCAAATGTGTTACCATGAGGAATGAATGCATGGGAGGTATATAAATATGTATTATAATATATTAAAAATGGTTTCATGTAGAAAATATTTAACAATTATTCTGTAAATTTCAATAAATACCCCTATCATGGTTGACTAGTAGATTTTATACCCTTAACTTCTTAGTGATTTTTCATAAAGCTAAGAAAATTAATTTGAGAACCAATGCAAAAAGTTTGAATATAACTAGGACTAAAATTAATTCCCAATGTTTTAGTCTCCCACCTTATCTCTCCTAGTCATACCATTCAAATCATTTTCCCTATGCAAGTTTGTGAAGGAGTCGATGGAGGAAAGAAGTGATTTTTTGCAATTTTTAGATAAACAACTTCCTTCTAAGCCTTTTTATTACTTATAAAATACCAAATGACACCTCTTAAATGTTTTCACTTGTACATGACTTCAACATGTTTGTATAACTTCCTCTTCAATGTTTAAAGTGGTGTTGAACTCCAAGAAATTGACCTTTTATAATAAGTTGATAGGTGTGGTGGTTGAGTAACTTCTCCAAGATATTTTAAGGGGTATTTTATATATTTTTAAGTTTTTTTAACTTTTAAAAACATTAAATTTAGCCAAAAAACACATTTTAATGCATTTTTAACACCTTCAAGTTAGCAAATGGACCTTAGAGTTTCCAAAACACCATGAAATGTTATTATAAGATTGTTTAGACATGAAATGACATTAATATACCCATAATAACCTATGACACATATTTATCATGTTTTATCTCTCAACCCTAGACCACTTTATGAGATGAATATGAAATTACCTTAACTTATACAAACTAACCTTAAACAATGCTAACAAGGTTAAATGAAGAATTCTAGGGACTATATAAGCATGACATGAACACATGACAAGTTTGAAATTGGAGGTGGTGGTCAAATTTAATATTGGGTAAAATTTGTTCAACAATTATTATTTTTATAATTCTAATACCTTTTAGAAATGTTCTTTCACTAATAAAATAAATATATCTTGAATATAATATACAAGTTTTAGAGTATCTAAGTTGTTTAGGTTTTATCTTTCTGTATGTGTTTGATAGTTATTTATGTATAAAATACTATATAAAACTAAAAATAATCTATTTTGATTGGTTGTATTTATGGTAATTACTTTATTAAACTACCCTATGTAATATGTAACACTACTATTTTTTAAGGAATCTAATATGCAATTTCAAAACAAGAAATCTAGACTATGTTTTTTTAAGGAAAGAGAGAATGATTTATTTTCTTTTTATTTTATATAATTTTTAAAATATGAATCTAATATAATAAATAAATAAAAATTAAATATTATAATCTAATAAATTTAAATATTACTAATATTAAATCTTTCAACGTGATTAATGGTTATGACAAGTAAAGGCAAAATATTGTTGTTATGTAGAGCATGCTTAGGAAGATAGCTTATCCACTCAATCTGACCATATGAAATAGATAAAAAATTATGGTATCAATATAAGGATATAAATAAACTCAAAATCATAGACAAGAGTGTAATTTTACTATGTCTAGTTGGGTCACTGATAACAAAGATTATGTTATTTATCTAGTGAATTCTCTCTTCCAAAATAATTTATATTTGACATGAAGATGACAAAAGGTGGATAAAAATGTTTTGACAAAACTAAAGGAAAGATGGCTAGGGTTATTTATATCTTGAAAATAAAAATCTTAAATTTAAATTTTAGATCCAAAAATAATCTAAAACTAATATACTTGTAGAAGAAGGAAGGAGGTTGTATGTGTGTGTTTAACTATTTTTTGACTAAAATCTAAACTTATGAGGGATAAGTGTTATCTCTCCAACTTTCACCCTTTGAAGGAGGTTTTTTAGGCCTAAATTCAAGGCTAGACTAACATGGGAATATCCCAAGGTTGTGGGTGACCTATGATTGAGATAGACCTCTAGGTTATGGGGCTATCTCCGCTAGTACATTTATGTGGACTCAAGATCACTAAAACCTATTGATGTTGGGGGGGGGGGGGTGGGGGGGAAGGGATAGATATTGCATAACATAAACATAATCTAATGGGGTTTGATGCACTAATATGATCATTCGTGTACTCAAATTAAACTCATAACAACACTAATGAACTTAACATGAATTAAAACACTAGCTCCAAGGCTCTTATGAAACAATGTTTTACATGAAGATAAAGATAAATGAATCTAACTTGGAGGTGATGATTGGGAGGTCTATCTTGAGGCACTTCTAATAAGGTTACACTCCAAACATGATCACCAACCTTTGACACTTTATATAACCTACATAAGATAATTATTCAAAATATAGGTGTGGAAAGGATATGATAAGGGAAGATTTATACCATTTATGCACATAAAAAAAAGTATATACACACTATAAAATAATAATGGAGAAATTTTAATTGTCTATTAATATTCTAATAGGTTCATCAAGTACAAAACTAGGTAGGGTTTTCTCATACCTAGGTGAGGGATACAAATCAAGGCCTTAAGGCCTAAATATATTGTAGTATTAAGAGATAAGGAGAGGCATAATTGGTGTGGGGGTATAGAAAGGGGTCATAAATTACCATATCTCACTAATGTTGTAGTTACAAGGAGTTACAATATCCATAGTAGTCCTCCTTCAACTTTCTCCATGTGTTGCTATCTTCAATGACCCCTTAGGCATTAACGTGAGTGATGGAGGCTATAGATGAATTTTTTGACTCCTTTAAGATCATGAACACACCCTTATTTGGTCAAGTACCTCCTCCTTTTGGAAATTACAACATTAAATAGATCAATTATGTCTCCTATGAAGCACCTAGTAACCTACCTTCTCTTACAAGTTAACTTAAGCCAAGGAAAATGATCCAAATTTTCATTATAGATATGAAGTGTATTTTATATCCATTATAATTAGTTACAAGGGTAATTAATATAAATTATCTCCTCTAATTGCCTCTCTATGCCAACTTTGAACTCCTTTTATTATCCAAGTAAGTCTACAAGGTCTATTAGGCGTAGCTACTTGACTGCTTATGTTTGGTGGCCATGAAAGCCTACATGAGATATTAATAACATGTGAAAAATCATGTTACAAGCCTTAAAAAATATTTCAAAACATGATCCAACTCTTCAAATCACTACACGCTTATAAATTTACCTTTCCTAGTTGACTAGGCCACTTCCTCTTTCACATCTACAAACTAACTATTTGGAGGAAACTTATAGAGGTAATTAAAGGAATATTATTGGACATATTAGTATTATAGAAGGTAAAAAAATTCCTAAACATCCCCCTCTAATGAATTGAAACTTCACAAACATATCTACACCTTATATTTTGCCTAGTTACTTGAAAAATTATTATGTTTTAATAAATCCATATAGTGTCGATATAGAACAGTAGCATAAGAAGGGTCTCCTCTAAGTTTTATTTATGTTTTAGGTGTTTTTAGGGTCACTTAAGAGTGTTATTTTCCAAAATATTCACTTTTATGAAGTTGAGTGATTACTAAGGTTTAAGTGGGTTTTTGGAGGTCTACCATCTTAACAATGGTTCATAAATATGAGACCTACAATCCTAATCTTATGTTCATGGATGTTTAGTCTATATACCCCATATAAATATTGAAAATATTAGGGTTCTATGCAACTAGTGTAGAGATATATGAATGCAAGTTAATGAATGTTGAGCTCTGTATAGGATTTTTAGACATGGTGCCAGTCTAAACAATAGTTTATAAAGGTGGGATCCTAAAACCAAATTTATCCTTTATGGGTCATAATTAAATAGGGGTGCCAAATTCCCCTAGGATAATTTTACCTAAGACCTTATGTTATGAAATATACAAGCATTGTAAGATGAAACTCAAGTTGATTGTATGGACTTTAGTAGCTCAAGATGGGCTCTAAGACCAAATCCGACCATTTTCTACTTTCTACTAATTGAAATATAATTTAAAAATTCTAAAAAATCATCCAACATTTTATCATGGCCCTGAGTCTACTTGATGGTTGGTTTTTCATGTCATAAGGTGGAGGTGTGGTCTTTAGGCCTTAAGAATGGCCTTAGGCATAAAGGCCTAGACTAAAATTGAGAGATTTGAAATTTATTATAGGTGAATTAATGGAGAAAACACAATCACAACACCTAAGATACATATATTCCATCCTCTATTCTTACCTTCAAGTTATTAAATCCAACTCTATTCCCATTTCTCATAAGACTCCCTATAGGTCTCACTACTAGTCTGGGCCTAAGTATTGTTGACATGAGTACCATCTTCTACCTTTTAATAATAGTGGTTGAATTTAGAAAATCCATGTAACCTAAAATTATGGCCCAAAAACACCCTTATATTCATGATTCTTCGTCAACTTAGTCTTCTACACTCCTATGTTTTAACCTAGGGTTTACATGCAATTAAGCTTATGTAGCCCTAGTGGCTCAGTTCTATCCCCTTTTTACCTCAATTAGGAGTATAAAAATTCAAGAGTCATTGATATGTTCCACTTATTATGACTCATGTGCTTTAAACCTTCCATCATTCTTAAATCAAGTATAAGTCTATATTTTAGGCATAGGCCTATTTAGACCCTTTTAGGCCTAATAGGGTTAATAAGCCTTAAAGTTATTTTGTCCATATTAAGGATTTAACTAATCAAATGAAAACATAATGAATATTAAAAAAATCATATTTTCATCCCCAAATTCTCTTTTCCTCTTTTCACTTTATTTATCAAGCATATCCATCATATTTCACCCTCTAACCCAAGACCTTACCTATAGGTGGCAACTAGGTTCTTGATTGTGTCTAGGTGTATTTAGTATTTCCTTTACCCATTAGATATATTAATAAAAATTAATCCCATATTTAATATCCCATTATTAATATTTATATACCCTTAGGTCTTAGACACTCCTTTTTGTAGGGTTTCATAGTTCAATCTTCTTACAGTAACTACGTTTGTAGATGTTGTTTCTAGGTCTTTGACTATGTTTGTTTCATTATTGCTTGTGTCTCAGGTTGATGGATCTATATCATTATATTTAAATCATTCTCCATCACTCAGTTTATTTATCATGATACACTCTCTCTTATACCTTCTAAAGTCCTTTAGCCTTTTGAAACAACAAGTATCCTCTTGAGAATATGCATACCTATTTTTACCTTGACTGAGAAAACATGGTTTTAATGCTTTCATACTTATTTAGGTGATATTGAGATTGATGTGATGTTCAATGTTATTACTAAGAGACTCTCCTTTAATTCACATAGACCTCTTTCTCAAGAAAATAACTCTATTATCCTAAACAACTAGATTTGTATGAGGACTATGTTGTTTAATTAAACTTGTGAAACTTGTTTAGGATTCTTACTCTACCCCCTACTTAGGTCTCCTTGACATTGATGAATTTTATGACCTTAATCTCCTTTATAACCTATATATTACACATAACTATTGTTTTTAGGTTTTTAAAGAGTTTAGTCCCCTCAATAGTCCTATAGGTGATTTTAGGGCATTTGATTGTGTTTGAGTGCATTTACCCATGATTTCCAATATCCAAACTTTTCAATGATTCCATTTTCATGTTTTTGATGTATTGAAACATCCTCAATGCTCTGAATCCAAATATATCATCAAATTTACTATTTTAAAGACAATTTCCTTATCTATAGGGGCTTATCATGATAAAGTATGAACACAGAGTTTGAGTTTATTGTATTTGGACTTATACCTAACCCTAAATTTCCTTATCATAATTATTATAGGTCCATATAACCCCTATATTAGGTAATTAACCTTTTTCATCTTATTATATCCAACACATTATTTGGTTTGGTTTGTACTTTAGGCTACCACAGTTAGGTTTGTAGGAGTTTGTATTTATAGAGTCAAGGATGAGAATGACCTTTTAGGTATAGGTTAGTGTGTTAGGTAAAGTGAGGATGATAGGTCATGGATTTAATATAAAATTATGGAGGTTTTATTCATCTCTTATCACCACCAAATACCCTATGCAATTACTATATCATCTCTTTACAAATAAGACCGCATTCACTCATGACACTCACATTGGGGATAAGACATTAAAGGGATCACTTGATCATATTTACCTAAGTATATAAGGAATACAATATTTAAATGGATTAAATTTTATCATAATCAAACCCAAGATATCATCAAACACCCCTATTTTATGTGTTGGATATTTTACATAAGAAGCAATACTATCTACATTATACAAGGGTGAAAACATGAAACTTGCTTTCTCCCACACCCTCACACATGTGAGATGAGGTTGGATAATGGTTTGGTAAGGTGTTTAAGACTCCTAAAAATCTCTCTAATCTTCCATTTCTATGTCACCATGCTCAAGTAAGGAAAAAATATAGAAAACTGGTACCCTACTTGAATGGAGAAGACAATATGAGTGGCATAACATAGTATGGTGTTTTATCTAATGATGGATTAAAATTTGAAGTTATTAAAGGATATTGAGAAGTCATGGGTGGATCTTGAGGAGGATATATAACACATGGATGCTGATTAGGGGGAGGATATGGATTACAATCTGCCATTGAGGTTTTTGGTGTGTAAGGCTCAATATGAAACTTGGAAAGTGGCCTAAGTTTGATTATGACTCCTACATCATACCCAAACTTGAAAAACATGAATTATAAATTCAATGGTAATTATCCCCCAATCTTGGCCATAAATTCACTAGACAAACATAGAGCAAAATAAGGTGACAAGTCTACAATAATGATGTCTTGTACAATTAAGATCTTGGGGTTAGCATGGAGGGTAAGTTGTAGGTTTTTGATGAGGCCAAATATTTTTTTAGAAGACCCATTCCATTAAAATTCAAAGATAGAGGTATGTTCATTCAAAAAATTTAAGTTTTCAACCACTAGCTTAAGAATAATTGATCTTCTTTCCCTATCATCAAATAAGAAATTATGGAGCAAAAAGTCTCTGATGATTATAGAGGTAAGGAAAGGAGATGGAGTGATCACCTTAGATGGTTACTCTTGGTTTACAAGGACATTTTTTTTATGGACAAGGGATTGGTGTTTAACTTCCTTTTGATACCTAAGACATTCCTTCAATCTATCTTTTTCTTCCTTTAACTTCTCAATCTCTAAGCTCAAATCATCATCTCTTGGTTTAGGATAACTATAAAGAATAATAGGTTGGTAAGAAGGCTGACTTGGGATGGAAGGAAAGAGGTATGGAGAAGTATATGACTACCTAGAAACATCATGATATTTCCATGATTTTTTAGGAGGCTAAGAGGGATATCAAGGAGGAGAATAGGACTCATAAGGGAGGTGATAATCTTGGTGGTGAGGATCATTATAGGGTTGATAAGGGTCAACATAAGGTTGATAGGGGTCATAATGGAGTTAATGTGGATAATAGGGCTACTAATAATGAGGTGAATGATATAATTTTCCCCCATAGGCAACCATAACTATTCATGTAACATATGCACAACAACATGAATTATGAACAAGAACCTTCCTTACCCCTACAATGATGACTTTTTGGTGCCTTCAAGTATGAAATGTAACTATAAATCTATTTAGTAGGTGCTTAAAGCTACTTAATATGAGTACATGGCTACACATGAGTGCTCTAATGCTTGAATCTGGTCCCACTGGGTATGTTAGAACTATTATCTCTCTAACCTACACCCTTTGAAGTAGGTTTTTTTAGGCCTAAATTCAAGGCTAGACTAACATAGGAATATCCCATGGATATGGGTGACCTATAACTGGGATAAACCTCTAGATTATGGGTTTATATCCCTTGGTGCATCTATTTGGACTCAATATCACTAAAACCTACTAATGTTGGGGTGAAAAGGAATAAATATTTAATAAAATAAACCTAATATAAGGGGTGGTGATGTACCAATATAATCATTCATCCACCAAAATTGAACTCCTAACAACATGACTAGACTAAACATAAACTAAAGCACTAGCTCCAAGGCTCCTATGCAATAGTGGTTTACATGAGGGTCATGATGAATGACTCTATTTTGGACATGATGAGTGGGATGTCTATTTTGAGTCACTTCCAATTAGGTTACACTCCAAACATGATCACCAACCTTTGACACTTCATATAACCTACATAAGACAACTAATCAACATATAGGTGTGGCAAAGACATGACAAGGGAATATTTATATCACTTATGCAAATAGAAACAATCATATAAACACTATAAACTAATCATGGAAAAGATGCAACAATATATTAATAGTCTAATAAGTTCATTAAGTAAAAAACTAGGCAAATTTTCCTCATACTCAGGTAAGGGATACAAATTAAGGCCTTAAGGATTGAATATATCATAAGATGAAGAGATAAGGAGAAATAAAATTGGCATGGGGGTATATAGGTGTCATAAATTATCATATGTGACTCATGATGTAGTTACAATATCCATAACAATCCTCCTTTAACTTTTTCCATGTGTTGCTCCCTTCAACGACCCCTTAGGCATTGGGGTGTGGTGATGGAGGATACAACCAACTCGTATTCCTTCATTTAAAGTATTATCATTCCCTCATTTTTTCAATTACCTCCTCCTTTTGGTAGTTACAACACTAAATAGATCAATTAAGTCTCCCATGAAGCATATAGAATCCCACCTTCTCTTGCATATTGACTTAGGCCAAGGAAACTAATACAAATTATCATTATGGATATGAAGTGTATTATATCACCCATATAATTATTTAAAATGTTAATTAATCTAAATTAACTATTCTAATGGCCTCTCTATGCTAACTTTAAACTCTCTTTGTTGTCCAAGTAGGTCTACTAGGTCTATTAAGCCTAGCTACTTGATTTCTTATGTTTGGTGGCCGTGAAATCCTATATGAGATATTAAGAACAATTTAAACACAATTTTACAATCCTAAACAAGTATTCCACACCATGATATAACTCTTCAAATCAATGCACACCTGTAACTTTACCTTTTCTAGTTGATCAGGCTTCTTCCTCTTTCACATCTACATACTAGCTGCTTGGAAGAGAATTATTGAGGAAATTTAATGAATATTATTGGACATATTATGATTTTATAGGGTTAAAAAATTCCTAAACCTGCCCCTAAAATTATTTTAAAATTATCAAATAGATTTGTAACCTATTTTATACCCAATTCCTTTAAAAGTATTATTTTTTTATAAATCCTTATAATGTTTGTATAGAAAAGTACCATGGGTAGGGTATCCTCTAAGTAATATTTATGTTTTAGGTGTTTTTAAGGTAATTTATCAATTTTTTTTCCAAAATATTGACTTTTCCCAAGTTGAGTCATTACTAGGGTTTAAGCAAGGTTTCAGAGGTTTACCATCTTAATGATGGGTCATAGAGATGAGACCTCCAATCCCAATATTATGATCATGGATGATTATTACATATAACCCCCTAAAAATCATAATAATATTATGGTTCCATACAACTAGTGTGGAGAGATATGGATTCAAGTTGATGAACCTTAACCTCTATGTAGGCTTTCTAGATATGGTGGTAGTCTAAATAATAGTTTATAAAGGTAGGATCCTAAAAACAACTTTATCATTTATGGATCTTATTTCCGTAGTGTTTACAAACATCCCCTAGGATAATTTTACTTGATACCTTATTCTATGAAATATACAAGCATTAGAAGATGCAACTCAAGTTGACTACATGGACTATTACAGTTTAAGATGGGATCTAAGACCAAATCTGACCCTTTTTCTAAATTTTTATGCTTTAAATATCCTTTAAAATTTTTAAAATATTATCCCACATTTATCATGTCATTGAGTTTGATTGAGGGTTGACTTGACATGTCATAAGGTGGAGGTGGGGTCTTTAGGCCTTAAGAATGGCCTTAGGCCTAAACGCCTAAACTGAGCTTGAGAGATTTAGAGTTTATTTTAGGTGACTTGATGGATAAAAAACATAAAAAAACCTCCTATACCTAGTTTCCATCCATTTTTATTACCTTCAAGTGCTTAAATCTATCTCTATTCCCCTTCATCATAAGACTGCTTATAGGTCTCACTACTAGTTTGGGCCTGAGTATTATTGACCTGGATATTATACTCTACCTTTCAAAAAAAGTGGTGGAATTTGGAAAATACATTTAAAATTCCCTTAGGGCCAAAAAAAACCTCATATTGATTCTTCTTCATCAACTTAGTCTCCTACATTCTCATCTTTTAGCCTAGGGTTTATACGTAGTTAAGCTTGTGTAGCCCTAGTGGCTCAGTTCGGTCCCCTTTTTTACCTCAATTGGGATTATAACAATTAAATATCCATTTATATGTTACCCTTAATTTCCTAATGCTATTTCAACCTTCCATCATCCCTCAATCAATTTAAAGTCTCTAATTCAAGTATAGGCCTATTTAGGCCCTTTTAGGCCTAATAAGCCTTAAAACTCTTTTATCCATCTTAAGTACTTAAATAATAAAATGAAAACATAATTAATATTATTAAAATATAATTTTCATACCAAAATTATATTTACCTCTTTTCACTTTCTTTATCATGCATATCCATCATATTTCACCCTCTGACCCAAGACCCTACCTGTAGGTGGTAATTGGGTTCTTGATTATGTATAGGTGTATTTAGTATTTAGTTTAACCATTATAGATATTCATCAAAATTATTCACATATTTAATCTCTTTTGATTCCTCTTTAGATAAATTGAGGACTCAGACACTCCTTTCTATAGGGTTTCATAGTTTAACCTTCTTAGTAGTAACTCTGCATGTAGATGTTATTTCTAGGTCTTTAACTATGTTTCATTATTGATTTGTTTAAGGATGATGAATCCATATCATGTTATTTAAATAATTTTCCATAAATAACTATATTTTTCATGCTACACTCTCTCTTAGACCTTCTAAATACCTTTAGGCCTTTTGAAATAATAAGTATCCACTCGAGAATATGTAGACCTATTTTTACCCTAACTGGACAAATAGGGTTTTAATGCTTGCCTACTTACACTTCAGGTGATATTGAGAGTGATGTGATTTTTAAGGTTATTACCATGAGAATATTATTTAATTAACCCAAACCTCTTTCTTAGGCAAACAACTCCATTAGCTTAGGCAGACATATTTGTATGAGGAATGTGGTATTTAATTGATCTTGTGACCCTTGTTTAGGATTCTTACTCTACCCCCTGCTTAGGTGTCCTTGACCTTAATTAATTTTATGACCTTAATATCATTTATAACCCATATATTACACATTTAACTATTTTTCTCATGTTTTGAGAGAGTTTAGTCATTTCAATAGTCCTACAAGTGATTATTAGGGCATTTGACTATGTCTGAGTGCATTTGGCTTTGATTTCCAATATCCAGACTTTTCAGTGATTAAATTTTAATGTTTTTTTATGTATTTAAACATACTTAGTGCTATGAATTCCAATATCCCATTAAATTTACTATTTTAAATCCAATTTCCTTAAGTGGCGATAGGGACTTATCATGAGAATGTATGAACATGGTGATTGAATTTGGTGTATTTGGACTTCTTCTTGATCCTAAAATTCTCTATCTTACTTATTATAGGTATATATAAGCCTTTACTAATGTCATTAATCTTTTACATCTATTCTAACAACCAACACCTCATTGGTTTGGTCTATACTTTAGGCTAACACAATTAGGTTTGTAGGAGTTTATCCTTCTAGAGTCAAGGATGAGAATGGCCTTTTAGGTATAGGGAAATGAGTCAAGGGAAATGAGGATGATAGGTCAAGAAGTGAATAAAACATGAATTATATTATTTTCATCTCTTATCACTACTAAATACCCTTTATAACTATTGTATCCTCTCTTTGCAAATAAGACCACATTCACTCATGACAATCACATTGGGGATAAGACCTTGAAGGGATAACTTGATATAATTTTTATAAGTGTGGAAATTAGAAAATATTTAAATGAAATCAATTTTATCATCATGAAATCTAGTACATCATCAAACACCTCTATTTTATACCATAAAGAATCTAGACAAAAAGTAACATTGTCTACATTCTGTAAGGGTGAAAACATGAATCTTGATTGATCTCACACCCTCACATGTGTGATATGATGTTGGATAATGGTGTGGGAAGGTGACAAATACTCTTAAAAATATATCTAATCTTCCATTTCTATGTCACCATGCGTAAGAAAGGAGAAAACATAGAAAGCTGGTACCCTACTTGAATGGAGAAGACATTGTGAGTTCCCTACCTTGTTAGTGATTGTTCATAAAGGAAGGAGAGTCAATCTAAGAAAAAATTCCCAAAAATGGAATTTATATAGGGTCCCCTCCTTTTCCCAAAATTATATACCTTCACCTTCTCTCTCATATTTGTACCATCCATAAACCTGAAGGGTTATGCTGGGATACAAAGGAGCTCAATGGGGTAAAGGGTTAGTTTTGAGCTTCTTTTGAATCCCACCTAAAACTTATGAATCCCCTCTATATGGAATTGTCTATATAGGTATGTAAAACCTACAATAAACACCAAAAAATTATTTTTTTCTACATTTTTCCATGTGTCTAACCTTAAACCTCCATTGGAGGATGAAGAGATGGAAAACACAAGTCAAACCATATTTGAAAACTTGGTGGTATGGTGGGGGGAGATGAAGAGATACTCCTTTCCCATGTTTAGGACCCATTTTTTGAGTGTGAAGTGAATATGATTTTTAAAATGGGCCTTTTATGGTATGAAATGCCTTGTGATGGCTTAGGGACTCTTTTAATACCTTTATTAAAAAATGAGGTACTTGAAACATTATATTTTCCATAGATTTTCTAAGGCATATAGACTCATATGAGGTGTTTGAAGGATCACTTGGTGCTTTAAAAGGACTATTCAAGGTTTGAAACAATATTGAACAAATAGGCCATTGAGAATGACTTTAAAAACATTACAAGGATCCAAACTATGAACCGAATTAAGCTTAGACACCCTACATGTTTCTAGTAAGGTTCTCTCTCATCTTAAAATGACCCCAAAAAGTTTAAAACTCATGAAAAATAGAAGTCTCAACCTTGTCAAATTACTTCAAATTTTTTTAAGGATCCTCAAACCTATAAAACATGCTTAGGATGACTTACTAGATCTCAAAAAACATATTTACACTCTATTGCTCACTCAAGGATCATTATGACCACTTTTACATCACCAAGTAAACTCAAGGAAGTTATGACATAATGCATTCACAAGAGGATTTTATTACACCTCTAATAGTGTTAACAAGGTTTAGAATGAGATAAATAAGGACATGACCATGTATGATATCACCATATGTAGTCTTGGGTAGGTTTCCTAGAAAGTTTTTTGGTTATAGGGTTGGCATTTGTCCTAGTAGGCCAAATTGCCAACAATAAGGATTGATAAATATAAGAGTGGGAGTGAGATAGGAAGTTTAATCATGAGGGTGATAATAAAAAAAATGAGACAAATGTGAAGAAAATAATGCAAAACACATGATAACTAAAGTGTTGGATGTTTAATTTAATTAACTTGTATGTTGTGGTAAACCACCATTGTTTGCAGTGACAAGTGTGAAACCACCAAAAAAATGTGAAAAAATCACCCTATATCATGATCAAACTTCCCTAATAAATTACTTAATCACCTCTCAAATAATTTTTATGACATAATAATTTATTAAATATCATGGCTAAACATGTTACAAAGGGGTGGTTTTGTTTTTGAGATTGGTAGTTTCACAATGAATAGCAAAAAATTCATCACCAATGATTACATTCAAGACTAAGGTAATAAATGACTAAAAAAATCAATTTCAAGGTTAAAAATTGGTTAATAAGCGAGTAGGGAGCAATAATTTTTAATAAAATTAGGTCTAAGTGTATTTGTGGAGATCCTTACATCATCATTGGATTTTATATAAATATTACACTATGTATTTTTTGTGTTCATAAAAAATCTCAAAATTTATGTGGTGGTTCACTTTTTCTTAAGGAGTTGAAAATATTTTTGACACTTATCTATCCAAAGGAACTTATTTTTTTTCAAGATTGTGTCTATATTTCCTATCTTGTAAAACACTTGCACAAACTTTATGTAGTATCCTTCCAAGCCCATGAAGATACAAAATTCATGCACATTTCATAGAGGGGGATAATTTTTGATGTCTTGAATATTGGATATATCCACTATAAATATTTTTATGAAATAATTTGACTAAGTTAATTCACTCTCATAAAAAAGGAACATTTTGACAACTTTCAAAGGAGCTTATGTTACCTTAAATGCTGTAAGACAATATTCAAATGTTCAATATTTTCTTCTTTTTATTTTTAATAAAACATAATTTCATCTAAGAACACTACTATGAATCCATCCAAAAAATCATTATATAAACATTATGAACTCATATTGCTCATAGCAAGTGTTGAAAGTTGTTTTCAAAATATTTTTCTCTTTGATCCTTAATTTATTATAACTTATTATCAAATATATTTTAAAAATATATAATACCCTCAAATTCGATATAAAAGATCATCTATGAATAGAAAATGATTTGTGTTCTTGATATAGGTTTTATTCAGCATCTACTAATCTATCCACAACCTTAAGGTGACTTTTTTTATTTAAAAAACTACTAGATCACCCCATTGAGATACAATTATGTTAATTAAACCCTATAAAATCATATATTATGATTTACATTTAAATTTAAATACTTATATTATTCTCATTTGGTAAGGTAATTTTGATTTTGACCCAAGTAAGATGTTGATAGAGAAATCAAATACTCTTCTATCTAGAATTCTTGGTAATTATTTAGAAAAGACATCCATGAAGTCATGAATAAAATGACAATCATCTATGATGGGTTATTTTTTATATCTCCACCTCATTTATGTGTATTAGTAATATAATACATCCCTTCTTTTTAGCCTTTTCAGTAGCACAGCTTATATTTTTCTTGCACTGGTGTTTTTCTTAACTCTTTTAACTATCATAAAGTGACCATTATCATTGATACATGTGACCATATTGGGAAAAAAAATAAAATTGATATTGATGTTACCATAAATAGTTGAATCCTATAATCAAATCATAAGAACCTAGTGGCATGACATATAAATTATTATTTTTAGTAATGCAAGAAGATTTAATTAGCCTCAAAAAAATATTGTTCTAAATTTTGTTATGCTTGGTTGTTATCTTAAGAGAAAAAAAAAAATTAAAATTCTCTTATATTAATAAGTATGTAAATGGGAAAACCAAAAAGTTTACCTAAAGCTTCCATTAATGTCACTTTAAAATCATCCCATCATTTATAAAACATTGCATGAATCCTCTTCATGTAGTCATATTATTAACTTAGAAATATGGGTGCTCCAAAAATATTTCCACATCTTATTATAGAATTAGTTTTAATAATTATTTCCTCTACGTGTGAAACATCCTCCAATATGACCTAACATGTCCTGAGTCCTTACTATAATGGTACACTTTCCATTATTATTATTATTATTATTATTATTATTATTATTATTATTATAATATTATTATTATTATTATTTGGTCAAATTTTCTAATTATTTAAATTGGATGAATTCCAATTATTAGAGTTATTATTAGGCTTTGAATTTATATTCCCTTCATTTCTATTTTTTCTCTATATGGATTTTGATGTTGTTAAAATTTCCCTTTTTACTTAAATTATTTTCTTGATGTTTCAAGGTGATTCAAATTCTATTACTATTTCATGGACTTATTAAAGACTTATTTCATGTATTTAGGTCCATGAATATCAAAATCTATGCCAATATTGAGATTAAATCCTAAAATTAACTTCCTTATCCTGAATCTCTCATCTTTCAAGTATTGAGGTATGTACTTTAGGAGACATGTGAATTTATTCCAATAATGATAACTGACATTCCTCCTTATTTGATAATTTATAATTTCATCATATTCTCATAAAATTAATTTAGTGGAAGCTATAATTTTATTATATAGGAAACAAATACATCCCAATTGATATACTCATAAGTGAGTTCCTATTCAACATTCAAATTAGTCTACCAAAATGAGACTTATTCAAAGAGTTGGTAAGGTCTTGAAGTTGTCTTATTTTCTTCAACAAAGTCATAATGTTCAAAGTAATTATTCATATAAATTAGCCATGATTTTTTAAAATATTCAAGTATCATGCTATTGTGTTTGGGTTGGATTATCCTAGTTAGATCCCTATCCAATTTTATCTCAAAATATAATCTTTTCCTTAGACCCTATTGATCCTACTAATCCTGATGGTCATGATGTTCCTAATGATCTTAATGGTCATCTCAATCTTGATCATTATAGTTTTTGTTATTATAATTTTTCCTTGGTCATCATGATCATTCTAATCTTGGTTATTTCCAATTCCATTCTCCATGATTAAAATTAATGGTCTAAGACATCTAATTGAATTTTTTTTGCATATCAACCATAACCTGGGATATCTACTCACTTTAAAACTTATCTTTATAGATGACATATAAAGCTAGCTAGTTTTGTTTCCTAAATTAGTGTTAATCTACCTAAACTAATTCATGAATAAAAATTTGGGGTAATAAAGAGTTAGATAAATATGTATAAAATAGTGATGCATCACAATGGAAATGGGATGATAACATATCTATATGAACATAATGATATCAATATATAAGAATGGAAATAAACACAACAAATAAAATAAACTATAAATGGTAATAAATAACCAATAAATGGAGTTTTAGTAGCAATACTAGATTTAGGGTGTAGATAACGAATAGCCACAATAGCTTTAACACTTGTCATAAATATGAACAATCACATTTTATTACAATGAGGGTTCAATATTTTATTGCATAACACAATTTTAGAGGTTCATATCTAAATCCTAAAATTTAGTAGACTTGTATGTACATGAATTCCACCTCTACTTAAATGAGAAAAAATACATTATGTAAAAGAGGATAAGAAACATAATGGGGGAAAGACATTTAAATTTCTAGCTCATGGGTACGAGAGTAAATGGAAACATTTTCTTGCACATCTTCCTTTATCACTCATTAAAATATCCTTAATATACATTATGGTTTTTATATTTAAATTATGGCATATGTTACCCACTAAAGTGCTCATCTCGGAGCATATACCATATTTATGAATGCCACTCCCCATCTCAATCTCAATTACTTTTGGAAAAGAGAGGCATGTTGGTCTATTATTATAACCAAATTTTTTTTCAAATTGCATAATGCATATGCCTTCAAGCACGTAACTAGGGTTAGTGAAGCCTCTTTAAATTTTGAAATTTTATAATGAATAATACCCAAATTTATTTGAGTTTAACTCACCTATGATTGAGAGATCCTAATAATATATCTATTATACACTGGTCTCTAAATAAGATTGTTATAAATATTGAGAGATATAAATTTGTAGACAACTACATGTTTTTTCATATATTTATGTTGAATTTTTTATAATATTTATCAAATAGTTAGAAATACTTAATAAGATCTTGATATAATAGTATGAGGAGTTTTCATAGGTTGATGTAATCACTTTGGCATAAAATATATCTCACCTTAGGATCTTCAACAAATAAATGATTTTAGTATATTCTTAGTTTCTCGAGATACCTCATGCCATTGATTTAATCAATTAAAATAGTATGAGAGGTCCCTAACTTGATATCTTTATTTAGATAATTATGTGCCCATTAATTTATTTTAAAAAATTGATGTTTCTTGATTTTTATACAAATATAAAAATTTGAGATGTGTTTGCCTACATCAATATAAATTAAATCCAAAATTTGTATCCCTATTATTTAACCATGTCTTGTAATTTTTCAAAAACATTATGCCTTTATAAATATTATAATATCAATAGAGGAAAATTAGTTCCATTAAAGTAATCTAATGATGTAATACTAATGCTAAAGGCTTACTCAAATCCTAATCACCATGTGGCCTTATGACTATCCATTGCTTATTTATGTCCCACCTTACATAAGATTTGATATTTTAAAGATGAGACTTTAGATCAATGGTTCAAAAATTTTCTTGGAAAGCTATTTATTTTATGGTGCAAGTGGATATGAGTGATTACATCATTAAATCTTCTCAAAATGTCTCATATAGCTACATACAATAAGATCAAACTATGCAAGATCAAAAAGGAATTATGAAATAATTAAATCCATTTATCACACTAGAATCAAAATTAGTGAGATTTGAAAAGTTAAAGAAGATAAATCCTTCAAAATGGCTAAGTTTAAAATATAGTTATATTAATTTTAGATCATATTAATCTTATATACTTTGATAAATGAAATGAGCTTAAAGTCGGTGATATTTTTTCAAATTAAGATACCTATAGAGATCATAGAATCCATCATGTTTGAAGAGAAAAAATTAACATTTTTGGTGACTTTTAGGGAAGATTTCCTATTAAGTTTTTAATTGAGGTGCATAACATATTATCCATTAGGCAAGGATTTATTGCAAAATTATGGAAAGCTTAGAAAACCCATAAAATTTTATTTTCAAAGTGAATCTAATTTTTAAAAGTTTAATCCTTTGAAAGAATGTTAAATGACATCCATTTAATTTATTCGCTATGATCTCAAGAATATTTTTATTGAGCTATAATGAAATTATTATCTTCATTATTTTTATTTCAAAATTAATGCAAATCTTGACCTTTCTAGCTTCACCAACTCCATTTCTATCACTTTAAAAAGTGTATATTGAAGAAATATTAGTTTAGCTTTCAAAATTTAAAGGCTAACAAGACACAAAAGTTGTCATTTGCACACTTATCATTAATTCTTAGTTGTTCCCCTGGATTTTTCAACTACCAACATATCTAAGAGATTATAAATGACAATCCATCAAGATAACATGTGCATGCCACTCATTTTATAAATTGAAGGGACTATGATAGTAATTATTATTCAAAATTGTCTTCATAATTTTACACTTTGAATTATTATATATTATAATTATCTCCTCTAATATGTCCTTTGGAATTATTCACTCTATTTTTAATCTTGATGGTGTCAATATTTTTTTGGTCAATTACTAGTGTATAAATGGCTTTGTGATCAATGGGTAGAGTCCTAGAGTAATTCAATAAAATTATTTACTTTATTGGCTATGATTAGCCATGTCTTCACCACTTATAAATTAGTGGTGTCTCACATTCTTCCTAATAATCATCTATCTGTAATGGAGAAATTAAGATGAATTTGGCTCCTGCACCACCCCAAATCATGCTACATAAGACTCTTGGTGAAGATATTTTAATAATATTGAGGCCACTATTGAGATTTTAAGGTTAATATTTTTAGCACTAATGTCTATGTTTTATTTACTAATCATTCCTCTACTAGTGGTTCATGTGCATGTGATTATTATTGTTATTGTTAACTCAATATTAGTAACTACTAAAGTTCCTGATGAGATTTGACTCCATTGCTATCACATCCTATTTATACCTACTGATATGAAAAAACTAATACTATTATTTAATTAATTATGGATTACATTTTAAGATATGATTTGATTCTATTGATGAGATGGATATATATGTTTATTATTATAGTAGATACGATATTTTTTGTTATTATTATTATTTTACACATTTCATCATTACAACATAGTAGATATGATAATTAATTTTAACATACTTGTCATGCATATTATATCTTTGAATCATGGTTGAGATGATATTCAATGATGATTATACTTGTGAAGTTCTATGTGTATGTTTCCATGTGCATGTGTGTGTGTGTGTGTGTGTGTGTGTGTGTGTGTGTGTGTGTGTGTGTGTGTGTGTGTGTGTGTGTGTGTGTGTGTGTGATTTCAACATGTTGACATTTATATTATAATATATTAGTAATGATAGAGTTGATTATATTTGATATAAATATACAACTATTATTTTTTAGTATTTATGATTTATGATTTTATATCTCGAGATAACTATCACATGTTTGTCTTGAGGTGGATGTAAGACATCCATTTTACCCATCATAAAGGAGTTTCCAAGAGTAGATAATATAAAATAGAGTGAGGTAGATTGTGATGATGTGTGGATCTAATGAACCTTTTGAGAACCCATCACACACTTACATAAGTCCTTATTATGTCTGATTGTTGTTCCATTTGTATTAATTTCATTCATACCTCAGTTAGTTTGACTATGTAGATCATTTTTAGATGCATTATAATATATATGATAGGATTAATTTAAATTTTTGGTTTATTTATTCGTATAACATAAAAAAATTAAAGTAACTAGTCCTTAACCAAAATTTAGACAATTGTTTAAATAAGTACAATTTGTATTTATAACAACCAAGTACAAAAATAAATAAAGAAAACCTATTTTCATAGGATTATGACCCTTATCAATGATCTTGAATACAAATTTTCCTAGTAAAGATATTTTCTTAAGGTGAGTTTATCAACTTACAAGTTGTTTATATATGCTTGTTTACAATAAAAGTGTTTGTGTATTTAAAAATAGAAATAAAATGGTGAGAAAGGTCATACAGGGACCCTTGGGTCATTTATTGATTTAGTAACATTGATATTTCATTACATGAATACTAAATCTTGACATTTAAAACTCATAATATCAATGGATTTTAGGGTTGAAAACCCACTAAGTGAAGGAAGAATGATTTTTTTTAATTCATTAACCTTTTTAGGCTTTTGTTTTGATGGAAAAAATGTTACCTACAAATTAAGGTCTTGTTATAGAAATTAATACCTATGTGAGAGGGTATAAAACTCCTCCATTTACCATTTTAAAATTCTATATCATTGGGAGGATTCAAGGTTAATTCACCTCAAGTTTTTTATATTTATAATTGAAAAATTAGTTAAAATGCCTTTTATAGAGGCTTCATTTTTGGGTCTTGCTTTCCATGAAACCTAGGAATGCATAACAACCACCTTGAAGTTTATAGAGTGAGTTTATCTTAAAATTTGAGAACAATCCCTATGTTTTGGCATACGAAGAAGGAACCTAGAGATTATGTGATCTAGGTAACTAGAAAGTGAAATTAACTACATTTTGTTTGATCTAGATAATTAAATCAAGGATTTTTTTTTTAGGTAAGCACCATTTACATTTTTTTGAATAAATTTTACATTGAATTTGTTACAAATTAGGTAATGGTTGTTTGTAAGTTTTAGATAGATCTAAATTGAAATGGCCCTTATGCATAAGGAAAATTGGAATGCTATAACTATTTAACCCATTTTAAATAATATTTACTTTAAATAAATGGGAATTAGAACATACAAAATTCTAACCTTATATGAGTAAGGTCATCAACATGCAAGAACTATTTTAAAATAAATAATATGGGATTTTTATTTTGATGGATATTTCCCCTATTATGAAAGTGGTGTTGGTGTTGTTATTATTTATTATATAAGTAATATTTTTATATATTCATATCAAAAATATTTTAAAATCACTAATAATAAAATTGATTTGAATCCTTATTCCTTGGTCTTGAAAAATCCCTTGAATATAAATTCAAATATTTAGAGGTTTTTGGTGATTTTGAATAGTTACTAGATAAGTTAGAAAATTAAATAAGACTAATAAATCATGTATACATAAGTATACCAAAAAAAATGGTCACTAATAGAATGTTTATAATAATTTAAGATTTCACACATTCTTGGATAATTTAATATACATATTGATAAACTTGATGTTTATGATTTTAATCTAACTTTAAGTGACATAAAATATTTTTTTGATTATACTTTTTGTAATATTTTTATACCTATGATACCTTATTTGGAAAATAGTTGTCTTGTATTTGATTGTGATGAACATATTGATAGTTTCATATAATAAAATTAATTTTACCATACTAACTATGTCTTGAACTATAGTGAATACTTCCATATTATTGGTAACAAACTACCTCCTTGTTTGTTTAAGTATTGAATCAATGTTTTGTACTCATGAATATCCTAAATTCTCTAAAATAGAAGAAACTTCAAGAGGTATTATAGGAGAACTAATTCCAATTAATTTGGGAACTCATGAAGATCCCAAGTATGTTTATCTATTCATCCAATTTAACACCCCAAAAATATAATTTTTATTAAGTTATTTAAATAATTCATTGATATTTTTAATTGGTCACATAAATATTTAAAAGTTTATGATTCTATTATAATTTTTTATGATATACTTGTTAAACCTAGTATAAAACCTTATATGAAAAAATGTTTTAGAATTAGCCTTTTGTTGGAAGATAATAACAATTAGGAACTAGGTAAAATTTTAGATGGTTGTGTCATTTATCTAGTTAGATATTCTAATTGGATGGTTAATATTGTCCTAGTTCATAAAATGAATGGTGATATTCATCTTTGTGTTGACTTTAGAGATTTGAATCATGCAAAAATGAAAGATAATTTTCTTGTTTCACACATGGCTAAGATTATATAACAAGTTGTTGGATGTTACATAATGTCATTATTAGATGGTTTTTTGAGTTATAATAATTTTTGTGCTAGTCTAGAAAATAGGCATAAAACTACTTTACTATATGTAGAGGCACTTTTTCCTTTAATATAAAGATTTTTAGATTAATAAATATAGGTTCCACTTTTTCAAAGAGAAATAGACATGACCTTTGATGAATTGATTGGTATTAAAATTTAAGTCTACTCAAATGCCCTAATTTTTCAATCTAAGAAAATAAAGTAACACTTATATTACTTATCTAAAATATTTATTAGGTATACAAAATATGGCATATCTTCAAATTTAAAAAATATGTTTTTGTTATGATTGAAGGTAAAAAATTAGGTCACATAATATATAAATATGGAATTTATATAGACTGATCACATTAAATCCATAAAATAATTGCCGCCCTCTAAATATTAATCTAGTTTAAGGTACTTTTTTTAGTAAAATCAACTTTATATGCAAATTTATTTTTGATGTAGTCGATAAAGCTAATCAATTGAAAATTTTAATTTAAAAATTTATAACTATTTACATGATGTAATATCTAATATAGCCTTTGATGAAATTAAAAATGCAATAGAAATATCTCTTGTACTTTCAAAACAAAACATGAATAACATTTTCAACTTATACAATTATGTAACTGATAAAGCAATAGGTGTTGTAATTTTTCAATATAATTAGAATCATAGTGAAAGACCCATCAGATATACAATCCAAGTGATAAAAAATTATTTAATTAGATATTTGTTAATAAAAAATCATTATTTCATTAGTTTTAGTACTAATTAAATTTAAATATTTTCTAATTGGAAATAAAGTGATTGTATGTTCAAATGCATCTTTTTTTTTTTCTTATTTATTAAAGAAACCCACAATCAATGGTAGATTATCTAATTGAATTTTTAGAATCCAATAATATGACGTTTAAAGGTAATGAATTAGCTAAACATCTTGATGAAAAAGTAAATTTTGATGTTAATATTTTAGTTCTCAATGCTGATGATAGGTTGAAAGCTAAACTATATTTTGAAACTATGAAGGTTATTGATATTTTTTATAAGTTTAAAATTGGAACTAAAATTCAAGAATGCAATTTTTTATTTTCACAAGATGATTGGCATGATCTTGTTTATTAATTTGAAAATCAATATTGTCTCAAATTATTAGATAAACATCAAAGAAGAGCTGCCAAATTACAAGCCTGAAAGTTTGTTTTAATTTAGAATTTTATGTTTTATATAAATAGATATGGATTTTAATTATTTTTTCTAATACATTACTAAACTCAAAAATTCACTAGAAGTTTTCATGAAGGTAGTTGTGACATAAATTCCAATGCAAAAATAATAACAAAAGTTTTACGTACTTATTATTATTGTCCAAATCTCTTAAAAGACATTTTTAATATAGTTAGATAATGTATGAATTGTTAATTATTTTAGAAAAATATATAATACAAAAAATTACTTTAAATCCAACTATTCATGAGAAACTATTCATGAAATAATGCATAAAGTTCATTCTGATATACATAATTTATCTTTAGTTGGTCATACATATATCTTGACTGCAACTGACTATTTTACAAAATGGATTGAAGTTATATCTCTCAAAATTTATTTTAAAATTTTAAGTCATTTATGTCTTTAAAAATTATACACTTTCATGTTTTGGAATCCCTTATGAAATCATTTCAAATAACAGCCCTCAATTTTTTATTAGGATAAAAATGGGTTTTGATAGGGACCCAAAACCTGGTATAATTCAAGAAAGATAAAACATGAAATACCTAATAAATTAAACATAAAATATTTATGATAAAAAATATAATGAATGTAAATAAGGTAAATTATCAACAAAAATTCAACACAATATTCCTTAAACTTTAGTAAAAAACTAGCTAAATAGACTATTGAGCCTCATTCCTTGCTTCTTTTTTTATTTTAGTATTATTTGAACCAATTTACAAATTATATTTGAAATCCTTAACCTCCTGTGTCCTCTTTAGACCTCCTTTATTCCCTTTAATAAATATGATAATCATTTTTTGAGTTTTGAAGAAAAATTACTTCCAAGATATTCTAGATTCTACTTGCCACCTCTTTGGCTATTTATTTTGCTCAAACCTCTCTCAACTTGGGTCTAACTAATTCACCATCCTCTCCAAATTCTAATTCATTCTTGGAGATTATAGTGTTCCTAATGCTAATTTTTTGTTCTAAGCTATAGGATTTAGCTTCTAGGACCACACATGCTTCTATTAAGGTTTCTTTCCCATTTGAGGCTAATTTGCCTTCTTCTAATTCACTTTTCCTGATAGATTTTCCCATTTATAAAAAAAAACCTCCATTTTCGTTGTTTATTTTTTATCTTTACATTGAGTTCTTCCTCTTCTATGTTGTTAAGGATCATATTTCTTCCCATAATCTTATGTTTGATTTCAGGGACTAGAGATAGACCCTTGGACTCTCCCTCTACTTATCCTTCATTAATGTTTTCCTTAAACTTATGTCTTAGCTCTTCCATAACCTTATTATTTTATATTAGGTTCTTTACCTCACCATTAATATGTAATGTCCCCATTTTAGTGGCTAGGCTTACTCAATTTATAGCATGCTTACTATTTGTAGTAAGCTATTAGGATGCAATGGAGTTCAGTTTTGATGATTAGATTTGATGCTCCTGATTGAGAGCTTTCTGGCAAGCTATCACTCGCACCATTCGGAGTCCGGTTTCTAGTATTTTTGGGGGCCTAAAGTGCTGCAAAAGGGTAACTTTTAACCCAGTTGAAAGACATTGAGTGTCACTTTAAACATTTACTTTATAAGGGGCTGTTGCACATCCTTTATCCCACATTGCTCAAGTGAGTTGAGTGGCCCCTTGGAGAAAGGATAAAGGGGAGTGCTTGTGGCTTCTTCAAGGGGGTTGGATAAGAAGAAAATAATTGTTGCATTTGCAACTTATTTGGGCATTTGAGAACATCCTTCTCATTTGTAGCACTCTAGACATCAATCCTTGGGGTTTGTCTTTAGATTTTGTGCTCTCAGCCACTATAATAGCCATGTCACTATAGCTGATGTGCCATTGTAGCAGCCATACCACTGTAGCAGCCATACCACTATAACAGCACAGCATTGTAGCAGCAAGATCACTGTAGTAGTTGTATATAGCTAGGTGAGTCTATAGTTTCTACAAAGTCTGAAGTTTAGGCCTACAGAGTCTGTAGCTTCTTATCTATAGAGTTCATAGCTTCTTGCCTGTTGAGTCCATAGTTTTCTACATAGTCCATAGTTTTTGCCTATAGAGTCCATAGTTCCTTGCCTATAGAGTCCATAGATTTCTACCTGTCGAGTCTATAGTTTTCTATAGAGTCCATAGATTTAAGCCTGTAGAGTCTATAGATTTAAGCCTATAGAGTCTGTAGATTTAAGCCTATAGAGTTCATAGTTTTAAGCCTATAGAGTCTATAGATTTAAGCCTACAGAGTCCATAGTTTTTAGCCTATAGAGTCCATAGATTTCACCCTACATAGTCCATAGATTTCAAGCCTACAGAGTCCATAGTTTTTAGCCTGCATAGTTCATAGATTTTAACCTATAGAGTCCATAGATTTCAAGCCTATGGAGTCCATAGATCTCAGCCTATAGAGTCCATAGATTTGGCTATAGAGTTTGTAGTTCAATGGGTTAGAGAACAAATGAAGCACCTTTGGCACGTACTAGGATATCCACTTGAAATCATGTTCATATGATTCTGAGATGAGATTTAGTGAAGTCACCAAGTGATTGGCATTATACTCATCTACTCATTTTGCAACTAATACAAATACAGTGTATTACCTATTTTAGCTATGTGTACCTATGCCTGCAATTCTATATTTATGTTACATGCATTAGTCTTTGTAAAGCAAAAAAAAAGTAATTTCACCTTGCCTATTGCCTGTTCCCTATTCCCTGCCTAAGAGGGAATAGGCAACAAAATTATGAGATGTGGAAAAGGTTGGGAAAGTTGTCCATTCCATCCTATGATGGTACAGGGAAGGCTTCAGCATGAATGTGGGTCCAAAAATTAGACACTTACTTTCAACATAATCCCATGCCTGAGGAGGACGTAATTAAGTATGCTATATTACACTTGGATGGGAGTGCCCATGAGTGGTGGCACCATGGTATGGTCATGCTTGGCCATAGCTGGATAGATACTTATGAAGAGTTTATGGAGAGGCTCATTAACAGATTTGATACTAAGGACCTAGAATTGTATTTCAAGGAGCTAGCTCAGCTTAAATAGTGGGGTTCTATGGAGGCTTATATCACCGAGTTCCAAAAGCTAGTAGTATTGGTGATGGATATATTAGAAAGAAGATTGGTTGTTCTTTTCATGGATGGGCTTTCCAATCCCTTGTGAGGGTGGGTAAAGGGATATAACCCCTCTTCTCTACAAGAGGCTATTAAGAAAATAAGAGACCTAGCATCTTCTTCCTACAGGAGTAAACTCCACTCTAAGGACTCTCATTTTAGGAAGGATAAGGAAAGGAAGATGTTTTAGAAGGACCCTTAGTAGCCTAAGGGAGAAACTAAAGGGTTGGAAAATGATACCCTCAATGAACTCAAGAAGGAAAAACTATGTTTTCATTATAGGGAGCCATGGAGTCTTTCCCATGAATGTCTATTTAAGGTGAAGGCTAAGCCCATGGAGTATTTATCAATAGATGAATCACCTTTCAAAGATAAGGGGAAGCAATTAGATGTAAATTCTAGTTAGCGTGATAGTGTTGCTAAAGAGAGTTTGGATGACGAAAGTCTCTTGCTCAGTTGGTAGGTGTCCAAAAGGCCATCACCTTTAAGGTAAGAGGGATGATTCAGGGGCAGTGCATGGTTTCCTTGATCGACATAGGGGCAATGCATAATTTTATCAATGTAAAGTTGGTGGCCAAGAGAGGCCTTCAAACCAAAGAACACGTAGGGTTTAGAGTCATGGTGGCTAATGGCCACAAGTTATTATGCACCTAGAAGATTTCAAAACTACACATCAGATTGGTGGCTAATGGCCACAACTTATTATGCATCTAAAAGATTTCAAAACTACGCATTAGATTGGGAGGAGATTATGAGTTGGAGGATGATTTCTATGTAGTTGACATGGGCAATTATGATGTCATATTGGGAATGATGTGGATGGCTTCTTTGGTAGAATTCACTTTCAGGTTGGCTAGGCTAGAGATGAGGTTTCAGCATCAGGGTAGGAAGGTGGTGCTCTAAGGTTTACCTAATGGGGGGCTCAGGGTGGTATCCTTAAAAAGGATGGAATGGTTGTTTAGACATGATGATGTCAAGTGGGCAACTAAATGTTTGATCATGCCTATGCCTATAGAGCAATAGGTAAAAAGCTATCATCCAGATGTACATGAGATCATTTCTAGGCATGATAAGGTGTTTGGTAGCATTCCCCATGGGGTTCCTCCTAAGAGGGGTATAGAGCATGTTGTCAAGCTAGAGGAGGGGGCTAAACTAGTCATCATCACACCTTACTGCCATCCAAAAAAGCACAAGGATGAAATAGAGAAGTCAATAAAGGAGCTATTGGAGATGGGGCATATTAGGCCCAATAAAAGCCCCTTTGCTTCAGCAGTTATTTTGGTAAAGAAGAAGAATGGGACAATGCATATGTGTATTGACTATAGAGCTCTCAATAAGAGGACAATTAAGAACAAGTACCCCATCCCTAGGATTAATGAGTTGATTGATGAGCTGCATGGAGCATGATATTTCTCTAAGATAGACTTACATTCAGGATACCATCAGATCAGGATGCGAGTGGAAGACATAGAAAAAATTGCCTTTTCATGTCACTATGGGCACCTTGAGTTTTTGGTTATGCTATTTGGGTTAACCAATGCTCCAGCTACCTTCTAGAGTTGTATGAATCAGGTGTTTAGAGGGCAGTTCCAAAGATTTGTATTGATCTTCTTTGATGACATCCTGGTATTTAATAGGATGTGGGATGAGCACCTACAACAATTATAGGAGGTGTTGGTCATGTTGGAGGAGTCACTATATGCCAAGGAATCAAAGTGCAAGTTTGACATGACCAAGTTGATTTACCTTAGCCATATTATTAGTGTTGAAGGAGTTCAGGGGGATCTAGAAAAGATTAAGGTGGTGGTTGATTGGCCCACTCCAACCAGCCTTACACAACTCAAAGGATTTTTTGGATTATGTGGTTTTTATAGGAGATTTGTGAAGGGCTTTTCACAGACCACAACACCATTAACAGAACTCACCAAAAAAGGGGGATTTTGTATGGATAGAGGTAGCGCAATAGTGTTTTGAACATTTCAAGTGGGTGATGTCTTCATATTTGGTTCTAGACCTACCCAACTTCATGAAGCCTTTTGAGCTACATTGTGATGCATCGGGTGATGGGTTTGGAGTAGTATTGGTGCAAGAGAGGCACCCCATTACTTTTGAGAGTAGGAAGCTCTAAGGGGTGGAAAGGAGCTATTCTATTTATGATCAGGAAATGTTAGCCATCATGCATGCCTTGGCCAAATTCTGATCCAACTTAGTTGGAGGGAAGTTTGTGACAAGATGGATCACAACAGCATAAAGTATTTCATGGGTCAGTGAGACTTGAATGATAGGTAACAAAAGTGGGTCACTAAATTGCAAGCTTATGACTTTGACATTGAGTTTGTCAAAGGAAAGAAGAATGTAGTAGCTGATGTCTTATCTAGAAGACCCCATGTTTGTGCTCTTTTAGAGATTTTAGGAGACTGGTGGGCTAAGATTATATCAGAATATGTTGGGGATGCTTGGGCTTCGAGACAAGTTTTAGGCACTATACAAGATGATCACTATGTGGTGATAGATGGATTGATCAGGTTTTAAAATAAAATTAATTTAATTCTGTTATCACCCTTAAGAGAGACAATAATGAGGGCATTTCATGATGAACCTATGTCTAGGCATTCAAGGGTCTTCAAGACTTACAGGTAGATCTGAGAGTGGTTCTCATGGAGAGGGCTCAAGGATGATGTTCAGAGGCATGTCAGGGAATGTGTAGTTTGTCAATAGAATAAGGAAGAGCACACATTTCTTGCTAGTTTACTACAACCCTTGCCCATTCTAGACTAAAAGTGGGAAAGAATTTCTATGGACTTCATCACTGGCCTACCTATACAGCAGGGAAGAGATTGGATTTATGTGGTGGTAGATAGATTGATGAAATTTGCTCACTTCTTTGTTATTCCCTCTACTTATAAAGTAGCTCAGGTGGTAGATGTGTTCATTAGGGAGGTTTTCAGGCTGCATGGGTTACTGAGATTTATTGTCAGTGACAGGGATAGCAAGTTTATGAGTGCTTTTTGGTGGGAGTTATTTAGGTTATGCAGTATAGACCTTACACCTAGTATGAGCTACCATACCCAGATAGATGGGCAGATGGAGATAGTAAATAAATAGGTGGAGGGTTATTTGCAAAACTATGTGACTACACAGTAGAGAGCCTGGGTTAAATGGTTACACATGGGGGAGTATTGTTACAATACCATGCATCACATGACCATCAAGATGACTCCATTTATGGCACTATATGGGTATGAAGATCCAAGCTTCATGGATATGGCTTTGAGGGAGAACAGAGTGCCCAAAGCTAAAGACCTGCTAAAGGATAGCCAAGATATCTTGAGAGCACTCAAAGAGAATATACGGCAGACCCAAAATTAGTAGAAGTTGTATGCTAATTAGCATAGGGTAGAGCATAGTTTTTAGGTAGGGGACATAGTGTATTTGATGCTACAGCCATATAGGCAATCATCACTCAAGAAGAGCAGATCAGAGAAGCTTAAGCCTAGATTTTATGGCCCCTATAGGGTGATTCTAAGAATGGGTGAAATCGCCTATGAACTTGAGATTCCAGAGGGTAGTCAAGTGCACAATGTATTCCATGTGTCTAGACTTAAGAGAGCCATTGGTCAGGGTGTAGTGCCTACTATAGATTTACCCCTTTAGATGAGGAAGGGAGGCTTGTTATAGAGCCTGAGGCTATTCTAGACAATAGAGAGAGGAAACTCAAAAATAGGATAGTGAAGGAGTATCTAGTCTAATGGAAAGACCTATTAGAAGAGGATGCTACATGGGAAAGTGAGCAAGTTATTCAATAGGCTGGGCTGAGATTGCTTGAGGACAAGCAAATTCAAGGGGGGCAGACTATAATGTCCCCATTTTAGTGGCTGGGCTTACTCAGTTTCCATCATGCTTACTATATGTAGTAAGTTGTTAGGATGTAAAAGAGGTCAGTTTTGATGATTGGATTTGATGCTCCTTGTTGAGAGATTTCTTGAAAGCTATCACTCGCACCATTTAGAGTCTAGTTGCTAGTATTTTTAGGGGCCTAAAGTGTTGTAAAAGGGTAACTTTTAACCCAATTGAAAGACATTGAGTGTCACTTTAAACATTTACTTTATAAGGGACTGTTACACATCCTTTATCCCACATTGCTCAAGTGAGTTGAGTGGCCCCTTAGAGAAAGGATAAAGGGGAGTGCTTGTGGCTTCTTTAAGGGGGTTGGATAATAAGAAAAGAATTGTTGCATTTATAGCTTATTTGGGCATTTGAGAATGTCCACATTTTTATCACTCTAGACATCAATCCTTGGGGTTGGTCTTTGAAGTTTGTGCTCTCAACCACTGTAGCAGCCATGTCACTATAGCTGTTGTGCCACTGTAGTAGCCATACCACTATAGCAGCACATCACTGTAACATCAAGATCACTGTAGTAGTTGTATACAACTAGGTGAGTTTGTAGTTTCTACAAAGTCTAAAGCTTAGGCCTATAGAGTCTGTAGTTTCTTGTCTATAGAGTTTGTAGATTTCTACCTGTCGAGTCCATAGTTTTTTGCATAGTCCATACTTTCTACCTACAGAGTCCAAGTTCCTTGCCTACAGAGTTCATAGATTTCTGCCTGTCAAGTCCATAGTTTTCTATAGAGTCCATAGATTTAAGCCTACAGAGTCTATAGATTTAAGCTTGCAGAGTCCGTAGATTTAAGCCTACAGAGTCCATAGTTTTAAGCCTACAGAGTTTGTAGATTTAAGCCTACAGAGTCCATAGTTTTTAGCCTACAGAGTCTATAGATTTCAGCCTACAGAGTCCGTAGATTTCAAGCCTGTAGAGTTTGTAGTTTTCAGCCTATAGAGTCCATAGATTTCAGCCTATAGAGTCCATAGATTTCAAGCTTGTGGAGTCTATAGATCTTAGCCTACAGAGTCTATATATTTAACTACAGAGTTTGTAGTTCAGTGGGTTAGAGAATGAATGAAGCATGTGGATTAGAGAACAAATGAAGTACCTTTGGCACATACTAGGATCTCTGCTTGAAATCATGTTCATATGATTCCAAGAGGAGATTTAGTGAAGTCACCAAGTGACTGGCATTGTACTCATCTACTCATTTTACAACTAATACAAATACAATGTGTTAGATATTTCAGTTGTGTGTACCTATGCCTGCAATTTTATATTTATGTTACATGCATTGGTCTTTGTAAAGCAAAAGAAAAGTAATTTCAGAAAATCTACCAGAGTCATAAAGAGCCTGTTGGTTTAGCTTGGGTGCAACCAGGGTGCCCATTACATAATATGGTGGCTAGTTGATTACTCTTTACTTTTCCATATTTTTAATCTCAAGTCAAGACCTAAGATCATGGCCTAGTTTGTTGCATTGGTAAAAAAAATCCTACTATCTCAAATCAAATATATTGAGTCCATACTCCATAGTTGGAATTAGTATTAATTGATTTTAAGAAAGTTCATTCATAGAGAAAATTGACATGAAATTTAATGAAAACCAATCTCTTCCTAGATTTGTTGATTGAGTCTAAAATAACTAGTTGACCTATGTTGGGTTATTCCTATCAGTATTTCATCTTACCATAACTATAGGAGAAATCCTAGAAGTATACCTACATAGGGACAAACTTTTAAGGATTATTTTTAGGATTGAAACTAGTTTTCCACTTTTAGAGACCAAATCAGCTTTCCCTAGAGACTAAAGTCCTACATATATAATTTTTGTACAATTTTATTTCTACAAAAAAGAGATTATGAAAAATCCATTAGCTATGGTAGATATTATATATGTCTATTTGGATTCCACTTATAATTTCACCATTCTCTAAAAACATATATGTTGGGTCTATTACCCATAATTTTTCTTATCAAAGTGTTTTCCATCTTGAATCTAGCTCTCTCAGATAGCTTACCTTTCATTATTAGACCAACTCAATCATATTATAAATTAGGATTAACCTAAATACATTAATGTGTTAAGGGAATCAAGTTAATTTTATCTACTAACTTCTTTACCCAAGATTTACCATCTCAGTCATTTTTCTTCTCCACCTCCTTTATTCTCATTATCGGGACTACTTATCTGACTCCTTGCTGACCATATTTATAAATTTTCCTTCAAAATCATTCTTATCCTTATTCACATCTTGTCATTCATTGTATAATTTTTTTCCCACTGATCCATAAAGATCCTTCAAGTCTTATTCATCTTGTTTTTGCTTCCCTATGCCTTCCCACCCAAACTCATTTTCAAAATTATTCCCACTCGTTATTCCTTCTCTTGAATCACCCATTTAAAAATAAAAAAATGATAATATTACTCATTTTAATTCAAATTAATACTTATAATTTTTAAGACGTTATTCTATTATTTCAAATGATTCATATAAATATTATCTTCAAGGGAATAGACAAGTTGAATTAAATAAAAAAATGATTTTCATTATGAAGAAAAATATATGTGAAAATAAAATAAAAATGGAATATTAAAATATTTGAAGCATTTCAGGATAATAATACTATAGATAAATATGAAACTAATTATTCACCTTTTATGATTACTTTTATTTTGAAGTAACTATGCTAATTGAATTTTATATTACTTAAACAACACCTTTTCTACAATATGCTTCTAAAAATACTGACACAATATGAGAAATATTAGATTACCTCTTATCATTATATGTTGGATGTGCTACCATTTTTTTCTATTTAGTTTTTATTCTAAGAACTATACCCCTTATTGTTTAACTGAGAGTCCTTCCTTCAACATTGATCTTTGCCACCATGCTTTCTTATGCAGTTCCTCATTGACTCATAAATATGGAGTCCCCTAATGTTATAATCATTATTAATAGTTAACCTTGTTTAATGATACCTCATATTGCTAAGGATATATATATACCTTCCCTATGCATTTTATATGTATATGCAAGTGTTACTTATTTCCACCATATTTTAAACCATAATTTGTTTCATCATAAAATATTTTTCTATTGTCAATATAGAGCATTTTAATTCAAACACCACTATATTAACTCCTTATCCTAAATCTAAATATGCATAATTTTAGGTGTTAGTAAACTAGATTCATAGCCTTATTCATCTTCTACACTTCTTGAAACCTCATTTTCTTTCAAAATCCAACCATTTTCTTCCCATGGATCATCCTCAAATAGGGGACTTTACATATACATATCCATATATCTAAAGGATAATTTCTCACCCTTACACAAACCTGTCATATGTCTTATTTGTTATACATGGACTCTAATGACATCTCCTTAAAAATATCCTCCCATCTTATTAAGATCCTTGGTAGTGATTACCTTATCTTTGAATTGACCATACTTGTGCATCTAATCTTCCCTTTCATCATTAGGTCCCATGTCTCTAGAATTTATCTTCACTAAAATTATATATCACTCACTCTACTCCTTTTTACCCTTATACCTATCCCAAGCACAAGAAAACTTAACCACTCATTCTCATGGTTACAATTTCTTAATCAATTATTAACATATTTATCCACAATGTAATTTGTGTAATAAATAATCCTACAAGATTGTGTAGAAACAAAAATCATGCCTCTTCTAAACACAATTATGTCAAAACCAAAAACTCTAACAAGTAGTAATCTAATGTTCCTCCTTAATAGAAATTTGTGACCCTTGTCCACTCATATAATTATTTAAATTTATTGACTCACTCTTTAGTGTGATCATTCTTAATTTCAAAATTTTAACATCTTCCTAACACACATGCAACTAACCATGCATGTGCTAAGATAATTCACAAAAAATGTCTTTATAAGGATCACTCTACATATACTTCTCTAACATAATCTTAGGTTGCAAACCCTTAGTTCATACAAAATAATTTTTATACTCTAAATCATTTATCTTTAAACCATGCTTCCATACTCTCTAAAAATATGCATCTTATCATACATCAAAACAATCTCCATGATTTCTTCAAATAAGGTCCTAATAATGGAAAATAATGTTTTCTATCTTAAACCTAACCTAAAAAATCCTAGCACATGCTCTATTAAGCACTTAAAATAATATGACACTCTAATCTTCCTAGATCGACACATTACTTAGACCCAAATACATATGCACTCATGTAAGGTGTAAAAAGAAACACCAAGACCCCCATTTTGAGAATCAAGCATAAAAATACATTCACATACCACATTATAATATAAATTAAAGGTAAAATACATCATCATTCATAATTTTTAAAGAATATATTTCTCATTCATATATTCATATCTTTATATAATATTTATACATCATAATTATATTATAAATCATACAATCATCATTTTTCCAATGATCTCTACAACATACTTCCGTTAAGATATTATTTTTTCTTTACTTTACTAATTATTTTCCAAATCATGAAAATTGTCATAAAAACCAAAATCTTACCCATAAATTATGTTCCAATAATCTTAAAGATCTCAAATGAGAACCTAAGACCTCTAATTATACTTTTCATTATCCTCTTGAACCCATTCTAGTGATCTCATTCATGTTACAATTGCACCTTTTTATGGTCTATTTATTGTTAAAAAATTATTATTATTGTAAATTTGACTAATGGTTGTTTACTTCAATTGGATTATATGTTGGTGCTTGTTGCAGTGGTATTTGGATTCCATGTTTAATTCTACACTTGATAAATTTTATGGACTATTTCTATAGTTGATATTATTATGAATCTATAATTATTTATCAATTTTTTATATGGTACTATTGATGTCCTTTTAGTGGTCTTAGGTACTATCTATGAGCTAAGAATATGTTGGTAGTGGTACACTTGGTATCAAAGGAATTTTGAGCAGTCAGACAAGTCTGATAGGTATACTTATTTTGATTCTATTTTTCATCCTTTCAATATCTTGATTAGTCATTAAGTTTATCATTATCTTGACATTGGTACTTGTGCATTTTGTTATTTACTATTGTAATTTCACCTTCTTATCAAAATTCATTATTTACCTTTATTTTTGTGGGCATAGTCTTTTGTTTTGATTTTATGATTAACTCTATCCCTCTCCTCCCCTGTAAACTCTTGTTCACTCCTATTTTATTGCATAGATCCTACTTGCCTAATCAGATGCATTACCTAAAACCTATCTAGACCTACCCTTGACCCCCTTGGACTAACTCTTAGACTATATTAATACCATATAAATCCTAAGGTGGTAGAATGCTTATTTAGTGGCTTGGTTATATTGTTATTAGCATTAAACTTAATGGTAAACATGGTTTATTTGATTTTAATATTTTGTTTTAAATCAACTTAAGTTGATGGATTATTACAGTCATTGATTGATTAGCCTTTATTTTGGCCAATGGTATAGATCACAAGGGTTAATATTCTAATCAAATTTATTAGTGTTATTTATATTTTTGAAATGCTAAACTATGTTTTCATTGGTTGGAAGTTGGGTTGGTGTTGTTGTTCCCAAAATCTGTCACTCATTTTTGGGACATCATATGAACTATTTTGGTCCTACAAGACCAAAATAGTCTCTTCCCTTCTCAAAAAATTGTTCTGAGCATTCAAATTCTTCATTATTGAATCTTTTTTAGTTAAGGGATTAGTAGGTTCAATAGGTTCAATGGCTTCAATAGGTGAATTCTCACAAAGGAACAAGTTCCCAGCACTTAGACAATTTCAAGATTGGTTCAACACCTTGGTTCAACCAAAAATGTTCATCGACAAGCTTTAAAGGAAGGATTGAACCATTGAATCTTGAACCAAAAAAGTTTAATGGATCAACAGGTTCAAAGGTTCAACGTCATTAACAAGCTTAAAAAGTTAAAACACTTTGTCATAGGTTCAAAGTTCAACTACTTCAGTAAGTTCAATTCTTTCAAAAGACTTAGTGAAAAACAAAGGATTAAACCGTTGAGCCTTAAACCAAAATGGTTCAATGGGTTCAATGGGTTCGAAGAGATCAAAAGACATAAAATAAAAGAAGGCTTCAAATGCAAGATTGAACCATTGAACCATCAAACCAAAGTTGGTTCAATCGATCAGTTTAAAGGACTACCCCAAAGCTGAAGGAATAAGTGTCCTTGTGGAGGACAGTGAACTAAAGATAAGTGCCCTTGCAGAGGGTAAGGAACATTGGTTCAAAGATTAAAAAGTGACTAAGGCTAAAAGGGAAGATTTCCTTCAAAATTTTTGTCTGAGGAAATTACTAAGTAAAGGAACCAAAAGAATTCCTTTGAAAAGATTTTATATAGAAAAATGACTAAGGCAAATCCTTCAAAAAAAATGTCTGAAGGAATTCCTTTGGACTTTTGTCTGAAGGAATTCACCCGAAAAGAAAAGGAAAAGCCCAGTAGAAAATTGAGTAAGGAAAGGGAAGAATTCCTTCGGACAAAATGTCCAAAGGAATTTCTTCAGACATTTTGTCTGAAGGAAATGAAAGATCAAGGCCCTCCAAAGGAATTAAAGCCTGAAGGCCACCCGAAGGACCCTAAAGGGTAGGTACCCTTGCGAGGGGCTCTCAGCACCCACAAAATGGACCTTTCTCAAAGACCTAAAGGGACACCTTCCCTTTGGGGTGTGCCAAAGACCAAAGGTTGAAGGAATTTCAAGGCATCAAAGAGACTTAGAAAAATAAAGGAAGCAATAGAATGACGGATGAACTAATGAACTGATTGAACCTTGAACCAAAAGAGTTCAAAGTTTAATGGTTCATAGGTTCAATGGTTCAAAGGAAGCTCTAGATAAAGGAAGGAAGCAACAAATAGATGATCCCAGAGACTAGTTCAAAGGGATGGTTCAACCAAAGAGCAATGAATTGATTGAACTAGGGAAGCTATTGAACTAGGGAACTGATAAAGACCACCTAAACCATTGAACTATTGAACCAATGAGCTTTCAAAGGTTCAAAGGTTCATGGTTCAATATGGTTCAAATAACTAGCAGCCATTGATGCCCCTGTGAATGTCAAATTTAAGGTAATGGAATATTTGTTAATTTTTGAATATGGCACAGAAATTGAAAAATAAAAAAATGACCAACTGAAGAAGATAGCCTGAGAGCTCAAATTGCTATAGGGAAGAGAGAACAATAAAAAAAAGATCAAAAATATCTACAAGGGAGTTATATCTAGTAGGTGAAATAGTTCGCCAAGTAGTCATCTGAGCATGCCAAACAAAGGATGTGACATATTTTTCTTCTAGGAATTAAAGGCAAAGTGGATAGTTGTGTAAACATCAGGAAAAGGACTAGACAACTTATACTTTGGAGGAGATAGATGAGATGAATGAGCATGCCATAGTTAAGGCTGATGCACTATTCCAAGCATGGTCCATTGACAGAATTGAAATGCATTCAAAGCATTGACCACAACATAGGCTATTCCATTAAAAAAGTGCCAAGCCTTTCTTGGCTGCCATATATTGTAATCTCTTATCTTATAAAATGGGATAATTTTCCATTACAGAAGTGAAACTCTACTAAAATTGAGAGGCGATTACTGAGACTTTGAGCTTAGATTTTACATCATATTTCTTTGTTTGAATGAGAAAGCTAGTTACTTTCAAACTTTGTGCTATTATAGCTTGTGTCATTTTAGGAGATTGTTCTTATGTCTATTTCTTGAAATGCATTCTTGTCCATTTTATTGAAATAAGAACTAGTGGAAGTAATTAGGAAGGTATCTTAAAGCCAATTGTGGAAAGACTTTGGGCTATCACAGTTGTCTTCAGTGTGTGTTTATCTATTTTCTATTTCTATGTAAAGGACCTTGGGATGACTTTGTGCCCTCATTATCCTTCGTATTTCAGTCTTGGGCAGTCAAGGTGAATATTTTGTGCTACATCTCAATCTACTAGTTACTACGCCCTTTGTTACTAGTTACTTGTCACTACCTAAAAGAACTCTTGTTGTTTCCTATAAGATCACTTCTGAAAGAAGAGAAGTGCCTACAATGTTTTCACTAGGATTTTCTCCTTTGTTTGTGAACATCATCTCTAAAAAAAGAGAGATGGATGGTGTTATCTTACCCCTGAGTGTTATTTTATGCTTATATATATATATATATATATAGCTCCTCATTTTTAATAGGGAACCTCCCCTTGATGAGAGGAGAGATTTTTCCCCTTTTGATGTAGCAAACCTACACATTTGGCTAACCAATCTCCCTTGTTGTGGTTGAAGAGACCTATTTTGCTCATCAATTAGCTAGTGACAAAATATTCACCCAACAATTTTTTGGTGATTCCGCTGGGGAAGAGCATGCAGTTTGAAGCCTCAAGTTTCAAGTTGAAGAAAAACTAGTTCTTTCCCATTTTTATTCTACAATCTAGCAACTCCACATTAGACTAGAAACTAGAGAACCCAAGGTGTTGTTGACCCTATTTTTGAGTTGGTGCAATAGGGTAATTTTTATTTATTTCCTCCCCAACTTCAAGTTCAACGATCTAGGAGTGTTCCTCCTACCTGTACCAGGTCGCCAACATAAGGTAGAGCTTCTTTTTCTACTATTATCAGAGCTTTGCCTATACATACTCCACCTAAATTTATTATCCCTCTTTTCCATAATAAAATCATGGTAGTTTAAGGCCCCTGGGGTAAGTATTTTGGTCCACTCAATCTTACTCCACCTCTACATGAGCTACCATGCAGTTCAAGGAAAAATTTTCTCAAATTCTTTGGTGATGGAAGAGTTTATCTTGATAAACATATTACAGCCTTTAGCATAGCATGTGGCATGATAGGTTTGGAATTTGAAGATGTAGCTATCAATATATTTGTGGAAACACTATAAGGCACTGCTATAGACTGGTTCTACCATCTGCAGGCTCAGTCAGTGGCTGATTGGGACACTCTTAAAGTTAAATTTGAATCCAAGTTCAAGCCTGTAGAAGATGTGCATGCCTTACTAGCCCAACTCACATAGATGAAGAAGGAACCTCATGAACCTATGAGGGATTTCATTGCCAAGTTTAACAAGATGAGGAACTAGATTCCTACCATTGCTCAATGAACACCTAAAAATATTAAATACTTCTTCATCAACTCATAACTACTTGAAGTGAGTTTTTCGTTGAGATAAGATGGCCACATAGACCTTGCTACTGCTTAGGATTTGGCTATTAAGGTAGAAGATGACCTTATATTGGTAGGGAAGATAAGGAGAGATCCTAACAAAGGTAAATCTTCATCTTTTGAATACTCACCTATAGTCACCACTAATCCAATGGTGCAAAAGTTGGCAAATGAATTGCTAGCTCTTAGAAAGTAAATGGTGTAAGGGATTTCATCTAATCATTCATATAGAGATGTACCAAGGAGGACATTTCCTAATCAGTCATACCAAGGCAATGCTACTAGAAATCAAGGGCAAACAAATTGTCTTCCTCCTCCATGGGGCAACCTTGCCATTGAAGCACCTCCAACCAATTCAACAGTTGGATATCTTGAAGTAGAACAAGATTTCTCCTTCTAGCCTAAATTGAACCCTGAAGATGATGTTAATATCTTCACAAAAGGAGAAGAATAATTAGTTGGTGACTCCAACATTGGTTTCCTAGATTACTAGGATGAACCCAGAAGTGAAGGCAAAGTAGTTGAGGGATCATATGCTATTTTCACTGGGTCCAAGAACTAGTCATCCTATAAAGATGATAAAGAAAAGATAGAGGAGTGACCTCAACTAGAAATTTCAATTGCTAAGTGGGGAACCACTCTACCTTTCTAGCCAAAAGACCTAGTGATTGCAAGAAAGGTAAGTACATCAAACATCCCTACACCTTCTACTTCAAATTTGCAAGCCAATCTTTCCCCTCCCAAAAATCGAAAGGATGAACTCCAATCCTCTATTACTAGTTTATTTGAGACATTTGACATAATTTACCATATAAAGAAAACCAAAATTCAAATGTCTAAATTTGAATTCCTACAATCCAACCCTAATCAGTTGGATAAGTTAGTTTAATGTGTAAAGAACCAAAACATCCCTGAAAGATGAGATGCTAAGAAGGTAGCTCATGATCCCCCAAGGAACATGTCCATCCCAAATAATCTTGTCATTGCTCCTCCTACTGCCCCTAGGAAAATAGAGCCTTTCTATGTTTCCCTATTGATAAATGGTCACAAGCTGAGTAATTGCATCATTGATTTTGGAACTTCAGACAATGTCATGCCTGCCAAAGTAGTGGAATCCCTTGGTCTCACACTAACCAAGACATTTGGGAGATGTTTCTCTATGGAGAAAAAACAAGTACCACTACTAGGATAAATCAAGGATGCCCAATTTACATTTACAACATTCCCAGACAAGAGAATCCAGATGACTATCTTGGTGGCTGATGTCCCAGCATCATATGGCATTCTTCTTGAATTTTTTTTTGCAAAGATGTTGGTGGAAAATTAAGCATAGACCTATCTGAGGTAAGGATCCTAGTCAAAGGCATAATGTAGAGATTACTCCCTGAGAAGGAAGCAAAATATGTGGTTATTCAGACAGCAGTGCCTGAAGCTCAAATTTTATTTGAGTCTTCAGACATGGGTAATTATTTCTTGACCACAGAGGATGTTCATGTTTTAGTTGATCAAACTTATAAAAATGATAGTCTGAAAATTGGTTTAGATGGAATAGTAAAATACATGATAGAGTGCACTATAATTATAGAAGAATCTCCCCCTCCAAATAAAGAAGAATCTAAGGAAAAAATAGTGTCTGATGAGGTATGAATTTTGGAATTTGATGGCAGCTACTCCTCTACTAGTTCAGGAGATAGGATTGTGTTAATATCTCCTCAAGGAGATATTTTTCCTTATTCATATAAGTTGTAGTTTAGTAACACCAAAAGCATAGTTAAGTATGAATCTCTATTACTTAGATTGAAGGCTACTCGAGATAAAGGCATCAGACTCCTTCATGCCAAAGAAAATGTTGAACTGGTGGTTTGTCAAGTAAGGAACTTGTATCAAACCAAAAATGAGAGATTGTACCATTACCAAAATCTATTCTAGGATCAAATTAAAAGCTTTGATACTTTTAGTATCTCTGCCATACCCAAGAAATTCAATGACATAGCTAATGCACTATCTATTTCAACAACTCTCTTGGTTCCCCACCTAGATTTTAAAGGAGATAGGTACACTATTGAATTGGTCTTTTGACCAAGTGTACTTAATAATGCCAGTCATTGGTAGGTGTTTAACCATGACAACCAAATCATTTCCTTCTTGGAGCAAAAATATAGCTTTGGATAGCTTCATTTCAAAGGTAGTGAGCTTCATAAGCTTGAACCAGCCCCTGAATCAAGTGTAGACATAGGTGATGAATTCCTACAACTTAAAGGAAATAAAATCCCAAAAGGCCTAGTTTCCCTTGAGAAGCTATTTGAAAAACATGACATATTCATCAAATAAATTTGGGTACCAAAGAAAATCCCAAGATGGTGAACATTAGGAAGTGTTGCACTCAAGAAGAGAAGTTAAAATTCATTGCTCTACTTCGCCAGTACATGGATGTCCTAGCATACTCCTATGATGATCTGAAGTCACTCAGGCTTGAAGAAATTTGCCATGAGATTCCCCTCAAGAGTGATTTGGTGCCTTATAAGCAGAAATCTAGGTAATACAATTCAAAGATATTAGGTACTATTCTGTCTGAAATATAGAAAATGCTAAATGCTAGGATAATTTTCCCAATCCATCATTTCACATGGATTTCAAACATAGTCCCTATGAGGAAGAAGAATGGAAATTTTTTCCTTTATGTGGATTTTGGAAACTTGAATCAATCATCCTTAAAGGATAACTATCCTCTGCCAATCATGGATCAAGTCCTTTAGATAATGACCAGTTCAGAGATGTTATCAATGCTAGATGGCTTCTCAAGGTACAATAAAATAGAAGTCGGTGAAGCAGACTACCATAAGACTACCTTCACCACACCTTGGGCACCTTTGCCTATCAAAGAATGCCATTTGGCCTAATAAATGTTGGTGCCACTTTTTAGAGAGTAATGGACCTCACTTTCAAGGATAAAATGGTGCTGGAATTCTATCACCAGAATGGCAGTTATTTAAATCCCAAGAAGTCTATTTTTAGAGTAACAAAAGGGGAACTTCTTAGGCACATTATATCTTGAGAAGGCATAAAAATTGACTCAGGTAGAGTCAAGTCCATTTAGGAACTTACTCTACCCACAAGTAAGACTGCAGTTCACTCTTTCTTCAGAAAAGTGATTTTTTTACGAAGGTTCATCCCTGACTTTGTTGAGAAGACTCACCATATTGTAAACATGATGAAGGGGAAGGCTACCTTCATCTAGACTGAAGAAGGCAAATTGGCATTTTGGGACATTAAGACAACTATTGCCCATGCCCCAATTCTAGTTTATCCAGACTATACCAAGGATTTCACCATATATAGTTATGCTTCTGAACACACACTTTTAGCAATTTTGGTCCAATAGAACCATGAAGGTGTGGAATCTCCCATTTATTTCATGAGCTACCCTATCAAATCTCATGATCTAGAGTCCTCAAACATGGATAATCATGCTTATTTAGTGGTAAAAGTAGTAAATCATTTCTACTTTTACATCCTAAATTCACACACTACTACCCTAGTTCCTGATACCACAGTTAAATCCATATTAACTTAGCAAGAGTTTGGAACCAAAAGATCGAACTGGATTGCTAAAATCTAAGAGTTTGATCTAGTCATCAAACCAATGAATCTGGTGTGGGGAAAGGGCCTATGCCAATTAATTGTTGATAACAGACTAGAAGAAATAGAGCACAAAAAAGAAGAAATTGAAGACACATCAACAGTCCTCTTTGTCTTCACCAGAAATGAGTGGTATTCAAGTATTGCTCATTTCCTTTCTTATGGTGAGTGTCCTACTCACTTGTCTCATGAAGAAAGGAGGATTGTCAAGTTAAAAGCTACCAATTTTGTCCTCTGGGACAATGGCTTGTATAAAAAGAGCCTTGATGGAGTTCCTTCATTGTGTGGATAAAGAGTAGCAGAACCAACTTTTGAAGTCCTTTCATAATCTGGCCTATGGATGACATTTTTTTGCTCCTATAACTACCTATAAGATTCTACGAGCTAGGTATTATTGGCCTACTCTCTTTCAAGATGCATATAAATGGGTAGAAAGATGTGAACTATGCCAATAGTTCATTGGAAGACCAAAGTTAGCTGCTCTACCTCTCAAGCTAGTTGTTATAGAAGAGCCATTTGAACAATGGGGAATCAATTTCATTAGAGCTATAAACCCATCTTTAAGTGTTGGACATGATTATTTCCTCATAGCCATAGATTACTTCACCAAGTGGGTGGAAGCTATTCTAAATAAGCATGCTACTTCAGAAGTAGTGTGTAATTTCCTCAAGGAGAACATCATTTACAAGTTTGGGGTACCAACTAATATTGTCATTAACAACATATATTATTTCTCTTCCCAGGAGATTTCTCAGTTCTACTTTTATTATGGGATTAACCTCTCCCACTCTTTTGATTATTTTCCATAAGGGATTGGCCAAGTGAAATCAAGCAACAAGAACCTAGTGACTATCATCAAGAAGCTAGTAGATGACAATCAATGAATATGGCATAAAGCATTGGTTGATGATTTATGGGCAAACAAAATTACACTCAAGAGGGAAATTGGTATGTCACCTTTCCAACTTCTTTATGGTCTCAATGCTGAAATACCAATCACCCTGGAATTGCCAGCATTAAAATTGGCTAAGGCAGTTGAAGATCAGACATATGAAAGCTCCATTGATAAGAGGATCATGTGCTTGACTGAGCTGGATGAGCATTGAACTATGGTGGTGGACTAAATTGTTACACATCAAAGTCTGGTGAAGAAGCTCTTCAACTAGAAAGCAAAAAACTATGATTTCTAGATTGGAGATCAAGTCCTGTTGTGGGACAAGAGGAGAGAACCAAAGCGAATGCATGCAAAATTAGATTCCCTATGCAGAGGCCCATTTATTATCCATCAACTCAATGGTGAAAACAACTTCCTATTAAAGTATCAAGATGGCACACCCTTTTCTCTGCCTCATAATGGGTATCATCTGAAACACTTCAATTCTTGAAGTATCAGATAAGTTCATCTGTACATATGCATATTTGTATAGTCTTTAGTTCTATTTTGTGCTTTTCATTTTCATTTTCATTTTTAGTGCCTTTATTTTTTTTGGGTAGCATGACTCTGTAGCCCAATGGTACTTAAAAGCACTAGATATTCTGGTTTCCAATCCCCTCTACTGTTCCAAGTTTTCAATTGAAGGAAGTTCCTCAACTAGAGCTAGTTGTTGTTCCCAAAATCTATCACTCATTTTTGGGACAACATATGAACTATTTTGGTCTTGCAAGACCAAAATAGTCTCTTCCCTTCTCAAATAATTATTTTGAGCATTCAAATTCTTCATTATTCAAGCTTTTTTAGTTAAGGGATTAGTAGGTTCAAAAGGTTTAATGGCTTCAACAAGTGAATTCTCACAAAAGAACAAGTTCCCAACACTTAGACAATTTCAAGATTGGTTCAATGCCTCGATTCAACTAAAAATTTTCATCAGCAAGCTTCAAAGGAAGGATTGAACCATTGAACCATTGAAACTTGAACCAAAAAGGTTCAATAGTTTAACGAGTTCAAAGGTTCAACATTGTCGACAAGCTTAAAGAGTTAAATCACTTTATCATAGGTTTAAAGTTTAATCACCTCAATAAGTTTAATTCTTTCAAAAGACTTAGCAAAAAATAAAGGATTAAACTATTGAGCCATTGAACCATTGAACCTTGAACCAAAATGGTTCAACAGGTTCAACAGGTTCAACGGGTTTAAAGAGATCAAAAGACTCAAAAGAAAAGAAGGCTTCAAATGCAAGAATGAACCATTGAACCAAAGTTAGTTTAATTGGTCAGTTCAATTGGTCAGTTTAAAGGACTGCCCCAAAGTTGAAGGAATAAGTGTCCTTGCAGAGGATAGTGAACTAAAGGTAGGTGCCCTTACAGAGGGCAGGGAACATTGGTTCAAAGATCAAAAAGTGACTAAGGCTAAAAGGGAAGATTTCCTTTAGAATTTTTGTTTAAGGAAATTACTAAGTAAAGGACAAAATGTCTAAAGGAATTTTCCTGAAAAGAAAAGGAAAAGCTCGATAGAAAATTGACTAAGGAAAGGGAAGAATTCCTTTAGACAAAATGTCTGAAGGAATTCCTTTAGACATTTTGTCTGAAGGAAATGAAAAATCAAGGCCCTCTAAAGGAATTAAAGCTTGAAGGCCACCCAAAGGACCCTAAAGGGTAGGTACCCTTGCGGGGGGATCTTGACACCCACAAAATGGACATTTTTTAAAGACCCGAAGGGACACCTTCCCTTTGGGGTGTCCCAAAGACCAAAGACTGAAGGAATTTCAAGGCATCAAAGAGACTTAGAAAAATAAAGGAAGCAATAAAATGAAGAATGAACTAATGAAATGATTGAACCTTAAACCAAAAGAGTTCAAAGTTTAGTGGTTCACAGGTTTAACATTTCAAATGAAGCTTCAGACAAAGGAAGGAAGTAGCAAATAGATGATCCCAGAGACCAGTTCAAAGGGATGATTCAACCAAAGAGAAATGAAGTGATTGAACTAGGGAAGATATTAAACCAAGGAACTGATAAAGACCACCTCAACATTAAACTATTGAACCAATGAACTTTCAAAGGTTCAAAGGTTCATGGTTCAATATGGTTCAAACAACTAGCAACCATTGACAACCCCGTAGACATCAAATTTAAGGTAATGGAACATCTGTTCATTTTTGAATATGGCATGGAACTTGAAAAATAAACAAAGCAACCAGTTGAAGAAGATAGCCTAAGAGCTCAAATTATTATAGGGAAGAGAGAACAATACAAAAAATATCATAAATATCTATAAGGGATTTATTTCTAGTAGGTGAAATAGTTCACCAAGTAGTCATCTAAGCATGCCAAACCAAGGACACATCCTATTTTTCTTTTAGGAAGTAAAGGTAAAGTGGACAGCTATACAGACAATAGGAAAAGGACCAGACAACTTATACTTTGGAGGAGATAGATGAGATGAATAGGCATGCCACAGTTAAGGCCGATGCACTGTTCTAAGCATGGTCTATTGATATAATTGAAATGAATTCAAAGCATTGACTACAACATGGGCCATTCCATTAAAAAAAGTGCCAAGCCTTTCTTGGCTACCATATATTGTAATCTCTTATCTTACTCAATGGGAAACTTTTCCATTATAGAAGTGAAACTCTGCCAAAATTGAGAGGCAAGTACTGAGACTTTGAGCTCAAATTGTACATAATATTTCTTTGTTTGAATAAGAAAGCTAGTTACTTTCAAACTTTGTGCTGTTATAGCTTGTGTCATTTTAAGAGATTGTTCTTATGTCTATTTCCTAAAATGATTCTTGTCCATTTTATTGAAATAAGTAGAACTAGTGGAAGTAATCAAGAAGGTATCGTGAAGCCAATTGTGGAAAGACTTTGGGCTATCACAATTGTCTTTAGTGTGTGTTTGTCTATTTTCTATTTCTATGTAAAGGACCTTAGGATGACTTTGTGCCCTCATTGTCCTTCATATTTCACTCTTGAACAGTCGAGGTGAAGACTCTATGCTACATCTCAGTCTGTTGGTTACTACGCCCTTTGTTACCAATTACTTGTCACTACCTAAAAGAACTCATGTTGTTTCTTGTAAGATCACTTCTGAAAGAAGAGAAGTGCCTTTAGTGTTTTCACCAAGATTATCTCCTTTGTTTGTGAACGTCATCTCTAAAAAAAGAGAGATGGATGGTGTTATCTTACCCCTGAGTGTTATTTTTTACTTATATATATAGTATATAGCTCCTCATTTTTAATAAGGAACCTCCCCTTGATGAGAGGAGAGATTTGTCCCCTTTTGATGTAGTAAACCTACACATTTGGCTGACCATTCTCCCTTTGTGGTTAAAGAGACCTATTTTTCTCATCATTTAGCTGGTGACAAAATATTCACCCAACAGGTGTATTGAGTTTTCTAGATCAGTCAATTAATGATCATTACAACAAATTTTGTTAGGGGATTTGCCATGGGAATGGAGGAGGATTTATCTCTCCTCACATTCAATGCGGACATTAAATGGTTATGAAGAAAATGGATGGAGGGAATGGGGAGTTGGATGAAAGATGGGAAAATTTTATGGGGTTCAGAAGATGGAAGAAAATAGGGATAATAATGGGAGTTTAACTAGTTTTTATTTGGACATGCTGGATTATTTTTGGAGACATAAAGTGTGCTTGAAAATATTAGAGGTTTTTGATTTCTATCTTGTGGATTTTGAATTTTTCTCTCTATAATTTTGAGTAAGTTATATATTACCTAATTATTTATTTTAAGGATTTGATATATTGATGTTAGAATTTTCATATAAACTTGAAAATGAATATACATACATACATACATATATATCTATGTATATCTATAAATATATATATATATATATATATATATATATATATATATACATAATATATATACATATACATATATATTGTTAAGGTGTGGAGCTAAAAGCTTCACTAAGTGAGCAGATTGCAGAAGTTGTAGGTTTACACAGTCACCAGCATTGGTCAGGAGTAATTGACGTCGGTCAGGAGTAGACCAAGAGATGCCGGTGTCAGCAGGGATCAGCCAACGTCGGTCACAAGCAAACAGGTAGGAACTGACATCGGTTACCTGTGCGTCTAGAAAGCTATTTCCATGAACAAAATAGAGTGTTTGCATGATAGGATTAAGTGATAGTCTTAAGTCTGCATCTCTATTATTAGTAAGACTGTTTAAAGCCCTTGATTAGGAGTTACATCTAATGGCTATAGTTGTATGCTCATGTTTCTTAATTATTATATAATAGGATAGATCTTCTTAGCTTATTGTATGAGTAATGTTAAACAATATAGAATTGTATATGTGAATCATTCCAAGTTGTTGGAGTTGATTGTAATTGAGAGAGAGAGCTCTTGAGGGAAAGAGATCTAGAGAGAGATCTGTACATCTGAGAGAGGTGTGGAAGAAAAGAAGTTTCTTCAATTGTATTCCTTCTGTAAAGAGTTTAATACAAGTTTTCAGGGTGGTTTCTTGTATCTCTTGTTCTTTGTTATTTATCATTATAGTTACTTATCATTCTAATTTAATTCCACATTTAATAGCTTTCATATTGTAATCAACATTGTTGGTTGATCCCCAACAAGTGGTATCAGAGCTCAGGTTGACTAACAGGTGTTTCAGATCTAGTTAGTGTGTATTGATTACAAGGTACTCACAGGGGTTTTTGTAGGGATTTCTATTTGAGTGGGAGAAGTAATGGCAGAAGAAAGTAAACTGAGAATGGAGAAGTTCAATGGCAAAAATTATCAACATTAGAGAATGTAGATAGAGGATTATCTGTATCAAAAAGATCTATACTTACCATTAGGTGGGATTGCAAAGAAGCCCATAGACATGGATGATGAAGAATGGAAAGTTCTTAATAGAAAGGCTCTGGGGTCTATAAGATTGAGTCTGGCATCTACTGTGATATCTAATTTATCACAGGCAAAGTCTACGGTAGAGTTAATGACTAATTTAGCAAATTTGTATGAAAAACCCTCAGCTTCAAATAAGGTATATCTTATGAAGCAGTTATTTAATTTGCGTATGCAAGAAGGTGGATCTGTATCTAATCATGTGAATGATTTCCATGGAATTGTAAATCAATTAAGTTCAATCAAAATAGTGTTGATGATGAAATTAAAGCTCTTTTAATATTATGTTCTTTGCTTGAAAGCTGACATAGCTTAGTAATGGCATTTAGTAATACTGCATCTACTTCAAATATTTTAAAAGTAGAGGATGTTGTTAGTGTAATCTTGAATGAAGAAATTCATAGGAAAAGCATAGAGGAAACATCTGGGAACACTTTAAGTTTTGAGAGTAGGGGAAGGAAAAAAGAGAAGAGCAAGAAAGGGAGATCAAGGTCTAAGTCAAAGGTGAGAGGTAGATCCAAATCCAGAAATGGTAGGAAGCCACAATGTTGGAATTGTGAAAAGATAGGGCACATAAGCAGAGATTGTTGGTCAAAGCCTAAGGAGGACAATCAGCATGAAGGAAAAGAAGAAGCAAAAGTTGCAAGGATTGCACAAAATGCTCTTATATTCTCTTTGCATAATAATATAGAATCTTGGGTTTTAGATTTTGGTGCATCTTTTCATGCTACCCCTAATAGAGAATATTTTAGTGACTATATCCATGGAGATTTTGGAATAGTGTATTTAGGGGATGATGAGCCTTGTAAAATTATTGGCAAAGGAAAAGTGCAGCTGAAAATGTAGAATGGCAACACATGGGTGTTGAGAGACGTCATGCATGTTCCCAGCTTGAAGAGGAATTTGATTTTTGTAGGAAAGTTAGGGGATGAGGGTTGTACAATAACTCTCACAGTTGAATCTTGGAAGGTGACCAAGGGTGCACTTGTATTGGTTAGAGGTAAGAGAGTAGGTACTCTCTATTTATGTAATTGTGTTACTAATAATTCTCCTTCTATATTATCTACTTCAGATGTGGATGCAAAGTTGTGGTACTCAAGGCTTGGCCACATGCGTGAGAAGGGAATGTCAATTCTTAAGTCAAGAGGTAAGCTTTCAGATTTGAAAAGCATAGATCTAGATTTTTGTGAGCACTGTGTTTTTGGAAAATAGTAGAGAGTGAGTTTTCTCAAGACTGGGTCAACAAAGAAGAAGCATAAGTTACAGCTTTTTCACACAGATGTGTGGGGACCGGCTCAGGTTGCTTCTATTGGAGGATCACAGTACTATGTTTTGTTCATAGATGATGCTACAAGAAAGGTATGGGTCTATTGTATTAAGAAGAAATCTGATGTATTTGAGACTTTTAAGATTTAGAAAGCTATGGTTGAGAATGAAATAGGCAGAAGATTGAAGTGCCTGATATCTGAAAATGGTGGTGAGTTTTGTAGCTATAAGTTCAACTGGTATTGTTATATGCATGGAATCCATAGGCAAAGGATGGTTCCAAGGACACCTCAGCAAAATGGAGTTGCTAAAAGGATGAACAGAACAATAATGGAGCATGCAAGGTGTATGAGATTGCATGCTAGTTTGCCCTTAGAGTTTTGGGCAGAAGCTGTTGATACTGCAATGTACCTGATTAACAAAGGACCCTCTATAGCTCTAGATGGTGGAATTTTAGAAGAGGCATGGACAGGTAAAAAGGTAGATCTCTCATTTCTCAAAGTTTTTGGTTGTGAAGCCTTTGTGCATGTTGATAAGGAAAATAGAAAGAAGCTAGATGCTAAGTCTATGAGGTGCACATTTATTGGCTATGGCTCTGATGATTTTGGATTCAAGTTTTGGAATCTAGGAACTAACAAGATAATTAGGAGCCATGATGTTGTTTTCAATGAAAAAGTGATGTATAGTGATCAGTTTAAGAAGTTGAATCAATCTGGGCAGAGCAATGGAGAATTAGATGAGGTGATAGTCCAAAATGAGCTTGCGGGAAAAATTAATCACAAACAGGAAAACATAGAGACCAACGTCAGCCAAGCAAGAACCAATGCCGGTAGGATAGAAACCGATGTCAGTCAGAAAGTGACTGATGCCAGCCAAGAAGGAACTGACGTTGGCCAGGTAGAATCGATGTCGGCCAATTACAGGCTTGAAGGTGACTGAGGTCGGTCACTATCAAAGAATTTGGGCGGACAACGTGTTGTGGATGAGCCTTAGATGCCCATCAAGAGGTCAAAAAGGGTAAGTAAACCTCCAATTCGATATTCCCTTTCATTATTCTATTTATTGCTTACTGATGGTGGAGAACCAGAGAGTTTTAAAGAAGTAATTTAGGTGGAATCTAAGAATCAGTGGGAGTGTGGCATGGTTGAGGAAATGGAGTCCTTAAAAGAGAACCAAACATGGGATTTGGTTGAGTTGCTAGCAGGAAAGAAGACACTAAAGAATAGATGGATCTATAGGTTGAAGGAAGGTGAGAACGAACATATGAGATATAAGGCCAGGTTGGTAGTGAAAGGATTTGCACAAAAGCCAGGTATTGATTTTGGTGAGATTTTTTCTCTTGTTGTTAAAATGACTTCTATACGGACTGTATTGTCTTTAGTTGCTATTGAGGATTTGCATCTTGAGTAGCTTGATGTTAAGACAATGTTTCTTCATGGATATTTGGATGAAGAAATATATATGGATCAGCCAGAAGGATTTGAGGTCAAAGGTAAGGAGAAGTTAGTGTGCAGATTGAAGAAAAGCTTGTATGGCCTCAAGCAAGCTCCTAGACAATAGTATCTAAGATTTGACAGGTTTATGACTGAGCATGGCTAAAGTAGGTGTCAATCTAACCATTGTGTGTATTTTAAGAGATTGAATAATGGTAGATATATTATTCTATTGTTGTATGTAGATGATATGCTGGTTACAGGATCACACATGCAAGATATCTCTGAGCTTAAGGTGAAATTAGCTCACACATTTTCCAAGAAGGATTTGGGAGAAGCAAAGAAAATCTTTGGCATGAGCATTAAGAGAGATAGGAAAAATCATAGGTTGATTTTGTCTTAAGAGGATTATGTGAACAAGGTGTTGAAACAGTTCAATATGTAGGATGCAAAACCGGTAAGCACACCTTTGGCTGGACATTTTAAATTGAGTAAAGAACAATGTCCTAATTCACATGATGAGGTAGAGTACATGAGTAGAGTTCCATATTCTTCCGCAGTAGGGAGTTTAATGTATGCAATGGTATGTACTAGACCGGATATTGCCCAAGCAGTGGGAGTTGTAAGTAAGTATATGGCCAATCCAGGAAGGAACATTGGAAAGTAGTTTAGTGGATCCTTAGATATCTGAGAGGAGCCAACAGTAGGCATTTGTGCTATGGAGGTTTAGATACTTCTCTACATGATTATGTAGATTTAGATATGGCAGGTGATTTGGATGGCAGAAGGAGCACCATAGGGTATGTTTTCACTATTGGAGGAACGGTGGTTAGCTGGATATCAAAGTTACAAAAGGTTGTTGCCTTGTTAACTACAAAATCAGATTATATTGCAGTCACAGAGGCTAGCAAAGAGATGATATGGATGACACGGTTCATGGAAGAGCTTGGAAAGGAGCAAGAGAGTTACAGATTATATAGTGATAGTCAGAGTGCAATTCATTTGGCTAAGAATTTAGCCTTTCATTCAAGAATAAAGCATATATAGCTTAGGTACCACTTCATAAGACAGGTATTGGAGGATGGTGAGTTGAAGCTACAGAAGATCCATACAGATAAGAACCCTGCTGATATGTTAACCAAGCTGGTTACAAAGGAGAAGTTGAATCTTCAGTCAACTTCTATTGGTCTTCATAATTGAGTTGAAGATGAAAGAGCTAGAAGATGTTGTTGTACAGGTACTGGTGTAGCTATTTATCTCCAAGTGGGAGATTGTTAAGGTGTGGAGCTAAAAGCTTCACCAAGTGAGTGGATTGCAGAAGTTATAGGTTTACACAGTCACTAGCGTCGGTCAGGAGTGATCGATATCAGTCAGGAGTAGACCAAGAGATGTTAGCATCGGCAGGGATCAGTTGATGTCGGTCATAGGCAAACAGACAAGAATTGACGTCGGTTACCTGTGCATCCAAAAAGCTATTTTCGTGGATAGAACAGAGTGTTTGCATGATAGGATTAAGTGATAGTCTAAAGTTTGCATCTCTATTATTAGTAGGACTGTTTAGAGCCCTTGATTAGGAGGTGCATCTAATGGTTGTAGTTGTATGCTCATGTTTCTTAATTATTATATAATAGGATAGATCTTCTTAGCTTATTGTATGAGTAATGTTGAATAGTACAGAATTGTATATGTGAATCATTCCAAGTTGTTGGAGTTGATTGTAATTGAGAGAGAGAGCTCTTGAGGGAAAGAGATCTAGAGAGATATCTGTACATCTGAGAGAGGTGTGGAAGAAAAGAAGTTTCTTCAATTGTATTCCTTCTGTAAAGAGTTTAATACAAGTTTTTAGGGTGGTTTCTTGTATCTCTTATTCTTTGCTATTTATCATTCTAGTTACTTATCATTCTGATTTAATTCCACGTTTAATAGCTTTCATATTGTAATCAACATTGTTAATGGGGAGTTGGATGAAAGATGGGAAAATTTTATGGGGTTCAGAAGATGGAAGAAAATAGGGATAATAATGGGAGTTTAACTAGTTTTTATTTGGACATGCTGGATTATTTTTGGAGACATAAAGCGTGCTTGAAAATATTAGAGGTTTTTGCTTTCTATCTTGTGGATTTTGAGTTTTTCTCTCTATAATTTTGAGTAAGTTATATATTACCTGATTATTTATTTTAAGGATTTGATATATTGATGTTGGAGTTTTCATATAAACTTGAAAATGAATATACATACATACATACATACATACATATATATATATGTATGTATATGTATAAATATATATATATATATATGTATATATATATATATATATTTATACATATACATATATATATATATATATACATATATATACATATATATACATATACATATATATGTATATATATACATATATATACATATATATATGTATGTATGTATATATGTATATATATACATACATATATATATATATATATGTATTTATGTATATACATATATATGTATGTATATATATACATATATACATACATACATACATACATACATATATATATATGTATGTATGTATGTATGTATGTATGTATGTATGTATGTATGCATGCATTATTTTATCTGATCCAAGAATAATTCATTGTGCATCTTGTAGTTTTGGTTGCATACATTTTGGTGAACCTGATGTCAATCCAACCCTTATTAGATTTATTCACTTTTATTTCATTTATTTCATTATTTTGTCATCATTTATATCATATATTTTAACATATTGGTTTGATTCTATTGACCCAATTTTCTTTTTCTTTGTGCATAGGAATAGTCAACTAGATCAAGCAACTTGACCTAGTACATGTTTTCAACACTTTTTAGAATACTAGGTCAACCCCATTCAACTTAGTGTATTTTTAGTCACTTTACAGTAGTTTCTATATAGCCTGATTGATTATCTTGACCTAGTATAGAATCTAGTTTCTAAACTTTTAGATCATCCTACTAGGTCGACTAGCTCGACCTAGTACTACATATATATATATATATATTTGTGTGTGTGTGTGTTTGTATACATATACATACATACGTACATATATATATATATATATATATATATATATATGTATGTATGTATGTATGTATACAAACACACACACACACACACATATATATATATGTAT
>JARHVA010008437.1:120000-122500 GCA_037957365.1 Torreya grandis
TATATATATATATATATATATATATATATATATATATATATATAGGTATGCTCTATTTTATCTGATCCAGGATTAATTCATTGTGCATCTTATAGTTTTGATTACATATATTTTGGTGAACCTGATGTGCATCCAACCCTTATTAGATTTGTTCACTTTTATTTCATTTATTTCATTATTTTGTCATCATTTTCATCATATATTTTAACATATTAGTTTGATTCTATTGACGTAATTTCCTTTTTCTTTGTGCACTGGAATAGTCAACTAGATCATGCAACTTGACCCAGTACATGTTTTCAACATTTTATAGAATACTCAGTCAACCCAATCAACTTAATGTATTTTTAGTCACTTTGTAGTAGTTTCTGTATAGCCTAATTTATTATCTTGACCTAGTATAGATTCTAGTTTCTAAACTTTTAGATCATCCTACTAGGTTGACTAGCTTGACCTAGTACATTTCCAAACTTCCAGTGCAACCAACTAGTTCAATCAAGTTGACCTAGTGCATTTTTAGCATTTTTCAATAGATTTCTATATTGTTTGGTCAACCAGATCAACCCATTTTTTAAATTTTGGATCAATAATTTCTATCTCTGAACCATCAAAGTGATTTTATATTCTTCTATATCTCTCTATTTTTGTAGTTTCTTTTCAATTTTGTAGCCTTCAAAACTACCTCTACATAGCCATCTAGATGAATCTGGACGACCTAGTTCTGTGTCTTATTTGTTGTCTGAAATAAATAGGTCAACCTAGTCAACCTAATAGGATTTCCAGACCCTATTTTCAATCTAATTTTATTTTTTGTGCATATAGTGTTTTCACTATACCTTGTTTCAAAGTTGTAATTCACCTTATACGTTAATCACATCTTTCATTTTAGTTGTTTTCATGCTTATAATAGTTCACATAGTCTAATTAGTAGGTTTTTAATTAATTGCTTAGTTGTAATATTTTATACCCACACATCCAAATCACTTAACATCAAAAAGCATTTTAACACTCGACTACCTAGGCTAACTTACTTGGGTTTCATAACCAAGGGGGAAGCTAACTTGATACTTTGGTCAAGTATAAAGCATGGTTAATGGTATATTTTGGCTAATCACCTAACACTCTTATCATTATGATGTGTGAAGTGAGGGGGTAAGCCTCAATACCAAGCCTCTATCATTACCACTATAGTCCCTTTCATCTTAAACTCACGTAAAACCATCCATAGATTTTTATTTAGTACCTTATTTACAACCAACTTTTTATCATTTAAAATCATTATTAAATAATTTAACATTCTAGGCTGACCAATTAGATAGCTTTACTTTCCAAGTCATTTGCTTTCTCTTTGTTTAATTGTGTGCACAAAAACTTGCACTAGCCAATATTGGTGCAAAAATATTTATTTGTGTGCTTCAATTGGATTGACTAATATCAATATAATTTATTATTTATTTAGTTTCAACATTCAATTTATTGGATTAGCTAAAAATTATCTTGTTTTATTCTCCATCTTACTACAAATCTTTTATTTTTTGTTATCTACTATACTAGGTTGATCTAGTCGACCTAGTACTATCTCAAACCCTATTTTTTACTCTTATTCACTACACTAGGTCACCCTAGTCAACCCAGTATAGTCTGTAGGTCCTATTTTTACACTAGGTTGACCTAGTTGACCTACTTATTTTTCATGCTATCCATTTTTATCAACCTAATTCTCCATCTTTTTCATTTTACATTTTATTCATTTCTTTTTAATCAGAATGAGGTTTTATATGTGTGTGTGTGTGTGTGTGTGTGTGTGTGTGTGTGTGTGTGTGTGTGTGTGTGTGTGTGTGTGTGTGTGTGTGTGTGTGTGTGTGTGTGTGTGTGTGTGTGTATGTATATGTATATGTATATAATATATATATATATTGTATAGACATATACATATATATATATTATATATACATATATATATATATATATATAGTATATACATATACATATATGCATACATATATATATATGTATGTATGTATAAGTACATGTATGCTCTATTTTATTTGATCCAGGATTAACTCATTATGCATCTTGTAGTTTTTATTGCATACATTTTGGTGAACCTGATGTGAATCCAACCCTTATTAGATTTGTTCACTTTTATTTCATTATTTTGTCATCATTTATATCTTATATTTTAACATATTGGTTCGATTCTATTGACCCAATTTTCTTTTTCTTTGTGCACAGGAATAGTCATCTAGATCAAGCAACTTGACCTAGTACATGTTTTCAACACTTTTTATTATATAAAGTCAACCCTTTCAACTTAATGTATTTTTAGTCACTTTGCATTAGTTTTTGTATAGCCTGATTGATTAGCTTGACCTAGTATAGATTCTAGTTTCTAAACTTTTAGATCATCCTACTAGGTCGACTAGCTCGACCTAGTACATTTCCAAACTTCCAGTCCAACAACTATGTCAATCAAGTTGACCTAGTGCATTTTTAGCAT
>JARHVA010008437.1:130000-487975 GCA_037957365.1 Torreya grandis
TATGTTTCCCCTATAGATTATCCAACCTTCATCTAGTCCTTTCTTACCCTCTAGTCATCAATTTCATCATTTTCCCCAAAATTGTTATCTCCATGAAAGCTAAAACTACCCCTACTCTAAGGCAAAACAAAGAGGGTTTGAACAATTATTGGTCCCAAGGATACTCTTTAACACATTTGGGCTTCTATCTCCTCCATTTTACCCTTTAACTCTTTAAATTCCCAAGGTAGACTTTTAGGGGTAGGCAGCCTATGAGGGTAGACAGGGTTTGGCTTGGTTTAGAGATTTAAATGTGGTGATTTTAGATTGGTTGGGTCATTTTTGGGTTTCCCATTCTTTTCATGATTCATTAAAAACATCCCTAGTCTATTTTCCCCTATAACCCTTTCTTGTCTCCTTAGAAACCTAGACTAGACTATCTACTCAAAGGAAGAGAAACCCTACTCCAAGCCTAGCTATAGGTGATATGGGATTGTATTTATATTTATAAAAAAAAATAAACACCATATATTATGTTTTAAATATCATGGAAGTGGTGATTCATCATTTATCTAAGCCAAGCTCAATCCTTTACACATATCTACCCTTCATTCCCAAAATTGGGCTCTGCTTATTTAGGACAGACAATCCCTTCAAATCTACATGTAGGTCTATATTCAAGATTATTTGATGTTTTTGGGCCTCCTATTAATTATAAATATGTCATAATACCACCCTCATGCTTATTTTTTCCTTTGGAAGCCTCTATCTAAAACCATTCATGCTTAAGTCCTCAACTAAGGACACCTCTACCCTGACTATCACAATCACCATTTTGCCCTTATGGGTTGCATATTTGGCAAGAAATAGAACCTAGTAAATTATTTATAGGTTTTAAATAATAAATTTGAGGTTAATTATCCTTAATTTCACTTAAATCCACTTGAAGGATCTAAACAAAGGTCCAAGTTTCAAACCTTCTCTTCACTACCTAAGCACCCTATAGACTATGTTCAATGCATTTTAGGGCCTGTTATAGGTGGTCATGGGTCCTTTGAATCTTGCATTAAGGTGTATTAACCTCCCATAAATTTATTTTGGTACCAATCATCCATAATCTCCTAATAATCATAGAAAAATATTAAAAACCAACCTTTAACTCACTTTTTTGAGATTTTGCCTATAGGTGTCCTCTCACAAGTCTGTATGGATAGGGGAGTATGTTTAGGATCTCAAAACATAAAAATTCACATTTTCTATGATATTAAAGGTTTATATTTGTCATATTATACTATATTTTAACATTCATTCTTTTATTTTCCTTTAATAAACTCTCAAAATGTCAAAAGGTGATCATTTCTTCCATTTCCTGTAGACAACATTGAAAACCATTAGTGTATTTATTAGCAAATTTGGAGGTCAAGATGACCACCTTATTCCTATATATTTGACCTAAAAATTTGAATATGAAATTCATGTATATATCGATACAAGGCGAACCAATCAATAGAATTGATAACTCATTCTAACATGGAAACCATTATCCCAAAAAAATTTGGGATCTCTATTTTCCACTTTTAAGGATAGAGGAACCAATATAGTTAACTCATTGTTTGAAGGAAAATTTTGATTGTTTAGTATTCTAATCCTTCATGGCATGAAATACATGGTAATTTTTCATTATATAATTTTAAACATGAACTCCATCATATATTCACCACAAACACCTTTGTACAAACCTCTTTGAGTTCCTGTAGAAGTTAACTGTGAGTAAACAAGGCAATGGACAAGGAAAACATGGACAATTTTCGTTAAATGAGTAATAATTTTATATGTCACAATGGAATTTAAATTAAATATTTTTTAAAACATGAATATTATCACTTTAGACACTTCATGAACCCTCTTCCATGTTGCAAGAAATGCAGGTTATACCCATGACTGCCAACTTTGAAAAATAAGCACAATTGAGAAAACCCTTTTGAGAACATGAAGAGAGAAGGTGTTAAATGTTATAAATACCATGTATAGGATATTATTATCACATAAAAATACCCCAATTAATATCACATAGCTCCATGGATTCTTGAAAACAAGAAACATATGCATAACCATACCCCTCTTGAATGCAATTCCATAAAAAACTACCTTGAGTGTTAGAGATGGTTCATAAATGAGGATGTATCATTTGTACCAAGTGCTTTAACTTGCCCTTCCTTGGATTACCAATGGAAAATGAAGGATAATGATTTGTAGATGAACTTTTTGATGAACTTATTGTACAAAAAACATGAAAATGTGTGAGGTGAGGTGAATATACACTTCACCCATGTTTTTTATTGATGGTGGACTCAAGAAGTTCATACAAGTGCCCAAAAGCCCCTAAAATTAAGGAGAAACTATCATCCACTAAGAAAACCTACTTCTTGGCTGAAATATAACTATCACTGACATTATTATGACCTATACCACATTGAAACTGACCTTTATGAACAATTTACCCTCTTTTAAGTCTGTATAAGTCCATTAATGGGCTAGAAAGTGGCCAAAAGACACTTTTTGCACATGAGACATAACCAATGGCTAATTAATTAATTGTAAACACATTAAAACATTTTAAAGACCATGTTAATACAAATTGACACAAAGTGTAACTTTTACCAAGTTTTACCTAGGTTTTAATAGGTTTGACTTTGGTTAGATAGGCCATTTAAAGGAAGGTGAGCTTAGAAAAGGAATAGGACAAGGTTAAGTATGATAACAGACTAATATGACACCCCATAGGACCTATAAAACCTTCTTAAAAAGTTTCAAATAGTATGAGTTGACCTCATTTGACTAGAATTCAAATTTGGTCAAAAATACCCACCCATATTTATGTTGAAATCCATGGAAAGGCATATATCAAAATATGGATTGAAGTATATGACTGAAACATCTTAGGAAATGGAGAGGATTTGGAAAGAATGTAGGGTAAGATTCAAGTTATTAATTATTCAAATTAATTTAATGATTGTACCATCTAACTAGATGACTCCCTTCATGATTAGAGTGAACTATAAACCTAGCAATTTAATAATCTTCTTAGGCATAACTGAGCTATTATCCCCAAAATCAATCATGTAATTATGCACAAGGTGCTTACCAATAATTATGGAGATGTAAAATGGAGATGGTTTATTTATCTTACCATTATATCCTTATTTTGGTTAGCATAAATTATTAGGAACAAATGATGAAATTTATTTTCTTGCTTGACCAAGGTGGATTAAGACATATTTCAATAAGCATCTTAAGGAAATAATGAAGAGAGCATCCCACTTAGTGACATTTAGGTTTATTCTCTTCATTTTCTCAATTATGTTGAAAGGGATTTGTCCTAATTTTGATTTAAATTTTGAAACAATATCATATTCTCTTTGATGTTGGATAATTTGAGGATGTGTTCATTTTTGAACAACTTGATTTTATTGTGATTGAGATGTCCCAATAGCTATTTTCTCCTTGTATCTTCATGATGGGCTTTGGAAGTAGGAACTTGACCAAATAAGGAAGATGGCTCTCCCTTCATTGCTCTTTTTTTTAAATAGTTTGCTATAAGCCACTAGAGTGCTTGATTTTCCTGGGAATTCATTTTAATTCATGGTTAAAATGTCACTTCTTACCAATTCAAAAGAGTAGACTCACCTTATGAATGGAGTTATAGGCCTTTAGTTCCAATTAACACTTATCAAGTTCCACCTACATTAAAACATATAGAGATGACATCATCATGTGAGTTTAACCATGTATATGGTCTAGTCAAACTAGGTACCATCTATTTAACATGTGTTTCATGTACTAAAGTTGGTAAATATATCAACATATCATGTCTATAAATCATTTTTTGTCTTGAAATATAGGGTATATTTATGTAGTTATTGCATATGAAAGTAATGAGAAGGTGACAAATTAATACTTATTCTAGTGTGTAGAGGATAAAAATAAATTAAATTCTATAGTCATATATGGGGAAAACATTCACTATCCCATTGGGTATGTGGTAGTTACTAGAACTTGGCTTTGTCATTATCCTATAAAAAATTCAAATCTATGGTTTTTTGAAGACTAAAAAGTATATAGGAAGATAATCCACTATTTAAATTTAGTTATTATAAAAAATGTTTAGTTGCACAAATATTTGGTAGGCCATTAAAAAAAACTCTATGGAAGGTTCACTAATCTGATCATGAAGTAATTCTGGCTACTATAAACAATAAAGCCAATCCTAGTGGTTCCTTAGATTGAAATCCCAAGGTATGTTGACTTCTCAAATGTAAATGTGTTTACTTTTATTAAAATTTATTTTTTATTAGGTATTAAATATAAATTTCAATTTATTTTCATATTAACATATTTTTTATAGGTTAGTGGTGCCAAATTAGCTTCCACCTTCACGTGGTTGACACCATTAGTAGATAATTCCATATTCTCAAAGCTAAGAGAAGCTTTTAATTCATGTAGTTGCTTAACTATTTTACCTTTTAGTTCATGTAGATGATTCCACCTTAATATGGTTGGAACTATTAGTAGAGAATCATCTTACATCTAAGGATAAGTGGTCTTGAGGCTTGGACAAGTGTTTCATCTCCTAATTGAGCGTACTTAGATGCCAAGAAAGTTGCATTTTAGGAATAATCACTAAATCATATACCAAGAGTTCATAGATGATTTTTAATTCAATATCTTTAGGGTTTAAGTATAGGAATTTAAAATTCATGTGAAGGTTCTCTTTTTTCATGGATATGACTTATGGTTTCTATTTTATAGTTGTCCAAAGTTTACCTAAAAATGCTAGTTTTGCCTTATAGGGACAAGTGGTCTTGAGGCCAAAATAGGTGTTCCATATCCTAACTAGGATTACTCAGATGCCAAAAATGAATTCTTAGAGGGTAATCCCCACACTAAATATGGTGGAGATGTTATATTTCAATCCCTCAAAGATAGAGATCTTGCATTTTGGTTTGCATCTTACATATACAAACAAATGGCCTTGAGGCCATAATGGGTGATTTATCTCCTAGCTAGGTGTATTTAGATGATAGGAATGCCATCCTAGATGATAATCCCTACCCATAACATGGTGGTGATGTTATTTTTCACCCATGACTCCCTAGAGATAGAGATCTTGCACTGTGACTTGTATCTTGCATCTAGGGATAAGTGGCCCCGAGGCTAGAATGGGTACTTCATATCCTATTTATTCATACTCAAATGAAAATAATGGGGTTTTATAGGTTAATAACCACCCTCAAAATGGTGTAAATGTAATTTTTCACCCATGATCCCTTAGAGATAGAGATCTTACACTGTGGTTTGCATCTTGACAATATTTCTTATCAATGTTACTCAAGGCTAGGATTATTGGAAAAAAGGGTATCAACATGTATCTGGAGGATGTGCATATTGGAACACATGTAAATTTCACATCTCAAGGTATTTTAAGTGATGGATTTCAAACTGGAGGGCCCAAAAGTAGAAATGTCTACTGGAGGCAATTAACTTATCTCTTAACTACATGAAATTTATATTTTAGGACTGATCACTGAATCCTCTACCACAAGTTCATCAATGATTTTCAAGATGATAGATTTAGTGTGAAAGGATAGGACTTAAAAATTCATGTGATAGTTATTTTGGTTTATAGATATGACTTAAAATTTATATTATTATGATTATCCAAAGTTTGCCTAAAAACATGAATTTTGCCTTGTAAGGACAAGTGGTCTTGAGGCTAGGATGGGCACTCTATCTCCTAATCAATCATACTAAAATTCCAATAATGTGGTATTAGAGGTTAATCCTCACCCTTGATATGGTATCAATGTCACTTTTCACCCATGATCCCCAAGAGATAGAGATCTTACATTGTGTATTACATCTTGCATCTAAGGATAAATGGCCTTAAGGTTAAAATGGGTGTTTTGTCTCCTAAAAAGGTATGTTTGAATTCTATGAATATATTATTATAGGTTAATCCCAAATCTCAATGTGGTTTTAATGTAATTTTTCACCCACAAGCCCCAAAGATAGAGATCTTGCATTATGTATCACATCTTGCATTTAGGGACAAGTGGCCTTGAGGCCAAAATGGTTGCTTTATCTCCTAACTGAGCATACTCAGATGTATGGAATTGGTTTTTAAAGGTTATTAACCCACTTTGACATGGTGGATATGTTATTTTTAATTCATGAGACCCTGGTGATAGAGATCTTTCACTATGGCTTGCATCTTGACAATATTTTTTATCAATGTTGCTAAAGGCTAAAATTATTACAAAAAGGGTATCCACATGGATTCAAAGGTCATGGATGTGGGAAAACATGTAAATTTCACATATCAAGGTGTTAAAAGTGATGGGTTTTGAAGTGGAGGTCTCAAAAGTGGAAAAGTCTATTGGAGGCAAATAACATATCTCTTAAATACATGAAATTTGCATTTTAGGACTAATCATTAAATCCTCTATCATGAGTTCATAAATGCTTTGTAATAAAATATATTTGGGTTTAAATTGTAGGAATTTGACTCTCACATGATAGTTTTTTTGGTTCATGGATACAACTTATGGTTGTCCAAAGTTTGCCTAAAAAACACCAATTTTACCTTATAGGGACAAGTGGTCTTTGGGATGGAATAAGTGCTTTGTCTCCTAACCAAGTATACTCAAATTCCAATAATGTGGTAATAGAGTTTAATCCCCACCACTTATGTGTTGGTGATGTCATTTTTCACGCATGGGCCCTTGGAGATAGATATCTTACATTGTGGCTTGTATCTTGCATCTACGGACAAGTAGCCTTTAGGCTAAAATGGGTGTTTCATCTCTTAATTGGTAATATTTTAATTATAATAAATATTAATATATTTTAATCCCTACCCCTAATGGGTGTACATTCAATTTTTCACCCATGATTTCCCATAGATACAGATCTTGCATTATGTTTTGCATATTGCTTCTAGGGACAAGTAGTCTTGAGGCTAGAATGGGTTCTTTATCTCCTAATCGGGCATACTAAGATGAAAATAATGGGTTCATAGAGGTTAGTTTATACCCATGACAAGTTGGTGATGTCCATATTCACCAACAATCCCCCAGAGATAGAGATATATCATTATGACTTGCATCTTGATAACATTTCTTGCCATTGTTGTTTGGGGCTAGAATTATTGCAAAAAAGGGTATCTGCATGGATTAATAGGATATGGATATGGGAAATCATATATATTTCACATCTTGACATGTTATAATTGATGGATTTCAAAGTGGAGGTATTGTAAGTGGAAATGTCTATTAGAGGCAAATAACTTATCTTTTAACTATGTGAAAATTGCATTTTAGGACTGATCACTGAATCCTCTTCCATGAGTTCCTCTATGATTTGAAATTTGAGAGATTTAGTGTGAAATTATAGGAATTCAAAATTCACATGATGGTTGTTTTGGTTTTTGGATATAAATCATGGTTTTTTTATGGTTGTCCAAATTTTGCCTAAAAAACACCATTTTTGCCTTATAGAGATAAGTGGTCTTGAGGCCAGAATGGGTGCCCCATCTCCTAAATAGGCATAATAATATTATATTAATGTATTAATAAAGGATTATATCCATCCAAGACATATTTTAAATTTAATTTTTCACCCATGAGCCTCTTGAGATAGAAATATTTCCCTATGGCTTGCATCTTACATCTAGGGAAATGTAATCTTGAGGCCAAAATAGGTGCTTTATCTCCTAACTAGGTGTACTTGAATTCCAATAATGTGTTCATAGGAGTTAATTGACATATATAACATGTTTTAGATGCAATTTTTTGTCTATGAAGCCCCAAAGATAAGAAACAATTTTTTATTGATAGTCTACCATGGTAATAGGGTTTTGTGTATGAGAAAACTTGCTTTTATTGCAACCAAAAGGGATATGTCAGTTATATTTGTTTTAATAATATTTTAATTTCATAAATAAAGATTAATAAATTCAATTTAAGTATATTTTAAACTTTTTTCAAGGTCTAAGTTGTTAAAACCTTCAAGCAACCATGTTTTGTGCATTCACAGTCGTTTACAGGCACTTAGAAAAAATTTCTTTTATTTAAGAAGTAATAGTCTACAAGTATAATAGTTTATAATTATAAATATAGGAATTTGTATTTAAATTTATCATATAAGGATAATTATAATAGTATATTCATGCCTTTTTATAGAGCTCACATGTAGTGAAAACCACCTTTACATTAAAGCAAGTGCAAAAATAATTTGTGCTCCTCCTCATTACACTTTATGCACCAAAGGTATTTTAGTTTTTTTTTTCAATCCCTTAATTTATTTTATCTCCCAAAAAAATATCATTTTGGAAATATTCCCCTCTATAAATGGGTTTATGCTTTCATTAAAAGATCTACCTACTTTTATACTTGGTGCAACCTCAAGAGCTTCATGTGCATCCAAATATGTATTTGATGCATGAATTTTCTTAAAGAGGGCCAAGAGTTGTTAAAAAAAACACATAAAGTTTGTACTTATCAAAAATATATATTAGACTATAATCATATTACTTAAAAATAAATATCCCACCACCTTACTGGTTCTACTTAATGTAAAACACAAATAAAAAATGGAAAAAATTAGAAATTTCTAGAGCAAAGCCCAAAACATATACTTATAAGATATGTCATATATAATGGATTTTACATAATTACAATCACTTTTAAATTTTTATTTTATTCCATATATTTAACAACAAACAAAACCAAACCATAACACAAAAATAGTTGTATCTACTTCAAAAAATATATTCTATGATCACTGCAAGGTATATTATTAATGCTCAACAAAAGTTTAAGGTATACAATGATGTGAACATGTAATATAATATGTAATAAATTTAAACAAAAACCAAAACCTAAAATCAATGAGAGTATTTATAAATTGAAATGCTAAATAATATATAATGTATATAATATCCATAAAATCCATATAAAGTTGTATAGAATGTGAACACAAGTGATATTAAATCTTGGGTCAATTTTGTATAGGCATAAAATGCCAAAAAACTATAGATAAAGCCATATAGGCATATGAAAAAATTCATAATACATGATATTAATAATCAAAATGTATGGATCTCTTTACCTTGATTTTAGACACCTCTCCCTTGGATGCCTTTTAGCTAGAGGTATCGAATATGGATGACTATGAGTCCGCCTCCACTCAAAACTCACCTGCAGATCCAATTATTCATATGAAAATATTTTAATAAAATTTAAATGTAATAGATCAAGATAATTAAAAAATTAACAAGTTTTCAAAATTATATAAAAATAATTAATAGGTGTACTTACCACAAGCTAGTGGTTATGCTCAATTTGGGACTATCACTCAATAAGGTCAATGATCAGTTCACACTGGTAAATACAACTATGAAACAAATCACCAATAGGAGTTAGTGACATTCTCATGATAATGGAAGGGATTTCTCCCTAAAAATAAACACACACACACACACACACACACACACACACACACACACACACACACACACACACACACACACACACACACACACACACACACACACACACACACACACACACACACAAAAAAAAAAAAAAAAATAAATTCAAAATTATCTCATAAACATTTTAAATAACTGACTAAATCATTAAAATATAATAGAAAAAATTACAAATGAAATTGTCAACTATACCATGTCATGCCTGCTAATCATTTTGATGGGACTAGAAGACATCATCATAGGAGTCTACATATATAATTTCTTATTGCATATTATATTTACATAAGTACAAAGGACAATTAAAACATAAACATCCATATTTACACTTAAATATTACAATAATTCTCATGTACCTTAGTGAGTTGTGTAGATGAAATTGTAGCAGACACACCTACATTTTCTCCCTCCCAAATAAATGGTAGAGTGGCTAGTGTGGTAATCAAATGAATAAAAAAAATATCATTTTTAGTAACTTCACCATATATATTCAACACCATCCATATATAATGAAACATAACATATATTAATTTCATTAGGTATACACATGCATAATATCAATAACACACACGGTCATGTGGAATCCAAAATATTACTACAACATATAAAAATTCATATACATTATTGATATTTATCCATGAAAATTAACTATTACTTTTTAAATTATATAAATATTTAGAATTTAACAAGTTTGATAAATTTTTGAAATAAGTAAAATATTAAAGCTATCTAGGAAGTTGTAGCCAAGCTATCCAAATAAAATATAGATGAATGAAACATAGTGAGGTCGATATCATCTAGGCCCATGGAAATACCACCATGAGTGGGTTGCATGATACCCTCCTCATTCTCCTCCTCAAGTCTAGTGCATAAAGCACCAAATGAACTATAATAGTGAGCTCATCAGGTAAAAATGCTAAATAAATCCTTTCCATATCCACCCTGTCCAGTAGGAGTATGAGAATTTAGATCATATGGTGAACAAGGGTGTAAGTAATAACTTTAACCACACGCAACATATCAATCTCTACAGTCTCCTTGATTATAGAGGGTAGGGTCTTAGGAGGATGTGGTTTATTGATATGCACTCATGTATATTTATTAGGTGCACAACATGCACTTGGCATATCCTATGAAAATCACTTTCCTCTATGAAATAACTCTAAGAAATCAAAATAGTTTGGAATTTCATTCAACACAAATTCACTTTACAATTTTCTCAAAAAATATGTTAGGACCTCATTATTATTTCAAGGTAGGTGATCAAATACCATCCACCATCAGTCCTATAAATTTAGTTAGATCAAATGGTGATTGCACCAATGGATTGGAATATATTTTGCCATCACATCTAGTGGTACACCAATTTTCACATCAATGAATAAGGCACACATTTTGGCTTTGGTTATATTTTTATCTTTCATAGTAGCTATAGACATTTTATTGGAATAGTATGCCATACACCTATTTCTATAGTCATCCCACCTATCAATTTGACCTGATAATGAGTCAGATTCATGTAATAATGTTTGCATTGTGTTTTACAAATAAATTTGGTGGGGAATGTTTTCATGAGGATCCCTCAATCTCATAATCAAATTCTCAAATTTGAACTTATTTTCAATGATATGGGCTACTAAATCCTCTTGACTACCTTGGGGGCCTTGAGGAACTATAGGAGGTTTAGGAGGGTTTTGTGGTTGAGGAGGCATATGAGGGTTTTTTGGGTGAGGAGGGATAGGAGGGTTAGGTTTTTGTTTAGTGCCACTTACCTCTGCATGTGCTAAAAAACAAAAAAAATAAACAATTTCAAGAAAAATTAAATGAAATTAACTAATTTTATTAGTAAATGCAATAAAATACATTTGCATACCTCTCTTCTAGCATACCATTAGTGAATTTGGATCACCAAAGTGGTTTTTTCTTGTTTTGGTTATTTTTATTTTCTCCTATCCTCTTTTTCTCATAGTTTTTGTCGATGTCAAATGAATGACATCGATGATTTTATTTTTTGTTTTAAAATGATAGAATCACATATGCACTTATATCATTTTAAAATTGCATACATGGCTTTGCCTCAATGATTACTAAACCTATGACATAGAACCATGTATGTGGTTTTAAAAAATTCATACATGATGTTTAATAACCACATACGTGGTTCTAATTTTTTGAAAAAAATGTCCACTTTTTGGCCCCCCATCTTTGTGTACTTACCCTATGGTAAGTGGATAAAATATAGAAAGTGGTTTATTCTATATCTAATGTCATCCCCCCAAATCAAGTGTTTTAGTTCCCCATCTTGGGCCCCTTTTGTATTAATATGTCATGATTTCATTTCTAAACATTTATTACCAAACTAATGATTTCTTCTTGTGGAACAATGTGTATGCAGTGTTATTTAGACCATCTTAGAATGAAAACTCTTGGATGAAAGTGGTATTTGGATGAAAAAACATGTATCCCAAGTATTATATGATGAAACCCCTATGATCCAATATACAATTCCACACAAGAATTGTAATATAACTTCAAGGAGTGTAGATTGAGCTAGTTTTTGGATTTTTATGTCGGTTGTTGATGTGGATGGGGTTAGGATGGTATTTTTATATTTTTGGGTTATATTACAGTAAATATTATGTATTTATGAATTTATTTTTATGTTATTTTAGTATTTTATTTTTTTAATCATCCTATGAGTACTATGAATTTATGTTATGTTTTGAGCAATATTTGTGGTGCATGTGTGTAGACCTAGCAAGTATTTTTCCCAAACATTGTATTTAATTTAAAAAATATTTTGTGGAGTTTATTTTAGTAATTTTTAATGTATTTATACTTATTTTAATGTAATAAATGGTTTTATATGTGTTGGATTTGATTTATTGTGCTATTTCTCAAAAATTGCCAAAATTTAGGTTCACTAGCTAGGGTAAAAGTATATCTCATAAAAAAAATTGTTCCCAATGAAAATTTAATTTTAGATTTGATATTTTTTTATATTCATTCAATGGGAAATGATATAGATATTATATTTAAGATATTACTATTTTATTTTGGAAGGTAAGCATTATTTCATTTTTATGCTTATTGCATGTCAAGTTATGAGGTTGCATTGTTAGTAAGCATCACTTGCATGTCAGTTTCAATGGTTTCATGCCAATGCTCAGTGGTTTCATGTGGGGTATATCCCATTGAATTTTAGTTTAACAAGGTAAATTTTTCTTGTTAATGTGAATCATGGGAAGTTTTTTTGAATCTATGTATAAGAGTGACCTAGACTAAATCAGAATAAGAATCCCTTATCAAGACATTTCAAAGACTCATCCAAGTTTATCCAACCTAGGACTTTACCTAAAAAATGAAGTGGAAAATATTATTTATGCATTAATAAAATATCTATATTTTTAACATCAACCAAAATATTTTCTACTTAACAATATAAAGGAAACATAAGACTTTTTATCTAAGGTTGGCAAATTGGATTGTGGAATTTTTAGTGGTATATAAATCCATTAATGATTGATTTGGTCTAACCCAATTTTATGAGACATATTTATGAAGATTTCATACTTTAAATCACCTCTTTCCTTAGTGAAATCATAATAATTAAGGCTCTTTAAGTTCCTTACAAGGATGATATAATGAAGGAGGTATTTTAGCTGATTGTGGAATTTTTTTGAGGTTTGGATGATATGGGAAATCCTTCCTTTAGTAAAAGGATAAAGATTCTAGAAACTATTGTAAGAGTTGGTTTTTGTGTTTTGATAATATATATTGATTGTGAAGATCTTATTCTTAAAATTGTTTCAATAATCCTTAGCCACTATTAGTACAAGTCATGAAAAAAATGTTCTAATTTTTATGCAGACCATTATGACCAAGATTATGCAGGAGAGTGATGTTATCTCCCTGCCACTCATATCCATTATATTGGAGGGTTTGAGGAAAGAGTATAAATTTTATCTAGATACACATATGTTAGCTATAAATGTTTTTAATCGATATGAAGAAAAAGTTAAAACATATATGATAGTGGAGCATAAAGAATTAGAATTGAAAGTGTTAGAAGAAGATTGAAAAAGTATATAAATGGAGGATGAAAGGAATAAGGTGGAACAAGAATACTAAAAAAATATATTTTTAGAGGGTTTATTAGAAGATCATTTCATTTTTGGAATGAAGCCAAGGAGAATATTTGGGGTAGCCCTAAGTTAGGAGTTTTAAGTTATAAAAATGTAGGTGTTGAGGATATCTCAACTATGTATCTAATGGAAAAGTTGGATGAATATGTTGATTTAATCCTAAGGTATGAAACTAATTAAAATTTAAAGTTTCCTAATATGTCACTAAAATAATATTTTCATCATGGAATTTTTTCTAAGAAGGAAGAAAGGGACATACATAATTCAAAGCATAGAGCATGTAGGTTCATTAATTTGAAATCAAGATTGTTTATGCATATGAGACCTAGGTGATATTATATTCAAAGGTAATGAAGAAAGGGTAGATCATTTTAAAAAAAATTAAAGTTATTTATGCATGGGGGAATGAGACCCTAGTTCTTTATCCAAATAACTATAGAAGAAAGACATTCAAAAACACTCAAAGGCTAAAATTCTTGGTGGGATAAAAAGTGATGATTTCTATGTTGATGGGTTGGAAAACATCAACATGGGTATGTATGTAGAATGGTTTCATTCCATTGATGAGTTATTATACATTCAAAAATCCAAGGATGTTGAGTTTACATCTAAAGGAGAAAATGTAGAGTTTAGAGGTGTCTCTAATGGAACTTTGGGAGTAGTCTCATAAAAGACAACTCCTTATAAGGAAAAATTCTTGGGAGAAATAAGGTTTTTGATGATGAATATCAAGCAAAATATTTTTTTATTTGATGAGAAACATAGTCCTTATTTTATTATTCAACTTATTCCAAATCAAAAAATAATGGTGTCCAAAAATATGTTCTAGGATCATTATTAGAAAGGAGATTTAAACATGCCATATAATTTAAAATTGGTTGTGAACATACCATTTTCCCCCATATTTATTAAATATTTATTTGGATAAAATTTTCCCTTAGATATCTATTTTCAAGGAGAATGTGTGCAGAACAACACTCAAATGCTTTACTAAACACACATAGTTCAAGGTCTTGTCCCATAGTTTGACTTTCCAATTGATGGTGAATCAGGTAATAAATTTTGAATTGGTATATGTTGATAAAATTTTATATCTCAAAAATACTTGGGTAGATGTTTGAGATAATTTAGAAATAGTTACAAGTGTAATTCAGTAACATGATCTATTTGCCATAGTTTCTACATGGGAGATTAATATCAATTACTTGGGTCAAGTCATGAGTACTCAGCGTATATAGAAGGTTGCAACACAAGAAGCATTGAAGGGATTTTTTAAGGTATGTAACAAATTTCATGTACTTATCATTTCATATTTATCATAAGTATTTTATATAAGGTGTGATGCTTTAGGAAAGGGAGTTGTTGTGCTTACAATGCAAAGGTGGAAACCCATGAAAATTGATAGCATGAAGTTCAAAGATGCATAAGATAGCTTCTTTAGGTATGATGAGATATTTTATATCATTTATTATTTTAAAAAAAATTGACATCATCTAGTTTATGGTAAACATGTGATGTAGATAGAATACATTGGATGGAAATTCTTCTAGGTTCAATATGATTAGAGTGATGAGCCACTGAAATGGATAATTGGTAATATGGCTAAAGATGACTTTTTTAGAATTATTATTTCATGGTATCCTCTTCTCACTCATGGAGACCATAGGTTTCCAAACATGGTATATTATGTTATAATTATATAAACCACATTTAATTTTAAAATTGCATTAGGTGGCATCTGTTAATGTTTGGATGCAAAGAGTGCACTATCTTTTTAATCAAAATGACTTATTGTTTGGACTTTTGGTACCTAGAGTGTTGTGGTATGAATGCTGATATTATATTATATTAATGGCTTATCCACTACTATTCTTTGGCTCTTATAGATTAGTCCATGAAATTGGAATTAACATATCACATGTTGGGGTAATGTATGGTCTATTAGTATACATTTATGTATTGTGTATTTCAGCAATGTGGAGGTGAAAGAAGTAATTATTTTTAGAAAATTTACTATATGTTTTATATGATGTATTAACAATTATAACAGTCCCATAAGTAGAAAAAATAATATATACAACATTATAAAAAGTCTCAAGACAAGTACAAATTTCCTAATGCTAGTGCATCTACATAGTTCAGGATACAAGTTATGAAAGGTAGGTTATTTATGGAAGGAAATTAGAAATTGATAGCATGGATTAGTTGGTTATGATGTAGAGTTGGACAAAACAATGTCACTTAGCTCAGGTCCACTGCTCTAAAATTTTATAGGATGCTAAGAAGGATGTTGGCCAAAATTGCATTTGGGGAGTTTATCAAATTTATTTGGGAATATGTAGTTTAGATTGGGAATTGGAGTGAATACACCAAATATTTGCATATCCAAGAGCTCAGATTACATGGATTTTTTTGTTTGGTAAATGAAATTATCATAAAAGAACATGAGTCTTCATGTTTTCTTAGTTTTCTTTGGTAAAATATGTAACACTTCACAGGCATAAGATCAAGGCTTAACATGTAGTATGACATGTTTTATCATTTTAGCATAAGGATTATGGAGCATTTTGGTTGAAATTACTTGAGGAAAATAAATTTTGGGGAGGGGAGAATTGTCATGTCCCCTTTATATAAAATTAATTTGTTAATATTATTATTCCATTCATATTTTCCCATGGATTAATATATTTAATAAGGGAAAATATTTTATTTAATATTTTGATTGTTATCTCATAAATTAAATATTTATTATTTTTGGGAGAAATTAAATATTAAATATCATTATTTAATTACACAAGTAGAGCATGGGGTTTAATAAGGTGTAATTATAGCTCCTAAGAGTGAAATTATAAATAGTCTATGATAATTTATGATAGGTTGTCATGTTGGAGTGATAGATATGGTAGATATTATGACACATTGTCATTGACTAAATTTAATTGATATTTAAGGGATGATCTAGACTTATTCTATTCTATTTTATTCATTTCCCACCAAATTAGGGTATGAATTTATAATTGAATTGAATTAAGAGTTTATAAGTTAACTTTTCAAATGGGGCATTGATTTTTACAAGAGGATATTGATGGGGGATCCAGAGAAAATTGTTATTTTATAAGTGGGTAAACTTTGGAAAGTTGGGAGTAGAAATAAATAAGGAAAAAGTAGGATCTAAGTGAATTATGGAAAGTGGATATAATATTGAAAAGGGTTTCTTTTCTAACTAATTTCATCCACCCTAAATCAAGGATTTTGGTTCCCCATACTAGGCCCCTTGTGTATTAATGTCATGATTTCATTTTGGAACATATTTTTCTAAACTAATGATTTCCTCTTATGGAACAATGTGCATGCAATGTTCTTCAGACAATCCTAGAATGAAAAATATTGGATGAAGGTGGTCTTTGGAAAAAAAAACATGGATCCCAAATATTATAGTATGAAACACATATGATCGAAATATTAAATTCCACATGGGAATTGTAATAGAGATTCAAGAAGTGTAGATTCAACCAGTTTTTGGAGTTTTATGCAATTTTTTGGTGTGAGTACAGTTAGAGATGTATTTTCAGATTTTTGGGTTGTGTTATAGTAGATATTAGGTGTTTTGTTAGTTTAGTTTCAGTTTATTTCAGTATTATATAATTTTGATAATCATCTTATGAGTATTATGAATTTATGTTATGTTTTGATCAGTATTTATGGTGCATAGGTGTAGATCTGTAAAGGATTTTGCAAAAACATTATATTTCATTTAAAAACTATTTTGGGGAGTTTATTTAAGCAATTTTAATATTTTTTTGACTTATTTTAGTGAAATAAAAGGTGTAATATGTGTTATTTTTTTTTTATTATGGCATTTCTAAAAAAATTCGAACATTTGGGGTCACTAGCTAGGTTAGAAAGGGTATATCTCATAAAGAAATTATTCTCAATGCAAAGTTAATTTAAGATCTAATATTTTTTATATTAATTTAAGTAATGGTACATGAGAATCTTACCTTATTTTAAATCTCATAGATATTATACAAACATGGAAACTTCTTCATGTGACTTAGATCATCATGAAGACCCTTTAACATGTTTGAAACCTTCCAAGAAGTCTACAAACCTATAGGTGAGTTATAGACAACTTAGAAACTTTGAAAAATAACTACAACCATTGATACTTATTAGAAACATGATTTAATATCCTCATGATTTACTACTACTTTTGTGAAAGCCTTAGAAAGGATTTGAAACTTATTTTGATGTTTCATAAACTTGAAAACCATCCAAAAGGTGAAGTCATAGTCTTAAGGGTTTAGAGAGGTTTTAGCCTTATCTAAAATCCTTTTGATGGAATGACATGATTATTTCATCCTCAATCTATATGATCATTAATATTATAATCCTTTAAACCCCCTTAATACTCTCTAATATTATCTTTGATCTATGAATTTTTAGCATAAATATAGGATATGACTATTTCCTACATGAAGAAGCCTAAAAATTGATTTCTTGGATATGTTCTATAAGTTTAACCTGATGTTATCTCTTAAGAGTCACTAACTAACCATGAATGATTATCGTTGCCTTTTCAAAAGTTTATTATGTTTTAAATTCTTTGAAATGACTTATAAATTCATTATAAACTTTCAACCTTATGTTCATTAGCTTGTAACTTGTAAGTTCTTGGTTTGTGCATCATTTAGAGACCTACATATATATTTAAAACATTTAAATATATATTTTTCAATTAAATGTGAAAATTTTAGGGATCAACATGTCTACAACATGAAATTTTGTTTTCAGAACCTACATCTCACACCCTCTTTATGCTTGAAACCTACAAGTTATACCCTAACCACATAAAACCATTGCATGATAACTGTAGACCTAAAAAAATACTCTTTTAATGGCATATTTGAGGCTTGAATGTGTCAATAAAGTAGGTAGTAAGAAGGAAGGGGACCAAGTCAACCAAGTATTTTCACACCATACTTAGGATTTTAGGCACTATGAAGAAAATTTAGACCTTTTAATGAACTAAATGAATGACTTTTAGAACTTTTGGCAGGATTTTTCATTGAGAGGAAACTTAAATGCATTTAGTCATGAAATGTAAATTAAAAATGTTAATAAGACCTCATATAAGTATTTTGACACATATGTTGGAAACTAATCTAATAGGCCTTTTACAAGGCTAATGTCAACCTACAACCTCAAAAAATGACTATTAAATCTCTTCTAATGAAGAACAATGCTTAAGTAACCTTAGTGAATCAAAAATTACCTATCCTTAGGCCATAATAGTCATCATGAATGCATTCATAAGACCTTACTCAATATATTTTATAAAAACAATGATTTGTCCCAAGCATATCATGTGTCAAGAGACCAAGGTGACTTGAATAGTTAACAAAAACTTTTACTATGCATAGATGCCCCAAGTAAATATAATTGTTAAAATTTAAAGGCATCCTATATGATTACCCTCTATAATTACTAGTAACTTCTCCTCCTCCCCTAATACAACCATAATTACTTATGGTACCTATTCAATAGAATCATACAAATAATTAATGAACCTACTCCAAAGGTAGTAAAAAGATAATTAGTGCAACTATTCAATCTTACAATATAGATTCAATTATGGAACCTATATAAAATATTTATATAAAACTAGTTAATATAAAAAGGTACATATTCCTAAGCAACAATCTCCTACAATTCATCCTAAAAAAATTCCTAAGATATTCAGCATGTTCCACAATGATAAAATAAAATATAAAATAAACTTCACCAACTCATCCACCTTATTTAGTTACACATATGGAAATGAATTATATAATTAGTGATCAAAACATTTATGATATAACACTTGATTCTATTTTAGGTTTAAATATGACATTCCTCATTCATATAAATCTAGGATTTAAATTTATGACATAAGCATTCACTATGATCCTTTCGTAAATGGGATCATAGGTTAATTCCTCTTCTAAATATCCAAAAAAAAAAAAAAAAAAAAAAAATTCCAAATATATATATATATATATACCAAATATTTTAAAAAAACATTAAGAAAAAATGAATAATTAAACATGACATGTAATGTTACTTTACTTATTCATATATGTTATTTATCATATATGTTGGTAGATAACATATTGTTTTATATACATAAATTCATTTCATGAGGTATTTGAGTGTGATGTAAGACATATATTACATATGCATTATTATATTCTAGACTCCCTTGTACTTAATGACCATGCCTATGTTAGGGACATATGAATATACAAGTTATAATGGGCTACACATTTCTTTGATTTCATATTAAATATTGAGATACATACCTCAAAATTGTATTTAAAATCACTTAAACTTTACATTATGTTACATAGATATGATATTTTTATAACAAATATGATATTTATACATGTGGATGGAATAGAATATTTTTCATTTTTTATATGCTCCTAATAAATTATTTTATTTATTTCATAATAAGATTAACAGTGCTTGCTTATTTGTGTGTGGTCTTTGTCCATTTTATGAACATTGCTTTAGTATCTCCATGAGATCATTTTTTGTTATGTGTGACATTTTAAAATTTCCAATGCTTATGGAACTTGGCCTTATGTGTGTAATAATTACTTATGCAACATTTTAACATGTCCATTGTATGTGACCTTTGGCCTTATTGTATGAATTTTCATGACATTATTGTGTGTCTTCTTCTGTTCTTGTTGAGATTTATTAGTTATTCCATGATCTCTATCATGTAGTCCTAAGTAATAATCTAATTTAAAAATACTCACTTTATTACTTTATTCATTTTTAAATATATCTATAAATGATGCATTATATGCTTTGTATTCAATATTTTATATAAATTATTTAATTAAATTCAAAATTATAAAATGACATACTTTTCATCATTATGACATTATACTATATGATCATATCTTTATCACATGATATAATTAACTGTTCTTTTTAGATGAGTGAGTTATAATATACATCCTTAATTTAACTTATTTGGGAATAATGGAGTTTTATTCCTATTTTAGTTAAGGTTCTGAATTAATAAATAAGTATAGAATATAGTAATAAATACAGTCCTAATTTGTGCAACTATTTATCTTTTTCACCTTTTTAAAAATATAAATAACTAAGAATAAATATAACTTAGCTATAAAATAGACTAAGATGGCTGATACAAAGGTTGAAAATGATTATGTAGGATTGGGAAGGTGTCATAAACCTAAATCTAGCTTTCATTGGGTGAAAGGATAGGAGCACGAAAAAGTGGATGCTTTGGTGTTTAGTGCTATTTATCTAATCCTACCACTATTATCCAAATTGATCACAAAGACCTAAAACATTCTAGGTAGTTACCTTGTACTTGTGTGAGTGTGCCTGTGAAAAATCAAGCACTAGTCATCAATGAAACTCATTATGGAGCTGATTTTGTCTTCAAACCCTAACTCTCCATCATGATTGATAAAATGACATTTGAGTCATTTAAGAAAGAGGGGGGTTACTATGAAATATGTATTGAACATGAAATCCACACCCCTTATGTGGACACGCATCCTGCACACCAATACTTTGAAGAGGGATCAAGCCATATGTAGTTCTCCCACTTAGTGTGCTTTGTGAAATAGTGTGATGCAGATGTAAATGCTAAATTGATAGTGTTTGAGGTGGCTAGGGACTAGTATGAGGATTTTTTTAGGTTTTCAGTTGTGTTGGGTGATTATGTTCAAAGAATAGGGAAGTTTGCATTAGTGATTTCTTTGTATCATTGTTTACTTTATAAGTTTGGTCACCTCTCTTATAAATGAGCTTTGAGTGGGCTTTTATAAGGAATAATTGGTCATGGGTTAGATATATTAATGCTAGATCAACCTAATTAAGGATAAGGATTGGATGAAAATGATCATTGGGGCTCAAATTACAAATGGATAAGACCACCAAAAATGGGACACTTTTCTATGGGGAGATATAGTCAAAATAGGGTGTTCCTATCCTACAGGATCAAGACTTGAGAGAACAAGATTGACATGGGTAATACTATCTAGTTAAGGTGGAATGATCATTTAGAAGGTTTTAGATTATTATAAATGAGAAAAAGAGTGTCTACAAGGGTTTCAAGAGCATGCAAAAATGACCTATAGATGGGGTGTCACAAGACACTCAAACTACCAGTTTGGACATTTGGTATGACTACATTTTCTCCCCTTTTATTCTAGTGATGTAATAAAATGAATTACTAGGATAAAGAAATAATATAAATCATACCTAAACTTACCTATATGGTTGAATCCCATGAGGATGTGTGATATTGATTGTGCATAGAGATATCAAAACATGAAGCATACATGTATTGTGATGTTGAGTGATGCTAGGTATGTGTCGTACCAAGAGTAATATCATGAATAGAGCTAAGTGCTCAATTCCTCAAGGGTGGCTAAAGAATATAAAGGCTATCCCTTTAGCTCCATCAACACCTATTATGTAGTGAATATATTTGATCATGCATGTGTTAATTGATGTTTAGACTGTGTGTCCAATCCCTTTAAGTAGGTGGCTTAAGAATACAAAGGCTAGCTAGTCCTTTGGCTCCATTATTTCCCACTAAGTATAAACTATGAACTGATATCGATATGAATGTGTGTTGTATGAGATGGATCATGAAGCCCATGAATGCTTTGTAATCTGACAATGTGGTATGGATAGGTAAATGTGTAATGAGAACTAGGCCAATCTTGGCTACTTCATAAGGTAGAGATTAGGCTTGTATGAAATCCACCTTAAAACTGATAACTAGGCTTATATGAAAGCCACTCTAAAATGATGCCAACCACCTACAAATGGAATGAGGTATGAAAGTGTTGAGAATACATGGGTAATACAATGAACTAGAAAGAAAAGAAGGAAAATGTACCATGCACATTTCCTCAATCATTGGTGTCTATAACATGTATTATGATCTAAAATTTGTACCAACTACCTAATCTTAAATTTGAAGAGAGAGCCATCATGTCATTCATGATGCCCCTTATATCTAGATAATCTAAATAAAATTGTACTAAAACTACCCAATCTAAATTGGATTGTAGATAAAAATATATATAATTGACCTTATCTTTCTATTTATTTCTAAAAAAATTGGGTTTTTGGTTATTTGGATAGGAGCACCAAAAAGAGGACACTTTGTTATAGGGAACTGTAGTTAAAATGGGGCACTCTTGTCCTTTATTATTTTTAATGACTTTTTTATGTTCATCCTTATTTTTTCTAGTCTATTCTACATGGTTTTAATTTTAATTGTTGTTCTGAGTTTTCTAAAAATTGATTTTGACCAGTAGAGGGCTCTAATCTCTATGATAAAACCCCTATTTGTTGGCCCCTCCTATGAGGGTAGGAATGAAGACCCTAAAATGATTACCCTCAAAAGAAAGATCCTTGAAAGTGTGTTATGCTATGAAATACATGATATGACAATGATAATATAAAATATGTCTCAATATATAATATAGTTTATATTGGAGATTGTTAGGTCAATAGGGGTATGCCTAGATAAATGTAATAATGTAATAACATATGCAATATATTGAACTAAAAGATGGAAATTTGGTTAGTTTTCAAGGAGGGATGGATTATTATGTCCATCATGGAATCTAAGAAGCCAAGATAATGCATGATGTGGATCATGGCATTGCAAATAATTGAGAAGTAAACAAGCATGCAAGGCAAGAAGCCTACGAAAGAGGCCAAGGGGAAAAGTAAACAAGGGACATGGGAACATGTCACTCAAACTAGAAAATCAAGCATATAAGGCATGATAAAATTCCCCACATATGCATATAATTGTAAATAAGCAAGATTGGTGCAAGGACCACAAGCACATATAAGAATACAAGAAAAGGACATTGGCAAATGTCTTAAGACACACACAAGTAACAAAATAGGAACTAAGAAATGCAATCACATCTAGCTACTCAAGTCAAGAAAGGAATAAATGTAAATTATGGAAATAATATCACATCTAATTAATTAAAATAAGAAGCGAAAGTATGTAAAACATGTAGGACAAGACTAAATATATGCTAAGAAATACACAAGTGATATATATTAGTGAGTTTTGATAGAATAATATATGTAAGATAGTAATTAATTTACATCAATATGATAACTATAGTGTGTGGTATAGGAGTGACATAACCTAGATGGTTTAGTCATGTAGAAGATGCCCTCAGTGGGTAGATATGTCAATGTATGTCTCGAATGTAAAAGTATGATGCCCCTTCAATGTGTAGAATGAATAAATAAAATATATAGGTGTCATTTCACACAATAAAAAAAAGATAAAGTGAAGCATGGTAATGTGGATAAATCGATAAACAATAGCATAGAACAACAAAATGTAAGTCTAGCATGGTAGTAGAAATGTAAAGCATGGATAATGCATACAATTGAAAAGTTTTTGGTGTTTTCAGTTATTTGATTTTTTTTTTTTGACATTTTATATTGGTTTTGGTATTTTGAAATAAGCTATGTAAAACTAATCATAAGGAAACTATGTACAAGAAAACAAAAAGAAACTATGTACAACTAAGTTGAGAAATTATGTACAAGTAGAAAGAAACTATGTATAATTAAGATAAGAAATTATATACAAGAAAGATTGAGAAGAAATGATACTAATTGATGAGTCTCATTAGAGACTTCCTATCATGATGTCATGTATCAAGGAGAGGGATCATGTGTGATATTGAAGCATGATGGAAGGGCTGAGATTATGACTCTAAAAGTTGTGTATACTATAAGTGATCTAAAATATTTGTAGTGTAAATTGAGTATGGGGTTCCCTTATAACTCTAAGAATTGGATGTAACTATGGGGCTCTTAGGGACCCATATAATAGTATAAGAAACTCTCTGAAAATGTGCTCTATGTGTAGAGGCATGAGACCTCAATGATATTACCCTAGGTGTGAATATTATAGATGGAAACTATCTAGAGTCCTAAAATTATTATTGATTTAGTGGTCACTCTAAGAGAGGTGTCCATGGAAGTGTATGAATTATTTGTGCTAGTGAGGGAGGCCTTGACTATGTCTGAATCTCAACTAGAGGAAGAATTGTAACTGGTAGAGGAGCTAAAACTAGTGATTGTAGAGTAGGATATGGCTCTAAAGTGGGGAGTGATAACTCATATAGAACTCCACCAAATGTAACAACCTAATTAACATGAATTTATTTCATGCATCTATGAATTGTATAAGGTACTACATAAAGTTTCTAGATATATGGTTCACTAAGAAACATGTCAAAGACTCCTACATTGGGAATAATAGTAAATGGTGTGGCCACATGTGCTAAAGCAACCTATAGAGGAAGTACAATCTCACCCAATAAATTTTTTATGTGTCTACTAAATCCATTGATAACTATATCTATCAAGGTGATATCATGCTCTAAGTATCCCAAATTTTGAATTAATGTCATGGTGTACATGTTCACACTAGATACATTATCTATGAGAACACTATGAATGGGATGGTGATCAATGTAGACTCTAATAAAGAGAGCATAGTAATCCAAATCATCCTTAGCTATCTCTTTCTCTGAAAAGGAGATCAAAGGTCTATCTAGAACTCTATAATTATACACACCAATCATGTTGCTCAAAAGATGTGACTCAACTAAAGGTGCCTAAGATGTAGCTGATGGAGGGTGTGCATGATATGCATGGTGAACACCTAATGTGCTCCCTATCTAATATTTAGATTATTGTGGGAAAGGATCTGAGAAATTTTTTAGAGCCTTGTCTTATGTTTATTTTTCCTAAGGAGGCTCAACTAGAGTGCCAAGATCAATAAGGTTTCCATCTATCAAGTCTTATATCTTGTGTCTAGTAGTGATAGGGAGATACCCAAAAGTAGCCAAAGAGTTAGATACATCTAGGTATAAACCATGTATGTTGGATAAAATGCATGTATTTGTAGTTATAAGTTGTATAGAAATATGATTATAAAGAACATTCCAAATGAGATATAACAAACAAGGGATAGAGAGCATGGAAATTTTCACTAAGGCATAAAAATTTGACTTGTAACATGACATTTCTAACATGTTTAGCAAGAAAGGGTTGAAAATTATTCCACATGTGTGTGAGAGAGAGAGAGAGTATGTAAAATAAATAATTAAACATTTTATTAAATAAAATTAAACATTTATTTGAAGGAAAGGGATCTTAACATTTTTAACAATAAATTTCTTAATATCATCCCATATTATAAAAAGTAAGCATGAAAGGGAAAAAATGAAGTTTTGCATTAACATATAGTAAACTTCATCATTCATATACATGATAGGACTGAGTATGGACTCCTTATTATTTGAAAGATTTCTTTTGAAATAAGTGAGATTCATTTATGATTTTATGTGAAATTTGATTAAATTAAAAAAAACAAAAACATATTGCTAAAAATTAGAAAGGAATTTTCCCTAGGGTTTTTAGGGTTTTGTTCACAAGTGAAGTAAGTTGGGTTCACCAAATGATTTAACTTATTTGTGACTAATGGATTTTTATTCCTATTTTAGTTAAGGGTGTGGGTTAATAAATTAGTATAGAATATAGCAATAAATACAGTCCTAATTTGTGTAACTCTTTATCTTTTTCACCTTTTTAAAAATAACAATAAATAGGAAGAAATATAACTTAGCTAGAAAATAGATTGAGATGACTGATATAGAGGTTGAAAATGACTATGTAGGACTAGGAAGGTGTCGTAAACATGAATCTATATTTCATTGGTCAAAAGGGTAGGAGGGATGAAAAGTGGATGCTTTAGTGTCTAGTGTTGTTGTCTATTCCTATTGCTATTGTCCAAACTACTCATAGAGACCTAAATTTTTTTGGGTAGTTGCACCATGCCTGTGTGAGAGTTTTTGTGAAAAATCGAGTGTTAGTCATCAATATAACTCATTTTGGAGCTGATTTTGTCTTCAAAACCTAACCCTCCATCATGCTTGATAAAATGACATTTGAGTCACTTGAGAAAGAGGAGGGTTAGTGTGAAATATGTACTAAACATACAATCCACACCCCATTTTGGGCATGATTCATATATACTAATACTCTGAAGAGGGATCAAGCCATATGTAGTTATTCCACCTAGTTTTCTTTTTGCAATAGTGTGATGTGGATGCAAATGCTAAATTGATAGTGTTTGAGGTTGTTAGGGACTAGTATGAGGATTTTTAGTAGGTTTACATTTGTGTTGGGTGACTGTGTGTAAATAAAAGGGAAGTTTTCCTTAGTTATTGATTTGTATTCTTGTTTGATTTGTAAGTTTGGTCACCTCTTTTGTAAATGAGCTTTGAGTGGGATTTTATAGGGAATAATTGGTCATAGGTTAGGTATATTCACACTAAGATGACCTAATTAAGGATAAGGACAAGATGAAAATGATCATTGGGGATCAAAGTAAAAATGGATATGACTACCAAAAATGGGACACTTCTCTATGGGTCACTATATTTCAAATGGGGTGCTCTTATCCTATAGGCTTGGGACCTAGGGGAATAAGATTGGCATGGGGAATAGGAGTGGTGAAAAGTGGATGGTCATTAAACTTCAATAATCAAGGGGGTGATTTAGGTGTAATTATCCCATTACACTCCCCTCTTTTTTATCATAGGTTTTCAAGATATCCATGTTACCTAAGGGTTTAAAATACAAGAGATTAAAAACAATAATTTTTGTATGACTAAACCCTATTTTAAATATTATAGATTACTCAACATCTACAAGTGTATAAGGTGTAATGATTAGTATTTACATATTCAATTAGTAAAATTACATATTTAACAAACTCAAGTTAACTACACCAATGTCATCCAATAATGGACATATCTAAAAACATCTTCTAATTTTATGTCTAAGCTATCGATTCTAGATTCCTAATTTTTATATATTTTTTTATTATTAGTATATCATAGTTAATTGAGATAAGTACATACTCAATGGAATTTAATCTATATCACCATTGTACACTTATATCAAAACTATCTAGTTTTTTTTATATTAAACCTAAATAGTCACACATTCTTCTTATTTTCACAGTCAATTAGTTATAACATTAAACAAAATTTAGTATGAAAGCTAAGTATATTTCTTCTTATTTTCCTAGAATATAAAATTTAGTTATTTATAAAATTTTCAAAGTTAGAATGGTAAAGTATTGTATATATTTAGCATTATGTTTATTTTTAATTTTAAACCTATATAATCATATAATACGATTCATTTTTGTTTTATCAAAACTAGTGTAAAAAATTAGTAAGGATCTTACTATTAGAGATGAGAAATATGTCACATGGATCCAAAATTAAAACCAAATAATCAAACACATTTTGGGGTATAATAAATTTCTCATCAAAATGAGAAATATATTTATTAAATAATCCATAATAAGATGATATTTTATCCAATAAGATATCAATTATAGGAAGTATGAACATTATGTCAAAAATATAAATAAATAATGGAAGAATTATTCTAATAGATTCCATACAAGTAATGTTTAATATGTCACCATAATATATTATCTATCCATCCCATGTGAACATAAATAGTGTAATAATACACCTAAAATTGATTCATTGCCATGTGTAAAAATTATGTATGTAATAAAACATTTATAGAAGATTCAATACTCTCATGCCTATATAAACATGATGATGTGTTAGGACTCCCATGCCTAAAAAAAAATCTTAGGTATCTAATTATTTATTGAATGAAAAGGTCTCTTAAGACTAGAAAATGTTTGACATGGATAATAAATATCATGATTGAGTATAGCATGGCAAAAATATTTAATGAAGAGTTTAGATGCCTAGATGCATCAGGATTGTGTTACTTGATGCCCTCTTTAAGTGTAGAGTGAACAAATTTTTGTTTAGAGTTAACAAAAAGTGGTTATAAAAAGTGTTAAGCACAAGCTTATAATGAGAGGGGGTGAATTAGTATAAGATATTATTTTCCTTTTGAATATTAATTTTAAATCCAAAACATCAAATTACTCTACAATTAATATATTCAAAGCAATAAAAGAATACAATCCAAAACCACACAATACAAATAGACACAATTTTGCATGGAAACCCTTTTGGGAGAAAAACATAGAGAAATTATCTTAATATAAATATTCATAGGCACCAACCTACTAGAGAACCTACCCCAAAAACAATTTTGTAGGTAACAACCTACAGGAGCACCAACCCCTTTCACTGAGCACTAACTTAGCAAGAGACACCAATCTCTTCCAAATGAAGGCACCAACCTTCTAAAAAAATCACTCTTCTATCTCAAATTTGTTGTCAAAATAATGGATTATATAATGCTTACTTTATCTCCTTTTGATTTGATCTACACTTGATTGTTTTCACTGGTATACTCTTCCTTATACTTTCTAGTTTTTTCCTTTTAATATTCTCACAAAAATTTGCCTTTAAAAATTTTTCTCTTCTTTTATATCTTCCACTATCAAATATACCCTTTTGCCATTCGTTATGCACTTATTTATAACCCATAGAAAGCCACAAACTAAGATCATGCCTTTTCAAGTGAAAAGGTCCATTCAAATGGTCACAACTCGTCCCAATAGGTCGGCTAAGGTTGACAATTCTGTTCACTTCTGTCGACATTTTTGTTCCCTTTCAGCAACAATTCTATTCACTTTTGTCCATATTTCTATTCACTTTTCAACAACAATTCCATTCACTTCTGGTAACAATTCCATTAAATTCTAGCAATAATTCTGTTTACTTCTAGCAATAATTCTATTTGACATTTCTATTCATATCCATTACAATTCCTTTAACATCAATGACAATTATTCCAACAATCTCCTCATTTGTCATTGATGGCAACCTTCCAAAAAGATATTCTTTTCTATAACTCCCCATCTTCTTTTCTGTGACTACCCCTTGTTTTAACTCCCTGTAATGCCATTCTCCCCCTTTGAAATCAATGGCAAAGGGTCATTTAAGGAGCTGAAAAAAGCAATTTAGCTCCCCCTTAACCAATGCTTCTCTTGATTTTTAATGAGTAGAAGCAAAGGATATTACTCCCAACTTTTGTCATAGGTAATCAAATGTTTCCTTTGAAAGTGGCTTAGTGAAGATATCTATCATCTATTCAAATGTGGAAACATATTCCAATTTTACTTGTTATTATATCACCTATTCTCTAAATAAATGATATTATATAGGGATATGCTTAGTTCTAGAATACATAACTAGATTTTTCAAAATACTTATCTCTCTAGTATTATCATAGAATATGGAGATTGGATGATCATACTCTACTTTGATATCTTCCAAGGTTTATTTCATATATATAACTTGTGTACAACATAACACTATTGCTATGTACTCTACTTCCATTGTGGATAGAGATACATAATTCTACTTCTTACTCAACCATGATACTAGGCTATCTCCAAGAAAGAATGCTCTTCCACTTATACTTTTTCTATCATCTACACAACCTGCCCAATCAAAATCCATGTATGCTACTAATGTGAAGTATTTACCTCTTGGGTACCACAACCCATACTCCAAGGTTCTCTTTAAATATTTGAATATATGTTTCATGGCTTGCACATGCGTTTCTTTTAGAGCTACTTAAAATTTTTCAATCATACCTACTACTTGCATGATATTTGGCCTAGATGCTATCACATATAGTAAACTCCTAATCATTGATTTGTAAAGAGTTTGATCAATATTTGGGGATTCATCATCTTTGCTTAAATTTGTACCTATAGCTATAGGTGTGATAACAGGGGCACACTCCTCCATATGGAATTTCTTCAATAACTCCTTCACATACTTGCTTTGGGATATGAATATTCCTTTATTGGATTGAGAGTTTTGTAAACCAAGGAAAAGTGACAACTCACCTAACATGGACATCTCAAATTCATTTTGCATATCTTTGACAAATCTCTTAGACATTTCCTCATTATCTCCTCCAAATATTATATCATCTACATACACCACAAAAATTAACTAGTGATCTCCTTTAGTTTTGATGTAAAGATTACTATCAGCATATCCTCTCTTGAATCCTTGGTCTTGTAGGTATTTATCAATCCTAGCATACCATGCTCTAGGAGCTTATTTTAATTCATACAAATCCTTCTTCAACTTCCACACATAATCCTTGTTTTTTGATAAGAGGAATCCTTCTGGCTATTCTATGTAAACTTCCTCTTCTAGATTTCCATTTAGAAATGCTGATTTAACATCCATTTGATAGACTTTGAAATTTTTGAATACTAAAAATGCAAAAAATATTTGAATTGCTTCTAATCTAGCAATAAGAGTGAAAGTATCTTCAAAATATACACCTTCTACTTGAGCATACCCCTTACATACCAACCTTGCTTTGTTTCGAGTGACTTGGCCATTTTCATTTAATTTGTTTCAAAAAACCCACTTAGTGCCTTTCTAATCCATTAGCCTAGACACAAGTTCTCAAGTCTCATTCTTCTCAATTTGATCTAATTATTCTTCCATTGCTTTTACCCAATGTTTATCATGATTAGCTTCATAAAAATTCTTAGTCTCTACCTTGGATAACAAAGAGAAATTTACATGCTCGAGTATACTTACAATTCTTCTTATAGTTTGCACCCCAGCATCAATGTTACCAATGATCTGACTTTCAACATGATTCTTCTAAACAAAGTGAGATGGTGCTTTGGTGTCTTACCTTTTAGATTCACTCAATTTTTCTACATTTTCTTCCTCCCCTTCTTCTAAAATATTGGGTATTTCTAGAGGCTCTTTTGAAGGTTTTTTTGCATTTTGATTTATGATCTCATCTATTCTAACACTAGCACTTTCTATGATAGTTTGTATCCTTTTGTTATAACATATATAGGCTTTGATTTTGATGGAGTAGCCAATAAAAATTCCTTCATCGTCTCTTGAATCAAATTTTCCCAATTTTTCTTCATTCATGTTGATAAAACATTTACTTCCAAAAACATTGAAATGTTTGACCATAGTTGGTCTTCTTTTCCACAATTCATAAGGAGTTTTATCATTAGTAACTTTGATTTGCCCTTTATTCAAGATATATACTATTATATTAACTACTTCTCTCCAGAATCTATCTAATAGCTTAGATTCATTTAACATAGTTCTATCCATCTCTTGAATGGTTCTATTTTAAATTTTCACCACTCCATTTTATTGTGGAGTCCTTATAACTGAGTATTGTCTCTTAATTCCATGATCTTCACAAAACTTAAGGAATTCATTTGAAATAAACTCACCTCCTTGATCTAACCTTAGGCATTTTATTTTGAACTCTTTTATATTTTCTACTAATTCCTTGAAAGCTTTAAACTTTTCAAATTCTTCTAATTTTTGTTTTAGAAAGGCTACCCACATCATTCTAGTATAATCATCAATGAGAAACATAAAGTAGCTCTCACCTTGCATGCTTTCAGTTCTGGTAGGTCCAAAAATATCCATATGAATTATCTCTAGTGGTTTGGTGGTCTAATATTCCTTATTTTTGAACCTTGCTCTAGTTTGCTTCCCATGTTGGCATTGCTTGCATAAAGTAATTAAAGGTTTTGTTATCTTGGGCATATCTCACATAACTTGTTTGTTGCTGATTTTCACAAGATTATCAAAATTTATTTTCCCTAACCTTCTATGCCATAGCCAACTCTCTTCAACTTGACTCAGACAACATTTCTCTCCTCTCATTTCTCCAAGCATGTATAGGTTGTTTGTGGTTCTATGAGCATTTATAATTAGTTCTCGTATGTCTCTTTTCTTGATCTTAGAACCTTTTGAAAATAACTTGAGTGTGTGTCCTTGATCACACATTTGGCTAAAACTTAGAAGATTATGCTTTAACCCTTCCACATATAACACATTTTCTATTTTGGTATTTCAATTATCAAGACTAAGTGTACCTTTTCCTATTATTCTAGCTGTAGTGTTGTATTGAACTTCACTATGCCTTCATTGACCATTTTTAACAAGATGAATTTGATTTTATATTTAGTCAAGTGTCTTTAAAATCCACTATCAATGAACCATTGTTGTCCTTCATCTCTAGCATGGAATGTTGTTTGAATAATCATGGATTCTTCTTGCTTCTTCTTCTAGGTCTTTGATGGTTCTCTTTTCTTTATCATTAGAGCCTTGAAATTTTGATCTTATCTTATAGATTCAAAAACACTTCTACAATAGCATGATATATGTCCAAAGTTTTTTCACTTGTAACAAATTATAGCTTCATCAAAGTTTGTTAAGGGAGAAAATGAATTGTAGTTTCTGTTCGAAGCTCCATAGGTTCTTTTATTTCTACTCCTGACTTCAATATCCTTAGCTCTCTTTCTACAATCTAATTTTTTATGACCAAAATGATTGAAATAATAATAATTTCCATAAAAATAATTAACAAACATATTTTTATTTGCATATCTTGAATTAAATGGTCTTCTAAAGTTTTGTTCTCCTTTGCTTTCTTTGTTAATAAAGCTGGTTTTTGTATTATGGGCTTCTTCTTTATTGGCATACTTTTTCACTAAGTCCTTACGAGTTTTAGCATAGCTCTTATCTTTATTTTTTTCCTTCTCATACCCAATGCTTGACTTTTTAGATAGTGATCTTTGACTCTCTAGAATCTTATTCAAAACTTGAGTGTTTTTCTCAGATTTCAAGTCACTTGCTATTTTAGAATTCACCTTTTCAGGATCCCTTTATAAAGTAGCTATCTTAGATTCATACCTTTCATAGTCTTCTCCTTTCTTCTTTAGCTGATTTGTTAGATCTTATTCAATTTTATTTGCTTCTTTGATTTGTACTTTTAGATCAACAATTACCTTGTTTGATTCTTCAAAGACTTGTGATGTCTCCGCTTTGAAGTCTTGATTCTCTTCTTCACATTTTTGGAGTTGTAACTTTAGTTTCTGATTCTTCTTCTTAAATGCTTTCATTTCTTCCAATGTGTAAATAAGTTCTTCTTCAAGGTTCACTTCACCTTCTTCCATGTCTTGATCTTCCTCCAAAATATCTTTGTTGGTGGTAGCATTTTCTTCTATATCCATGAATAGAATATCTTCATTATCACTCTCAACATCATTTTCTTTATTTTATTTGAATGAGCTGCTATACCTCTTGGAGTATAGGCTTTTCTTTTGTTTCTCAAATATTTGCTTGTCTTTGCTCAGCTTGAATCCCCTTTTATACTTTGGTTTGTTTCCCTCATCATTGCTATTTCATTTATTTAGACATTTGGCTATAAAATGACCAATTTTACCATAATTAAATTATTTAAATGGTATCTTTCCTTTATATTTTCCTAATCCTTTCTTTCTCTTCCAAATGAATAGAGCTTCATTTTCATCTTCTTCACTACTTGAATTTTCACTTGATTCTAGTTCTTTGATCTTCTCTTTCTTCTATACCTTGAATGATACTTCCTTATCTAGCTATCTCTCAAATTCAATTTTTATTTCATATGCCATAATAATTTCATGGAGCTCATCCATTTTCATCATGTATAGATCCTTCATTTCTTCAATGGTGGAGACCTTCGCATCAAATCTCAATGGTAGGGATCTAAAGACTTTCTAAATGATCACAGATTCTCTAATTTTCTCTCTGATTCCTTAAATAATATTAATAATCTCATTGAAATGAAGAAGATACCTAGCAATGTTTTCATCATTTTTTATTTTTAAACTTTCAAACTTCCTCTAGTGGGTTTGGAGTTTTACTTTTCTAACCTTAGTACCACCTTCATAAATAGTGTTTAGTTTATCCCAAATCTCTTTTGCAAATTCATAATACATAACCTTAATAAAATCATTTTTTGAAAGCCCACATAAGATTGCATTCATAGCTTTCACATTGTTCTCATTGGCATTTTTTATGGTGGCATCCATTGGTGCAATTTGTGGCATTATGTATCATATTACCACTGCTTGCTAAATATCAAAACCTAGGGCCATCAAGTAAGTCTTCATCCTTATGCTCCAAAATGCATAATTAATTCCATCAAACAAAGGAGCCTTGTTAGTGGAGAAACCATTCAACACTTGAGATCCTACCATATGTGTTTTTAGGATCTACCTTCTAGTAGTTGTGTTAACACTGAAGGAACTAACTCTGATACCTATTGTTAAGCATAAGCTTATACTGAGAGGGGGGGTAAATTAGTATAAGATATTATTTTCCTTTTGACTATTAATTTTAAATCCAAAACCTAAAATTAAACTATAATTAATATGTTTAAAGTAATCAAAGAACATAATGGAAAACCACATAATGCAAAATGGCACAGATTTACATGGAAACCTTTTCAAGAGAAAACCATAGAAAAATTCTCTTAATATAAATATTCATAGGCACCAACCTACTAGAGCACCTACCCCAAAAATAATTTTATAGGTACCAACCTACAGGTGCACCAACCCCTTTCACCAAGCACCAACTTAGCAAGAGACATGAATCTCTTCAAAATGAAGGCACCAAACTTCTCAAAAAAAAATCACTCTTTTATCTCAAATTTGTTGTCAAAATAAAGGATGATATAATACTTACTTTATCTCCTTTTGATTTGATCTACACTTGAGTTTGTTCGCTACTATACTCTTCATTATACTTTTTAATTTTTTCCTTTTAATATTCTCACAAAAATTTGCCTTTAAAAATTCTGCTCTTATTTTATATCTTCCACTATAAAATCTACTCTTTTGCCATTCGTTATGCACTTATTTATAACCCAAAAAAATCCACAAACTAAGGACATGCCTCTTCAAGTGAAAAGGTCCATTCAAGAAGTCACAACTCTTCCCAATAGGTCGACCAAGGTTGACAATTCCATTCACTTCCATCAACATTTATGTTCACTTTTGGCAACAATTCCATTCACTTCCATCGACATTTATGTTCACTTTCAACAACAATTCTATTCACTTCCAACAACAATTCCATTCACTTTTAGCAACACTTCTATTCACTTCTGGCAATAATTCCATTCTCTTCTAGAAACAAATCCATTTGACATTTCCATTCATATCCATTACAATTCCTTTTACATCAATGCCAATTATTCCAACAAAAAGAATTATAAGCACATACTTGATAACCAATGCCATGGTGAGTAATCTAGTAAATGGTTTGGATGGGTGACATAATTACCTTTTTTTTCTTTTTAATACCTTTGCTAGACTAACCCATGGTGTAGAGAATATTGAAACCAAATTCACTACTTTGCTTCTCAAATGAGGTAAACACATCAATAATGTGTGACAAAAAAAAAGTGTGGGATGAGATAAATGTATTTATATATGTATAAATATAATAATGTGATTCATGGTATGATAGATCAAAATATATGAAAACATCCAAAAGATGTGTTGTATATTTGGAGGTAGAAATAATATGTGCACATAGGATCAAAATGATTAAAGTGTTGTTGGAAGAGTGCAAAACTTACATGAAAAGTGTGAATGAGTGATTCATGTTATATAAGTTTTGTGAGGAGTATGTTTTTTCTTTGAGGTGCCTATTTTACTCAAAAAATTTAATAATATCTTCTTGAAGTGAGGAGAATCTATATAAGGTTATTTCACTCTCAGATTTTAATTTATTATATACTTGCATCGATGTGTCTACATTAGGCATGAATCCATTAAAATCAATATAAAGATAAGGTGCTAAGAAAGTGGCTTTGATGTAAATTAGGCACGTACCACAAGTTTTGTGAATATAAAATTAAGGATAGGGTATGAACCACAACTGCACCAATAAGGTTCCCCAAAAAAGAATAAGAAACAATTATAAAGAGTATCATAAACAAGTGTTTACCATGAAAAAATACTTGTTATCACTTTACAAGGAATGTAATAAATATATTTTGGAAAATTTTAAGGATTATAATTATTAAATGTTTTTTCCCCTAACTACATATAATGATGTAATTTTTTTAAAAACAAACTCTACATACAAATTGAGTTGGAATAGGAAATTAAAAAAATTATTTCTCAATAATATAAAATTATTTTAGTTATAATTCTAGATTATAGGTGAAAAATACACACTTAAAAAAATGACACATCAAAAGGTGTATTACATGTAAAGAAAATGTAGTTTGAAGTTTAGTGACATTTGACTCTAAATAAATCCTCTAGAGATATAAAAAATAAAATCATATTTTTAAGTGAATAATAAATAAAATGAATATACCACACAAAATAGGACATGAGTGATGGATACCAAACAAAATTGAAACTAAAAGCACAAAGGTAAAAGGCATTGAGTGGGAATGTTGACATGTAAAATGGGTTGATTATATGAAGAAAAAGTTATTATGGGGGTCTGACTACCTATTAGGTCTGACCCCACCCATTAATATTTGTCTAAGCAAAAAAAATTATTTAAAGCTTGTAATTAATGTAATGGTGTTAAATAAATATAATTGTGGAGGTTTAAACTTGAGACCTCCCCAACTATTACAAAATTTCATTCTCCACTACACCCAAAATCAATTTCAAATATATGAATGACAAATTTTATTTTTTTAATGAAAAAAGAATATTTTTCAAAAAAATAAGGCACTTGAGTAAACAATGTCTATGTTGAGTGGATGTGAGTAGTGGAGGATGGGATGCAAGGTAGCTAGGTAGTGGGTGCCAATCTTTAAAAAAATTCATATTTTTAGTACTTCAATCATGATCACAATACCAATCTTAATGTCAATCTAATACAAATGTTAATGTAACAATGTAGGCCTCAAAGAGTCATATCAAGATTATAGGGGCACAATGGGGTACGATAGTGTTAGGAACATGGATTATGAGGAGAAAAATTGGGTAGAGATACACATGGATAAGAATTACTCAAACATGTTGTATGTAGAAGTGAGAGGTATCATATGGATAGTAGATTTTAGGGGAATGACACTATAGAATGAGACACTCAAAGCACTAGTGGGTAAGGTGCAAGTTGTAAGGAAGAAGAGAGGTATATGTGGTAATATTTAGGAATAATGTGGGATGGAGGTGGCAAGGAGGCCATTTGTCATTTTTGGAGGTTAGGGATGTTAGCATAACATGACTTTATTTTTATATACTTTATATATATATATATATATATATATATATATATATATATATATATATATATATAACCCTCATCCTTTTATAAACATAAATCCCCCTTCTATTTTTTTAATAAAAATAAAATCCCTTAAAAAACTTTTAAAAAACCCATAAAAATATAAAAATATATAAAAATAAAATCCCTTAAATTTTTTTTAAAAAACCTAGATGAAAAAATAAAATTTAAGGATAATACATTACCTAAAAAATATAACTTAACTTGAACTAGCTTATGGAAATTTCTAATCAAATTAATTTTCAACTTAACCTTAACCTTAATTATATGTTTTGAAATAACCATGCTTGAGGAAATAGTCAATGTCACAAATATCATATAACTAATTATTATTATTATTATTATTATTATTATTATTATTATTATTATTATTATTATTATTATTATTATTATTATTATTTCATTATATGTTAAATACAATTTTATTATAATTATAATAAAGATTGTCAGTGGAAACCATTGCATGGTATATTGTATTATTTAATCCATTGGTGATGAGTTTATTTTGTCCTTTCATTTTTGATGTGTATTTGAAAAGAGTATTAAAGACTTCAATTTTGAGATTAATGTTTATTTCATCACTTAAGAAAATTACATGACTAGATGTTATGCCCTTAACCATTGGTGTGTCTAGAGTTATGTGTGGCTGACTTGTAGCTTACATACATCTTTTATTTACTTGTTATATTTCTCTTTGTTCTTAGATAGGTCAGTGTATGGAATAGCCTTAGCTAAGTAGACTATATATAGGAGGTAGTGGTTAGTATTTATTTATTGCATTCAGTATTCTACTATTAGTGTATTATTGTGGAGGTTGCCCCCTCGAAGTGGCTTTGCTATATTATATAGTATTCTATTTTGCTATCAATTATTTCTATGTAATATCTCATATTTTCTTATTCTACATAATACAAAATCATTCTATAAAAATATCTAAGTAATTTCATTACAAGTGGTATCAAAGCTTTGATTTGGGCAAGTTTCCTGTAGCATCTTTTTTCAGATCTAGTGAGGTGTGGCTTCTGAGAGCAGTGAAAGTGAAAAAACATAACTTGTAATTTGAGAAGAATTAATTTTTTCCATCAGTGTAGTAATACTCAAAATGCTTTTTTGAAAAAATATTTTAAAAAAAAGTATGGAATTTTTTTCCCCTTGCACAGTTATAGTCATTGGATTAATATCGACAAGATGATCACAAGAGTATATATTTTATTGGTACACTTTTTTGGTACCAAAATGTTTACTCTAGTGTTCAAAGGTGGTCATTGGATTTATCTTGACAAGGTGATCACAATGGTACCATTTCTTGATACACTTTTGTTGAGTTCAAAAGCCTCCTAGGGTTTTTTATGGTAGGTCCTTCAATTTGAGAAAGAAAAGGGGCACCAAAAACTCCTAAGACTCTTACCGATGACATGAAATCTAGAACTTTAGATTTGACAATTTCTTAGCTTCAAGTAGACATAAAAAACTTGGTGAGGCATGATGACTATTTTTCAATCTAAGCTAATGTTTTGGGTATACATAGAGAGATTAATGGGGTTTAAAGTGAATTGTATCATATCACTACGTAATTAACTACCCTCACATCTTAGTTTCAACCTAACAACCCTCCACTTTAGCATTGAAATCCTTCTCTCAATAACTCCCATGCTGGTATGAAACCAATGTTTCCAAAAAAGGACATGCATAAGTTTAATGGTAAGGATACTCTCACTTGGATTACCCAAATTGGGAATTTATTTGAGCTACATCAAACCCCTAGTTCTTAGAAGGTGATGGTGGCATCCCTATAGCTAGAACCTGAGTAATTCATTTGGTATTGTTGGTTATGTACTAAAAAGAAAAAGAATGGTGTTATTATTACATGGAATATTTTTACTAAGGAGTTGTCAGCTCATTATCATAATAATGTCTTTGAGAAATATTTTAGCTAATTAGCCAATTTATGGAAAACTGGAACTATGAAGGATTATATTCATCAATTTTAGAATCTCTCTTTATGGGTGGAAGATATCACTAAGGGAAATTTGATTGATCTATTTTTGGGTGTCCTCAAAGATAGCATCCAATATCAGGTTTGAATGTTTAACCCAACATCTATATCAGAATCTATCCTTAAGGCACACATGATAGAATAAAAAGAGATGGTCAAAAAGAAAATTTTCACTACTAGTCATGATCACAACTTTCTAGCATCATCATTTCCATAGCCCACTAGATTAACATGCATGATCCTTAAATATTACATATATAAGATGTGCCTTATCCTTAAATATTACATAATTATGTAATCCATGTAGATAAGGCACATCTTATATATGTTACAATGAAGAATCTCTTGCTATGAATATTAAAGATTGATAGATTCATGGAGGAACTATTGATTATATTGTGTAAATATAACCTATCTTATCAAGGATATATACACATTACTCCATTTTAAACTCATGCTATGAAGTACATAAAATTGATCAATATTCATTATTTGGCTTATAGAGAGACTTAAAAGACTTATATCAAATAATTTGAGAAAATAAATTAGTTAGGAATGTTGAATTATAAAGAGAGATTATTGGTCACCATTTTTTATAGTTTAATTATAATGTATTGGTTAAGATATTATACACTAATTTAAATTTATCCAATGCTTTAAAATATTATATGAGTGAAATAATATTATATGGAGGTGTGTTGAGTTGATCTGAAGGATTTATTATATTAAAAAAAATGTGGAGTTCCATTTCACATCAAGATATTCATATAAATTTTTTTGAAGTATTTAATTCTTTTGAAAACTTATTAGACATCAATAAAAAATATTCAATTCAAAATTTAATAACCAATGCAAACCTTTAATCCATCTTATTTCTCATGATTACATTTGAATACAAGCATCCTAGTTTTACACTTATATGCTCATGTCAGGTTTATGAAAAAATGGGAATATAGAACTAAATACTTGACATTATTTAGAGATAAATCCTAATATATAATGCAAATATATGTACTATTGGATATACATTAAGCTTAGATTTATAGCAATGTGTCTTTATTACTTATTTATTTCATTATTTATCTTTTAAATACAATTCAATTTAATGTCAAGAATTAAAATTAATTTTGAAAAAAAAAAGCTCTTTAAAACTAGCTTCCAAAATTTATATCTTGAAACATGCTATTTGCTCAAATTTTATTCTAATCATTTGAAAAATGTATAAAAAGAATACACATAAAATAGAGTTAAAAATGAATAATGAGATGAACAAAAGTTAAAAACTCTAATTATCTTAAAATTTTCATAACCCACATAAATCACTCATATTTTATGCTTTAAATGTGTTTCAATGCAATGTATAATTGTAGATAATTTTTATTTTCATGTCCAAGTGAAATTATCAATACACAACCAAAATTTCACCTTCATTTCAAAAAAAAAATTAAAGATTAATGTAATAAGGAAAGAGGAAAAGAAACACACACACACACACACACACACACACACACACACACACACACACACACACACACACAGACACACACACACACACACACACACACACACACACACACACACACACACACACACACACACACACACACACACACACACACACAAACTATATTATATATCAAAATCAATTCTTAGATGTAATATTATTATTGAGAATTATTTTGAATTATTTGGTGTCATTATTTGAGTCAACCTCTATAACATCTATTCTCCTCTAAATTTAATTCATTTGAATATAATTTTGATATCTAAATTTTATAATTTTAATATGAACTAGAAAATAATACCAATACAATATTCCTAATCTAAATCTAAACTAAAACCTTAGATTGAGCTAATATAACAAAATAAATAAAATTACAAAAATACTCATAAAACCATACAAGTAAAGTTTAAAATCACCTTATCGATTGTGACTTTGACTTATTATTTTTTCTTAAAATGTGGGTGCTCAATTCACTTATCCAAAAAAATAGAAAATAATTAGTATATGGGTGTATGATCTTGATTTTTTAATAGATGCATGGATAAATTTGTTAGAAATTTGATATATTTAAAGTGGATGATGAAAATAGAGGATGACACATTTACTTATAGGCTTTAGAGTAAAGAAATGGATGGTTGGGATAAATATAGATTTATTTAAATATGTTAATTTTAGATGGTTAGATTTGAGTCCTCATCCATGTGGAAGATGCCAATTCCTCATGTGTGTGAGAGGAAAGGATAAAGTGAGTTGGTATTTTAAAAATTATTAGGAATGAGTCATAGTAGTTGGATGACTCACCAAGGTGGTTTAAATATTCAATAGTGACTCAAAATTTAGCTTATAAAGTTAAGGATTTAGTTGGGTGACTCAAATCTTGGTTGAGAGAAGTGTGGAAGATGTTTGGTGACTTGGAAATTCTAGATTTTAATTAGTTTTTTATGGAATTAGATGTGACTAATTAATTAATTATTCTATATTTTAATTAATTTTTTATGGAATTAGATGTGACTAATTAATTAATTATATGTTTTAATTAATTATTTGAAAAGAGGAGGAAATTATGTTATTGGACCTTAAACTAAAATCAAATTTTGAATGGTAGTTGGGTTGATATGTTAGTATTAATCAAAGTTAATTATGACACTATATGTGGTGTAAGTTAGGTTTCCACATTTTGCCCTCTTTGAAAAGGTATTCTGACTATAATGAAAAAAACATTTTAAAATAATAAATAAAATTTAGAGTGAAAATGGATGCATAAAATATGATGCCCTAGCTAGGTATGAAGGACTATTAATGATACCCCTTGCAATGGTCATGTGGGGATAATGAAAATGGATGAGTGTTAAAAATGAATGAATAAAGGGTATATGGAAAATTATGGATGTAATACATAAATTTAATGGAATTAAAAATATAAATAAAATTATTTCATGATTTTAGACATATTTAAAATGATTTTTCCCTAGCAGATAAGTGATAGGAAGCAGATTTGAAAAATAAGATATCCCATTTTTTAAGTTACACAATGAGATTGCCCCCAAGTAACAAGATATAAAAAAGGGTGAATGTGGGAATGAAATATCCCATTGGAAATTTTTGGGATATGAAATTATAAATAAAATTTCCAAGGATGATTGATAAAATTTAACTAGAGAGATTTGCATGTTGAAATAAAGATATTTAGTAATCTAAAGATTGATGGGATAAAAATATGAATGGGGTAGGTGAATATATATGGGTATGGGTTAATTGAAATTTAATTTTTTGAAATTCATTTATGTGATTTTTTTTTACTATCCACCTAATGTTGATTTGTGATCTATATTGAGAGATAAGAATAGAGTGTATACCAGTTAATATGCACCGTAGCAAGTAAGTCTGAGAGAAGTGTGAAAGATGTTTGGTGAATTGAAAATTATAGATTTTATTTAGTTTATTATGTAATTATATGTGAATAATTAATTATTTATATGGATTAATTAATTATTTTAAAAAGGAAGGAAATTATGTTAGTGGACCTTAAGATAAAATTCAAATTTTGGGTGGTAATTGGGTTAATATGTCAATATTAATCAAAGCTAATTATGACACTATATGTGGTAGAATTTAGGTGTCCACATTTTACCATATTTTAAATGGTTTTGTGAATATAATAAAAAATTCCTTTTAAAATAATAAAAAAGGTAGAGTGAAAATGGATATATAAAAAAAGATGCCCCAGGTGGGTATGAATGACTATGAATAAAACCCCCTCAATTGGTCATGTGGGGAGAATGAAAATGGACAAGTGATATAAATGAATTAATGGTATATGTAAAATTATGTATTTAATACAAAATTTTAATGGAATTAAAAATATAAATAAAATTATTGAATGATTTTAGACATATTTAAAATTATTTACCCTTAACAGATAAGTGCTAAGAAGCAAATTTGAAAAATAAGATATCCCATTTTCTAAGTTACACAATTGGATTGTACCCAAGTAAAAATATATAAAAAATAGTGGATGTGGGAATGAAATATCCCATTGGGAATTTTTGGGCTGAAAAATCATAAAGAAACTTTCGAAGGATGATTGATAAAATTTTACTAGATCATGTTGAAATAAAGATATTTAGTAATCCAAAGAATTGATGGGGTAAAAAATATGAATGGGGTAGGTGAATATATATGGGTATGGGGTAATTTAAATTTAATTTTTAAAATTCATTTGTGTGATTTGTGTTGACTAGCCACCTAGTGTTGATTTGTGATTTAGATTGAGAGATAAGAATAGAGTGTATACTAGTTGATATGCATTGTATCAAGTGAGTCTGAGAGAAGTGTGAAAGATGTTTGGTGACTTGAAAATTATATATGTTAATTATTTTATTATGGAATTATATGTGAATAATTAATTATTTATATATATTAATTAATTATTTGAAAAAGGAAAGAAATTATATTAGTGGACCTTAAGATAAAATTCAAATTTTTGGTGGTAATTGGGTTAATATGTCAATATTAATCAAAGCTAATTATGCCACTATATGTGGTAGAATTTATGTGTCCAAATTTTACCCTATTTGAAAGGGTTTTGTGAATATAATAATCAATGCCTTTTTAAATTTTAAAAAAAATAAAAATAAAAATAGAGTGAAAATGGATGTATAAAAATTGATGCCCCAAGTGGGTATGAATGACTATGAATGAAACCCCCTCAATTGGTCATGTGGGGAGAATGAAAATGGATAAGTGATATAAATGAATGAATTAAGGAAGGTTATATACAAAATTATGTATTTAATACCAAAATTTAATGGAATTAAAAATATAAATAAAATTATTGAATGATTTTATAAATATTTAAAATGATTTACCCCTAACAGATAAGTGCTAAGAAGCAGATTTGAAAAATAAGATATCCCATTTTCTAAGTTACATAATTGGATTGTCCCCAAGTAAAAATATATTAAAAATGGTGGATGTGGGAATTAAATATCCCATTCAAAATTTTTGGGTGGCAAAATCATAAATAAACTTTACAAGGATGATGGATAAAATTTTACTAGATTAATTTGCATGTTGAAATAAAGATATTTAGTAATCCAAAGAATTGCTGGGGTAAAAAATATGAATGGGGTAGGTGAATATATTTGGATATGTGTTTAATTAAATTTAATTATTTTAAATTCATTTGTGTGATTTGTGTTGATTAGCCACCCAATTTTTATTTGTGCTCTAGATTGTGAGAGAAGAATGGAGTGTATACTAGTTGATAGGCATCACAATCAGTGAGTCTAAGTTTACGAGACGCAAAATGGGAGAATTGATCTAGTAAGTCCTATTTTTTAATTTTTGTTTTATGATTTTAGGGTCATTAATGCTAAGGAAATCTAGGTCAAACAAAAACACCATTCTAAAAATAGTAGTTTTTTTTAATTAGACAGAATGATAGGCTTGTAAAATATTTTATTGGGTTTGATATAATATAAATTTTGTTAAGAAAGTGCTTAATTCATGATTTTTTTTGGAGAGTTGGTTATAATAGATAGTTCATTAAAAATTTCAATAAATTCATCAAAAGGCTTAGTGAATTCATTCACAATTTGGCAAATTTATTATTGTTATTATTATTATTATTATCATGAAATATGAAATTAGAGATAACAGTGTCATCAAATGTGCATTTTAGGGTAAATAATGATTTTATATATGAATATATGATGAAAAAAATAAAATTATGATTTATGGATATTATGTTGAGATGACCTATACTCAACATGTGGGAGAGGTAGTCAGGTGTACTACAATTGATGCATAGGTTCACATATTATGAGGTGGGTGTCTTAAAGGAAGTGGGTATGTTATAGATATTCTTGATATCCTTGTGGATAAAGCACTACTCATAACTTTGATAGAGTGATAGCATTTAGAGACCAACATGTTATAGTTAACAACATGGGAGATGACTATGACATTAGAGGATGTATAGATGATACTTCACATCTTGATACAATGTGTGAAAGTTTATAGAGACATGCATACAATCATATACATAGGAGTTATGAGTATAGGTTCATCCACACTATTAATAGTGTGGGAATAGGAGAATATTATATTTTAGAGGCCTATTAGATAGTTGAGATAAAGGGTAACTAGAGATCTATTTTATCATGGATGGTACATTATGATAGGATCATAGAGGATTCATATGGGTGATTTGACATTCTATAGGAGGGAATCATATGAATTGAGGCTTATAGATATTAAATTGATATTTTATATGAAAGTAGATCTATAGTGGCTATAAGATACATGATACATGGATTATGTGTTGACACCTTGTTACATTCTTTATAAACATGGGTACATCATTGACTTTTATAGTCTAAAAAAAGTTTTGTGATATTTTGGGATATGTCAAGATGTACTAGTAGGGATACATGTGTTTGAATGAACAATATAATATTGACCACAATGGGTATTGGGTATATATTTGAGAGTGGTAGAGCATAGTTGGGAACATATTCAAACTATATCATACCATCCTAAGACATACATATGTAGGGGTAAATAAGTATTATATAACATGGTGGGAGTAGATGTGACCTATTAGATTAATAACTACTTACATGAGACCTAGAACACAAATACAAAGACTACATGTCATATTTAAAGTATGATAATAAAGGATATGAAAATAATATGTACTTGTACAAGTAGATATACCAAGAGATGGAGGACAAGATGGTGGGGAGGATGTGCACATTAAGGAGGCACAAGTTTTGGAGGTAGAGGTTAAGGAAGTATTGGGAGAGATATTAGGAGGAGATACACATGAATTTTATAGATAGTGATAAGGAGGGAGATAGAGAGGATATAACAATGCATACTATTCTATGGATCCATACAAGGTGAGATGATGAGGTTGGGTTGTTAGGACCAATATGATCAATGGAAGATGAGGCCTTGATTATGAGTCTTCATGATGAGATTAGATTGAGATATGTGAAGATTTATAGATTACAGAGGGATGAAGGAAGAGGGAGTTAGAGATCTATATAGATATCTATATTATAGGTGAAGGTGGATAGGTTTACTATAGAGGCTATAGTAAAGATGAGGGATTGGTGAATTTATATGTGGGTATATAGAGAGAGGATGATACCTTTCTAGTGAAAAAATATTGTTGAGATAAAGATGAAAAAAGGACTGAGATAAATAAATTAAAGGAGATATTGACTTCATTGGGCTATCTAAAAGCCTTTTTAGATGTAGTGAGGGTGATGGAGTAGGTGGCTTACTACAATCTTTATGAGAGAGCATTGCCACTAGAGCAATAAACACCTTCATTTATAGAGTAGTATACTAGTATGAGATATGGATAGAGGATGAGGATTAAAAAAATAAAGATATTAGGGTGTTATTTTATCTAGTCAACTCACCACATCATTCAACCTCCATAGAGTACTCCACAACATCCAAGATCACCTCCTATAGATTGATAGAGTGAGAACTAGAGGACAGATGACATATACATAGTATTGAGATGTATTTTAGATGGATTTGATGTATTGATGGACACATGATATATATATATATATATATATCTCACACAATATTAAATTTATAAGAGACAACATCATATATGCATTTATCCATATACTAAATTTATAAAAATAACAAATCCATAAACTCAAGTTAATCCATAACATAATCACATGTCTAATTAACCCCACACACACACACACACACACACACACACACACACACGTGTGTGTGTGTGTGTGTGTGTGTGTGTGTGAAAATGGTTTATTAGACATGTGATTGTGTTATGAATTAACTGTTTATGGATTTATTATTTTTATAAATTTAGTAGATGAATATATGAATATATGATTTTGTCTCTTATAAATTTAATATTTGACACATGTTAGTCTTTTACATCATGAAAATGTATTTGAGAAAAAAATGTGTTGATAGTTAATTTTAATAATATTTGCTTGGAGATTCTAACAAAAATTTGAACATTAAGTTTTTGACATGATTTTATAAACACTTATTTTTATGTTTCATAAGATAATATGCACCAATGGTATATAAAAACTATGACGGATATTTTGTTATGTGTGTAAGAATTGATAGAGTCACAAGTGAAAGACATAATATATCATGATATGGAAGATCATAATAAATTTGTTTTTAATGAACGTATTTATCTTGACTCAAAATTAAAATTAAAAATAAAATAAGATAAAAATAGTTTTCAATAATATAACCATGTAATCAAAACAAACAAGAAAGTAAAAAACAATTATACAAGCAAGTAAAACACACAATTTGTACAAACAAGAAAGTTTATATATAAAAAAGTAAACAAATGTATTTTTGTATTTTGTTGGTTAAAGTAAAACCCTTTTTCATATGATAAATTTTACAATGATAACCATTCAATAAGTATTATGTGTAAGGAATGACCAAGGTATGTAACTAAGGACAAGGGTTTTTTAAATTATTTTTTAGACTTTTTTGTTATATTTTTTATGGGATTGTATAATGTTTTTTGATGTTATTGTATTTTTAGGTGATAATTTCTAAGATGACCTTAGATACCCCCTATAACTGAACACTAAGTACATAATCCATATGTACCTCAAGCCAATGTAGTTATCACAATGAGGGAAATAATGAAAAATGATGATATTAGGTAAGATGATGATGATTACATGAAGATTAACCTCCCAATAAATTATGATAGATGAAGGGTTTTTATTATGGATTGTTTTGGTTTTCTTGGATGGATGAGTGATTTATCTAAGGTTTATTATGTGATTATACCAAAACATGAGCATAAATGTATCTAGACATAACCATGACAATAAAACCTTAAACTAAAATTTCATAGGAAACTAAAAATATGAGATATACACAAATATAAATGGATATCTACAAATGGATAATAAATGAATGGATAATACTAGGGGATTCACCAAGTAACTAGGATGTATAATAAAATGGTCTATGCATGGTTTCAAAACTTGGTTTTAACCATGGTACTTGTCCTAAGTGCCATAATAATTGTTTTCACTTTTGGATGGATTATTTTTTACACACACACATAATAGAACTATAGTAATGTATTCATGGAATAACTTGAGGTGTGTAATGTTTATTGGTTCATCAAGATATTCACCTTATTTTATTTCTAGTTGATACAAACCTAATTATTTAGAAATGATAATGTATGGACCTAACTAGTTAGGTTCAAACTTACCTTTGTTTTTGTGATTGATGTTGGTGTTCCATTGGTTTTGTTTTAGAATAAGGTGTTTGATTTTAAACTCTTTATCTGTAGTTTTCTTATCATATCTACAACAAAGATGTCTTTGATAGGCTTTTAGATGGTTAAGGGAATTAAGACATTTATCATCTAGGAGATTGACCTCATGTAGCCTTTATATGTGATATGTTCCATCATCAACAAGATTTTGTAAAGAGATAAGTATTGATGGAAGTTAAATTTCAATAGGTAAGATGGATTCAATGTCATAAACATTGGAATACAAATTTCCCCATCAATGAGAAAATTCTAGTATGGTAAGCCCATAAATTAGGGTAAAGCTTTAAATACCAATCACAGTCAACATCATTAACAATAAACTTAACTATTTTGAGGATAATGTTTTTTTTATGCCTCTTTTTAACCATTACTTTAGGGATAGTATGGTGTGGACCATTTGTGATTTAAATGGTATACATGGAAAAGGATATTTACATCTTTGTATTTGAAGGAATTATCATTAGCATATATAATTGTATAAGGGATACCATAACAAAAAATAATATAGTTTAAAATGAATTTAAAAATCTATTTTATAGCTACATAGGTTAACATAATGGATTCAACCCACTTATTAAAGTACTTAGTGGAAGTGATTATATGCTTATGACAATTACAAGAGTTTGGATTGATTTTTATTGGGAGTTATAACACCCATATGGATAAGTGACATGATTGGTAATGGTTTATAAGGTTAGTTATGTATATTTGATTAGGTCACCATTTTTTTGGCCCATGACACATTTCTTGACATATTGTCATGAATCAATTTCCATCATTTGCCAATAATATCTGACATGAATATGTTAGTTGAAAGGACCATGCCACTAGTATGAGCACCAAAAATACCAATAATGTATGTGATGACTGAAAATGACTTTTTATATTTTAAACACCATAATAAAGTTTTATAAACCTCTATAGTATAATGTATTTCCAAGTATGCTAAAGAGAGAAGTGTATTAGATGGATGATTTATTATGATTATGGGATAAGTTAAGAGGGATCAAATGTGCATGAAGGTATGTGTATATATCCTATTACCAATGGTAATTAGTACCAATAACCTCATATAACATTTTAGGTTTGGGAGTATGATATACTGTAAACATCAATTTCTCAACAAAAAACTAGTTGTGATTGTCATCTAGATGCATGTCAAGGAGTGAACCAATCATATCCATAGAATTATATACTTTATTATTGACTCAAGGAACTTGATAAAATTATATTTATTGAGTTAATTTTTGAATAATATACACCATACTTTTATAATGAATTATATTACCATATTTATCTTGGTATTCATCAGCTGCTTGTTTGATGACTAGCTATGAATTCCCAAAAACTAGGAGATGTTGGATGTTCCACTGAATTGCAAACTTGAGGATAGAAACAAGAGACTAATATTTTTATATGTTATTTTTACATAGGAATCCTATCAAAAATTATTTTATAAGGGTATTACCATGTGGAGTGATGATAAAAACATACCTAAGATATGAATTTTTAAAGACCCATAAAAGTAAAATTTCCACTCTAATGATTCATCCAAGAACATGAAAGATTCATCTTTAAAATATATGATGAGAGGTTGGATGTTCATCAATGGTGATTATACCAAGGTATCTACAATTAATTTTTCTTTGATAGCTTTTTGGTTTACATAATTTATATCAAACTCACTTAGAATCATGACCAAATTATCCATTCTCCATGTTAAATTTGATTTAGAAAGGAGATTCTTAAGTGGATCCAATTTAGAAATGATTTTAGTTTGATTATTAATCATGTAATATAATTTGTTTTTTGAAGGAAAAAAAACTAATAGACATGTTTTTTTATATAAGAATAATTTAGCTCATAAGATACCAAGGTTCTACTCAGATAATACACTGTTATTTATGTTTCAAGTTCATCATGATGTGCTAACAATGCCCCTAATGCATAATGTGTTTCTAAAATATATAGTAATAGAGATTTCCTTGGAGATGGTGGTAATAGGATTGGTGTATTTTGTTAAGAGTGTTTAATATTTGAAAAATCTTTTTTACATTCCTCATTCAAATGAAAACAAATGTTCTTTTTTATAATAAATGTGAAAGGATGACATATTTTTGTAATTTGTAATATGAATCTATAGATGGATTAAATTTTATGTTATAAAATATTAAGTTTATTGAGGTTTATTACTATAGGAATTTACGTAATAGTTTTGACCTTTACAAGATCCAATTATATACCTATTTGTGATACAATAAATACAAAAAGCTTACTTGAAGTAACCACAAACACATTTATTTTGATTGAGATGAACAATGTATTCCCTCAACTCTTAAATTTTTTTATGTAGTACCATAAGATGATATAATATAGTTATTTAATTTTCAACAATATCATATACATAGTCTTCAATCATATCATGAGTCATGTCATTAAAGATAACTATAATTGCACTTTGATAAGTGGATCCAACATTCTTTGGGCCAAACATCATTACATGATAACAAAATGTGACCCAAGGTGTGATAGATGTTGTATTTGTTTTTATTTAGGAAATATTTTGATTTAATTATAGCCCAAAAAATCATCCATTAAGGAAAAACTTTCATGTCCCATTGTGGAATCAACAATCATGTTTATGTTTGGTAAAGAGGATACATATTTATGATATGCTTTATTGATATGCTAAAAATATGTGTAGACTCTAATCCCTATTGGTTTATTAGTTATTGTTAATATATTTCATATCCACTTTTAGTAGTCTATTGGTCATATAAAACCAACTTATAATTATTTTTTCAATTCTTCCTTCACGAGTAGTTCCACCTTTGGATGCATTTTCCTAAGTTTCTATTTAACTAGTTTTTCATTTTTATGTAGAACAAGGTGATGATAAACTAATGAAGGATCCAATCTTGGAATGTCTACATATGAACATGAAAATACATCTAAAAATTCCTTTAGGACTAAAGTTAAAGTGGAATGTTCTTTTGGATTGAGGGAAGTAATAATTTTAAAAACCTTAGTATTTTCTTTGGTTCCAATATTGATGTTTATGCTATTTTTAATTAATAAAGTGAATTATTATTGAAAATTTGTTGTAGGTGGAGGAATATTAAGTTCTTATTCAGGGTCTAGCTGATTTATAATGTCTTCATCTAATATTGTAGAGGACGTTGTTGCATGGATATGATTTTTTGAGTTTGACATCTTCCCAAAGTATGCATAATTATACAACTAAATTAAAAATCCCTTATTTTGATATCATGTTGGAATATGATCTTTAAATATAAAAAAACTATGATATAGCCTCATCATTATGAAAATTATCAAGTGAGGGTTGTTTTTATTGGTCCCATAGGATAAGTTGTGTAAAGGTTAGTTTGAGAATCAAAACAATGTTATCATGAAATAAATTTATGATGGATAGATCCTCAAAATGGCTATAAATGGAACTAGTATCAGCTTCTAAGGAGGATTCCTCATACATGGAATAATAATAAATATTATAATTTCATAATTTCACACTAGATGGTTTGAATCCAATACCTTGAAAGGTTTTATTTGTTGCAGAGATTATAGTCTCAATGAGACCTTGTTCATGGAAACAAAGACCTTTTCCTTTATATTTAATGATATTAAACATAATGGATTTAGGTATATCATATTTATTAATTTTTAAACATATATCTATTTAATAATATTATATCTAAGAGGATTTATAATATTCAACGTATTTATCAGAAAAAAACTCACCTTTCACGAAAGAGGTTTTGCCAATATTACAAACCACTTGTGTTTATTTTATATGATGTGGAATTTCATGGTTATTAAGGTACATATTATTTTTTAATAGATAATTAACATCATGGATTTCATATTTTCCCATACTTACATCCACAATGGATAATATAGATGGTGTAAATGTGGACTTGGACATGGATGGTGTATTTCTAGATGTAAAAGTTAACTCATCAAGATGGATATAAGTAGAAAGGTTTTATGACTCCTCAATAGGTTCATATGTGTTGATGTTTTTTTTATGAACACCCAAAAAAAGTTTAGGAGTTAACCTCTAACATTTTCGGATTGGTGATAAGCATTCAATCCAAGGCATGAGTTGTAGGGTACTGGGTTTTGTAAACAACTTCTTTGTGGAATAGTGGTGAGCAAGGCAAAATTTTTACCATGGATGGGTTGAATATGGATGAATATAAATATAATTGATATGGGTGGACTAATTATGTTTCTAACATAAGGTTTGTATGAATTCAAAAACTCAAAAAAGAGGGAAATGTATAGTAGGAAAGGAGGCTTGTGGATAACACTAAATGAAACCTTTCAAGACCAAGATTTGAATGAAAGGTTGGCCAAGAGATCATAGACCAATGATTGTTGTAGGATACTACACCAATAATAATAAAAAGTTAGGATTTAAAGGGAAATAAAACATGACATACTTAAACACATGAAATCAAAGGTTTCCATGTTTTTTAGATTGAAATAACACATTTACAAGGAGGATAATGATTTATATACAAAATGTATTGAGATTAGATATAGATTAATATGAAAGGCTATATATAAAAGAGATAAATCATACTCAAACAAAGACTAATAAAATGAAATGATATTACTTCTCACATAATCCACAAGTTAGAGAATAATCAATATTTGAGAAGAATCAAGATTTGCACATCAAGACTAAAATTATAGAACTTCCTCAAATTTTCATATAAATGTTTAAAAACAAGAATTATCCTCCCTTTGGGACTAGAAGGATACAATTATAAATAGGATTGGTATGGGTAAGGCCTCATCTCTCAAGTGAAGTATAATAATATAGTTTCAAAAATAGGAGTTACATCCAAATCTCATGCAAAGTATGCATGCACAATAGTCAACATAAAATATAATTTCATAGCTAAAAATATAATAAATACATGTTACATATATATGAAACGAAAGTTTTGACTTAAAAAAACATTTAAGTATAATTATATTTATATGGGTGCTAATGTGGAACCACTATCAAAAGAAGATGGTGGAGTGATAGTTGGAGGAACTGAATTAGCTACCATTTTTCCTTATTAGATCAAGATAGGCCTAATTAAAGTTTGTATGACTTTAAATCCTAAAAACTAGTAATTCTAAGATGATAGGGTAGTACTAGCAATTGGATATATGGTTGGTACTGACCTTGAATATGTTTATTTTACCCTAATTTCTTCAAATAACATGTGTGCATCTTCAAACTCCTTACTAATGATGTCAAAATTGAGCAAGGAAGATGTTAAGATTTTAATGGCCTCAGCCATCAACCTTGTCTATTTAGCTTTTGAAATATTGAATTTTGATCCTATAGCCTAAATATTATCACCCTATCCTTATAAAAATTTACCAATTGAAAAAAATCATCATTAGTCCTATATATTGTGCCTTAAAATTCCTCCTTAAAGTTGTTTCTAGTTGATTTGGAGGAGGTTTTCAAATTTGGCCTGTTGACTAGTTAAAATATAAGAGTAATGAAATTAGATACCATCATGTATTTCATAATTTCCAAGGCTTCACTTTCTTGATTTTAGAAATGGCTAAATAAATTATTCATCTAGTTACGTTAATTGAGGGAAATATCTCATTTTGTAATTACATAGTCAAGGAACCAATATGCATTGATGATGGACATTAAGTTTCATTGGTTTAAGGCACTAGCTCTAGAGTACTAAACCAAGAAATTAAATATTTTATCTAGGTCTTTCATTTGGTGCTAAAGTTTGGTCACATTTTCTCTATTTTATTGGCTTCCCTCTTTATAAACTTGGATAATATAAAAAAATGTTGTACAACTTAGTATTTGTACTCTACACATCATCCATTATATCCCAAGGAACATGTATGGTCTATCTATGCTATAGTTTTTATTGTGTTTCCTATTTTATTTTGAACATATCTTTCATTGATTCACCAATTGAATCCATAAAATCATAAAAATATTTAGTATCATTAGGATCCCTTGGATCCTTTTTGGATTTATTTTCTAAGGGAAATAGATTTTCTCTTTGCTCAGATTTAATTTATTCCCTTGTATCCACTATTTTTATCAAATTATTAAAAACTAAATTATGTATTTCATCTTTATTTCCTTGCATCTCTCTAACCCATTTAGGAAAAATAAGTTCCCATTCTTGTTTTGAAGGACCCAGGTCTTATGAGGTAGAGGGTGGATGAGTCACTAGAGGAGGTGTTATTGATGAAGGTGTCTATGATGCACTTATTTGTATTGGGAACTAGAGAGGTGGATAAATAAACCTCTTCCATAATGAAGTCTCCCATAGTGGATTTACATCAACCATGACTTTGGTCAAACTATGAGTCTTTTTAATCGATAATGTGGCTAACTATGTGCATGAATACTATGGCATAGGAAACTCTAATTGAACTAAAGGTTTTCCTAAGATTGGTGAAATTTTAAAATTAAAATATAAATAGTCAGAAGACTTCAAAATGGACTACCTTATTGAGAATACTTATTTGGGTAGATGCTGAAAGAATGGATGATTCAAAATAACTAGATACTACTAAAGCACCTACAATTAAAACATAAGAAACTAGAGAAAAAAACACCTCACTTATATTTTGGTTGTGCTCCATTGTGAAAATTGGTTGGTATAAGGTACCAACTAGTGTTTATTCCTCCTTCATCCATATTAAGCTCAAATATTTGTCCATGGCTTCTTGTAGACACCTAAATTATGTTTAGTGTCAAAATGAACCTAAAATCCATTAATAATTTCTCTTAAAATAATTCATCTCAACTCCCTCCAAATTCAAATAATTGAATAAGTCAAATTAGTCAATTATGCACATTTTAAATCCTCATTTAATGATAAAATATAGATTTTACACCTCACCCAACATCTTCCACCTTATTTTACCTAACATGCTAACTCATCCCAATCAAACCCATAACTTTCTCAACCTCTTTTGAGTCATCCCCTAAATTGTCAAAAAGTTGAATCATTCTTGTTGACTTAGCTAACCAATAACATACTTATCTAAACCCTTTGAAATGGTATTCATACTCATGGGTGAGGACTCATTATCCACCATTGATTATTTGGATCATTTAATAAATCCAAATAATCCTCCACTATTGGATCTTCCTCCATAAAACTATAAATAAGCATGAAAATTGTCATTTTCATCCATCTTGACTTATGCTAACAAAGTGTTGTTCAATTAAAAAGTAAATCCAAGTGAATAAAATTGAATCAAAACATCCAAAAATATTTTTTCAAAAAAATGTTTCCCATTATCCTTTGCATTGAAAGAGTGAGAAACCACATTTTTGAAGAGCAAATCAATTTTACATTACAATGGAGGAAACTTGTTTGTGTTTACTATTTTATTTTTTTGTTGATCTATCTTAGGTTAAATTTACCTTAGATATATATTACACAATTAGTTTATTTCTTAGCATTTATAGATTTATTTCATATATTTTGGCATGCCTAGTGGGACCTTCCCTCATCTTTTTCATCCTACACTCATCATATTTGTATTTAGAAAACATTTCTCACTTTAATTTTTTTTATTTGTATTTGTATATTCATTTAATATTGGCTTTGTGAGTGTTGGTATAAGCTACAAGTCATTATTCAGAATTTTATGTTTAGATGTGTATGCTCACTATGTAACTATGAATTCAAAAACATCAATTTTAAAATTGTACTGCATAACAATGAAATCATTTTTTGACCCATTTTTAGTCTCTTTTTCCTTATTTTGTTTATATAATTAGCTTTATATTCACATTCAATTTCTATCTATATTTTCAATTTTTTTTAATTCTCTGCTATAGGAAAATAGTTAAATCAACACACTTTTTAGTGAAATCATTATTTCTGATAGTGAAATCATCATTTTTAGTAGAAAAATTATTATTCTAAGTAGTGAAATCATTTTGTAACAGTGAATTGTCCCTCTGTACTTTATATATTTTTTATTTTTTTGTTTGTAGTTCAACATTAAATCTATTTTACAACAATGAAATCAATTTTTTTAGTAGTAAAATTGTCTTTTTATGTATTGAAATCACCTTTTCTAGTAGCAAAATCATTTTTTTAGGATGTGAATTCATCATTTTGACCAGAGAATTCATCATTTTGACCAGAGAATTCATCTCTATGGACTACAAAATCATCATATAAGATGGAAAAATCATTTTATAAGTGTGATTTTTTTTTTAATTTATGTACTCTATCTATATTTTGTGTTTGATGTATTACAATTTTACTTTTTATCTTTTTGCATAACTATGAATTTGTCACAGAGAAGTGGTTTTTGCTTTGTTTTTGTAGTTTTTATTTTCTCCATTTTGGGTTGCATTTCTCCAAGCCTAAACAAATATTTTAATTATTTGTTTGTAGAATGCTTGTCAAAGATAGTCAACAAAAAGGCTAAACAAAAACCAATTTCTTATACTAATGCTTTCAATTTCATTTTTTTAATGTTTTTAGTAGTTACATCACATTTAATTTCATAATTTTATTTGTAATTATGGATATTTTGTATCCTCTTCCTTTGGCATCACATTGGTGATGATACTCAGGAATAAAAAATAATTTCATCTTTTTTGTGTTATCTAAGTAGTGTCTGCATATGCTCTTTCCTTGGCATTACATTTATGACAACACTCAAAAATTAGAAATAGACACTTACTTTTTATTTTATTTTTTAGGGGATATATTGACCACGTATTTCACCACCATATAGTAGGCCAAACCTCATTTACCAATGGGGTATATAAATTGAGATCTAGCTATTTCAATTGCCTAAGTGGTTATGTGTTTTAAGCACACCATGACATGAGGGGATTTCATGTTCCAATACCTAAGGTTTTAGTAGTATCCTAAAAATACAATATCATTGATTATTATCACACTAAAACCCCTATGGCTATGTTGGGAACTTTGGTATAAGACCCAATAGTGTGCATCAACTTTATCTATTTATTCCATAGTTTTCCCCCTAGATAATATTGTTTTAACCTTAATCCTAGGAAAACCTCTTTTTCCATTCAATTTTGGTGCATTGGTTGGTGATTAGCATCGAGAAGTTACTTTACACACACCCTTAAAACTAGACTCAATGAGCTATGGGAATTACAATATCTTCTATGGTTAGTGCCTTGAAATATTAGGTAGTAGTTCAGAGAATGAAAGAGTCAATGATATCATAAGGCCCAAAAGTTGTTCAAGATCACCATCCTATTTTTTCACCTTTTATGTACAATTACTTGTCTATTTAGAATAGAAATTTTGTTTGTTGTTTCCTTGTGTTAACTACATGATATAAAATCCTTATTTTTGATAAAATTCTTTTCAGTTTAAATGTTATCCTAAAAATCATAACTTTCTTTCTAAAATCTCAAAAGCATTTAGTTGGCAATCAAAATTTTATTCACTTTGGTGTTTTTCTTTACTAGAGTCTAATTTCAAGTTTTTTTCATTATTGAGTCAAGTATTTACCTTACTAATGTACCCTATTGTAATAAGCATGGCTATGTGGAACAATAACTTGATCAATTTGATCATAAATCCAACTCCAAATAATCCATGTTTTAACCTAGGGTTTTATCCAACCAATTTTGATCCAAACACATATTTTAATATTCACCAAATAAATCATCCAACAAATTCAAATCTGAGTTTGAATATGTATTCAATGTCACCCATCAATAAATCAAATTTAAACATGAATAGTTATTCAAATTTATCAATTGACAAATTTAATCCAAACACCAAGAAATCAATTTAAAATTTGAATGCTTATTCATGTTTACCCATAGAAAAACATCATAATTTTACTTTAGGGACAACATCAAATCAATTTTTAAGATATGATAATCAAAATTATCTTAATTATTTTACAAGTTCTACACCAGCCATATATCAAATTCCACCAATTAAAAAAAAAACGTGTTCATATATCCACCTAGTTTCAACCTTAACATCAATCTAAATCAACCCTTTGGTTCACTTTCATCACAACTTTCAAATATTTAATTGAACCAGAACACATTCATAAATCAAACCCCAATTTAATCAAATCTAAATATGTTCCATCGAAATCAATATTTCAACTCCTACACTCATCAAAACCAACCTTTTCACATTCATAAAAATTAACCATTTGATTTTACATCTAATGCATTCCTAAACTTGATCCAAACTACATCAAATCCACATTTATTCATGAATCCATCAAATCCAAACTTTTAAAAAAATCCATTTACCTTAACAAATCCATAAAATCTAAATAGTTTCACCTTTGACATAGATCCAACAAATCAATCCTTCCAAGATTAAGATACCTCTCTATCCCACTTCATTACTAGGGAATCCTAAAACATTCCAAATCAACATCACCTTATCAATACTGACCCTTTTTCCAAAATTATCCAAAGATCCCATCTAGTTGTTATAGTTTTAATTATAACATCCCTCATTATACTAACCAAAATTTGATTGTCAAAGGGCACATCAAAGTGAACCTGAGTATATCCACATTATAAAATCATAATTTTGGTGTATGCCAAGATGTATTTTATGAGCCTAATCAAGCCATTTAATTTCTAAATCAAGGTAGTGTTTCTCTAAATGGAATGTTTTCATAGATATTTATAGATATTACAACTGATATGTTGTTATGGAATAAGTCTAGTCATGTTTATTTCTATGGATCTCAATAACATCAATGGTGATTATTTAGTTGTCAATTTTCATAACACAAAAAATTCAAATTACAACTTATCATATCATTTCATTTTTTATATCACCCTATTATCTAATATAAACCATTCCCAAAGCTAGCATTACATTGGTTTTTACCTTAGTTATTATGAGAAGAGTACATCTCTTTCCCCTACATCTTATTACAAAACTTAGAAAATACTATCCCATAGCCTAGTCTAAAATATTGTTCATGATAGATTCTCCTCTTTTAGTTCCCTCTAAAGTATAAAACATTAACATTCTACAAAAATAAATATGGTAACTTTACTTGCCTATGTTGGTCTTTAGTGATGAGCTCTTGCATGTTACTAGTTACATGGGGACAAGAATTAAAATTAAAATCATTCCAAATAGCATGCCACACTTATGAAACATCAAAATCAAATTCCACATCTCTCACCCTTTATTTATATTCAATGTTGAGACTTCTTGTATGTAATGGGAAATGCAATAGATCTATAAATCAATCCAATCTTGAAGAAGGTAAATACTACTTCCACTTTCAATTGTGGATATAGTAGATATTTGGGGTCATGACCAAGATAGATCTACTAGACCTAGACAAGGGATCTCTTACCATAATAAATTTATTAGGGAGGTTTCGAAATCCTCTAGTCAAGCAAAACTACACAATAACCCTAATTAGGTCCTATGTTTTCATATTCGATAAACTAATAACAAGTACAGTAAATTTTAATATAGTGCTCACCAAATATTGTGTCACAAAATGGGGATAATAAACATAAAATTACACATGCATAAGATAATATTAATTAATATATGTATAGGTAAAACCCTGATGCATGGAAAGAGTAATATATTCAAAATCCATTACTTATGCTACTTATATATACTAAAGAGAGGAGAAAAGTTAGAGATACTTAACTTGAAGATGCACCCATCAAGAGTAAATATTTCCTTTGTCCAAAGGTGCTTTTCAAAAGGTTATTGTGGTTTGTAACGATCACTAAGAAGGCCAAAGTATCCAAGACTTCTCCATAAGATAGATTCTTCTCCAAGTAGAAACCCTAAGTTAGGACTCCTTAAATAGATGTTACAACTAGGAATGGAAAGAATATTTAAAAAAGGATGTATATAATGTAAATCTACAATCTATTTTTATATAATGAAAGCTTTTAAAAATCTTACAAAGAGTGGTTTATGATAACCAACTAACAGGTGTAACTAACCCATAAAGCTAAACATTAAGATAAAACTAAATAATAAATTAATTTAGATCAAAAATGATCCCAAAAAACTCCCCCTTGATCCAAAGGGGTATAGAAAGACTGAAGTAATGAAATTTGAGTCATCCAAGTAGACTTTGTTATAGCTATAAATGGTACACTATGTATCCTAAATTGATTAACACCCTAATCATCCCTACACTAAACTAAAACAAGATCATGCTCTATACAACTAAATTGATCCTCACATAGAATTTATCTAATAATTGATTACCCTAGTATTATGTATGGCATATCTCAAATTGATACCCAATAATTTCTAACATCTCCAGCAGGCCTTTGCTCAACACTAAAAATGCTAGTAAGTCAATGCTAACTCATACCACAACCATTAATGACTAATTGAAAGCCAATATGAAATATATTATCCCCTTATTAGGTTAGAGGTGAGAAGATGTGTATAAAATAAACCAAGTACAAACCATTGAAATACTCCACATCAAAGATCATATCAACACTAGATCTATGAAAGCAAAGTACACAAGCCAAAAAATGCTACTACATTTAATTCAAAGATTAAACCTAACAAATCACACAATATGGGTGTGTAACCATCTTATAATATATAGTCATCTATTACAAAGCAAGAAAATTAATAATCATTCCATCCATCAAAAGAATATGTAGAAGAATAGTAAGAAGAGGAACTAAAAGAGTGACCAGATTGATTGGAGTGACCATCAATGTTTGCTTCTACCTTTTGTCGATGTTGAGAGGACCTCCTTTTAGAGGGGCACCCTATATAAAGGTGTCCTATACCACCAAACTTATAGCATATTCTCTAACATCCACTAGCACTAGAGAAAGAATAACCACATGAAGAAGAATGCTAGTGCTTATACTTGTGTCCACATGAATGTTTGTGGTGATGCTCATGTTTCTGAGAACTAGAGTGATGTCTATGCTTTAGATAACCAAAATGATGTCTATACTTCAAAGCACTAGAATGATCCCTATGTCTAAAATGATGTTTATGTCTAGAATTTGCCATAAAGAGTGTTTCTAATCTCTGAAAATGCTTCAAAGATTGTTTTTTTATTATGATCATATAATTGATTAGCTATTTTTGTATAGTGGGCCTCCTCCATGGATGTAATCTTCTTCTTTTCAAACTATCTCTCATGTTGAATTAATAACTCATAAATAGAGTCAAATGTGGCACTATTAAGCTTATCACTAAGCTGTAGCATTTCAAAAAAATTGGTGTATATAGAATTAAGACTATTCAATGTGATGGAAATCAACATATCATCATCAATTTTACCATCAGTTATGCAATATTCTTGTTTCAATGTTTTCATGAAAGAAAGATATTCAAAGACATGCTCATTATCTCCTAGTTTATTGTTCAATAGTTATATAATAAGTTCAATCTTATTTTATGTAGGTTGTTTATCATACATATATTTTAATGCTTTCCATGTTTTTCATGAACCATTTTTAACTACCTCAATATAAACTATTACCTATTTATTATAAGATGATCTCAAAAGTGTGAGTGTATGTTTATCATGTTTTTGATATTCAATCAACTTTGCAACTTCAATTAGTGGTGTGGTTTATTTCTCAATGATTTTCCATAGGTCATTAAAAATGAGTTTATTTTATGTGTTACTACTCCATTCTTTGTAATTTTTTGGTGACAATTTACCATTTTTGGAAATCAAACTCATAATTTTTGCCATGGTGTTAAAGATTCAAGTCAAAACAAGACAAGGGAATACTATTTTGAGGTTTTACCTTTACATTTCAAAAATATTTTTTGAATAAAAAGGATTATTTTGACTTGTAAAAACATTTCACCTTATAATGCCTATTACATCCTTATTTCTCCATTACAACATGTCCTTTTATTGCTTATTTTATCCTTATAACTCCATTTATACAAAAACTAAATTTAAATAAAAAATATATAAATGGGTTTAGAAAACTAGACTTCATGATTATGAGTGACTTATAAAACATTTTTTATCCATCTCCCTTTTAATCAATTTAAAAATAAAATGACAATAAATTCTATAAAACTGTCATTTCTGAATGAAAGATAATAAAAACAAAGATGGTAAAAACTTTTTATGGAATGTTTTAATTCACCCTTTTTAGATGGTGGAGCCCATTGTATTTTAGGGATTTGAAAATCATATGATCCTCAAGACCAAATCATTAATTATATATTTAAATCGATCTACATTAGAATAACCCTACTATTGATGCTAAATTTCTAGACAACCCACATAGATTCAAACCTTGCTCTCAATGCTAGATTTTAACGAGAAATTTTGTTGATCCTATGAAGTTGTTTAAGTGGGTTGGTGATAAGAGATGTATTCCTCTTGATAAATAACTTGTTTTTATCACCTAATAGTTCATGTAGCGTAAACATTAATTCATAATGAGATAGGGCATTACAAACTGCTTCACAATTATATTTACCATATTGTTACCTTATTATTCTTAAAAAAGTTAGATACCCAAAACATATATATCATAAACATATAAAAAATTTATATCAAATTTGAACAAACATGTGAACATTATAAAAATATAAAAAATTATATTGAGTCAAATTGTATAATATATTCTATTTTAGCATCATACCATTCAAAACTATGCTGACTATAGAAATGATGTGATTATGCACCATACATAACTACCTTAAATTGATCATGCCTTAACTTACTTCTCCCCTCTTCATTTTTCCATGTGACTCTGATACCATTGTAACAACCAAGAATGGGAGGAATAACTAGAAAAGTATGTATATAATGTAAATTTTCAATTTATTTTTGTACAATGAAAGCTTTTGAAAAGCATATGGAGAGTTGGTTCATGATAACCAACTAATGGATATAACTAACTCGTAAAACTAAACATTAAGATAAAACTAAATAATAAATTACGTTGGATCAAAAATGATCCCAATAGTAGAATGGAAAAAGAGTATATTTTAAATAATCATAAATGAAAATTAACTCTTGTTGTATCTCTAAGAATGGAAAAATGGATGTGTTTATATTGGTAGATCTAATCTTAATCCTTTTTAAACTTTTAGGCCAACAAGGTTGACCTAGTCAACCTAGTATCATTATTGATTAAAAAAAAATCATGGACTAGATCGGCCAGGGGCTGACCTAGACCCTAATAAGTATTATCAATTAGAATAAAAGTTTGATGGGGCCGATAATGTAATATAAACCATCAAAAAGGGTTTTAGATTAGGTAAGGGCTAATGAATGTGGAAAATGATTATAATAAGGTGAAAAATAGGAGGCCAGTATTAGGGGGAATGTCTTTAAGAGATGGTTGGATTGATAATAAGTGGTAGTAAGGGACAATAATCCTTTGAAGTACCAATGGTCTACCCACCCCCTTTTTAGTGCACCTTTTAAGACATGCACTCAGGGAGATTGAGACTCTATGGTTCTTATAAGATAAAAAACATCAGTAATTGATAAAGTTTGAAAATATTATATGTATACATATGTCCCACTCAAATCACATCATGTGTCACTCAGGTGTAACAAGGGATGGTTCTTTGAGAAATAACCTAGCAACACATAATATTGAAGATAAAAAAATTGAAATATTTTAAAGTATAAAATAACTGAAAGTAAATGACTAAAAGGGAAATAAATAAAAATAAAATTAATGAATAACATGACTTACCTTTATTGCTTGAAGGTTTTTTTTATTGTGTTTTTAGTTTTTTATAGAAGAGGGCACAAATACTACTTTCAACAAACCCAAGGGTATAAAACTAAAGAGCAAAAACAAACAAGTGTTGGAAAGCCAAGATAATTGGTTCTATGTTAATGAGACATATTTGGAAATTTTGTCAAAATTGGGTGACAAGTGATATGTTAGACCAAATGACCAAGTCAAAATTTAGAGTAAATTAGGTAATCAAATTTCTAAGGCTACTAAAGACCAAAAAACTCAAACAAGTAAACCTAAAGTAATAAATTCAAACTCACCAAGTCAAACCAAGGATACCTATCAAAAATGATGATAATTAATCATCAATGTAAAATTAGTATCAATCCTTACTTAAACAAATATGGGTAAGAAAAAATGGTAAAACAACATTGATGAGTGAGTAGTAACAATCCTTACTCAATCATGAATGGAAAAAGAGCATAAAAGGGGCAACAACATTGGTGAGTGAGAAGTTACAATCCAACTTCACTCAAAAATTGAAAAAGTACATGAAAGTAGAAATGGACTCAAGTGTTTATAAAAATGGTAGTATAATAATAATAAATGGTAAAATAAATCAAATAACATATATAATTATAGAGCAATGGTGCAAATAAAACAATCCATAGTTGCTCAAGCGTAGTGTTTTTATCTAAAGATAGATAAAACCAAAACAAAGTAGTTCTAGCACATTTTTAAGATGTCAAGAAGAGGGAAGTATATAAGAGGGGAAATAGATTTAGAATCAAACTTGGCATGTCAAGGGGGGAAATGAAATGGGTGAAGTGGGGAATGAAGGAAATACCAAGGTAGAATAACTCTTTATTAAAGTCAAGACACTCAAATTAGGTTTTTAAAACAAGACTTTTGACATTAAGGACTCTGAATAAATTCTCTTATCCACACATGTCATAGGTAAAAAAATTAAGTATATATATCATCCCATGAAGGCTATATACATGATAATTGAAATGGACCTACTTTCCCACAATTTATTCCCCATTCTTTAGGACCCCTTACATAGTCATTGGTCTATCATGAAGATTGGGTACTTATGTGAGAAAGTAGGTATCACCATAGAGTTTGTTGAATTCTCCTATTATAATCTAATGGATTACCACACTCAATGGGCCTTAGCTCTATCATGAGGCCAACTATGGAGTTTGAGCTTAGATTGGAGATAGTAGATACGCTTGTAATCACATCTTTTTATGTGATTTTGACTTTTGAAAATTTTATGTTTCTTTTTGTATATCATTGCCTTTTGTTTTAAATGATTTGGAATTTAACTTTTTTGATGAGTTTTTTTATTCCTCCTCTATACAGATTTGGAAAACCAATCATGGTTGTTAAAGATGACTTTCATTTAAAGACTTGAGACTTAGTTTCTATGAGAAATACATAAGAGAACATGGAGTCTAAGAGTCTTGTCAATTTAGGTAAAATAAAAGTGTTATCTTTACTTTGATCTTGTTTTATCCAAAGTGGAGTGAAAGGAAAGGAAAAATCAAGAGGAATGAAACATGAAAAAATTTGAATTAATTCAAATCACAAAAAAATGTGACAAAGAGAGAAAAAGGGATATAATGACATTGAAGTGTGATTCCTTATCATAATAATGAGGTAAATGTAGGAAAACATGCTATCATATTTTATTGTGAAAATTTTATCTACAAAAAAAGCAAATGCTAAAGTTGAGAACAAAGGATCAAAAACTTATAACCATTGAAAAACATATTATAGATAGAGAATGAAAATATGGTTATTTTATGAAGAAGGTCAAGTCCTATCCATGATCTTACACTGTAACCCATAAAAGATAAACCCATGAGGTTGTACAAAGCATGTAAAAAGTAAATAAGATAAAGATTTTATTTATGAGGAAGGCCAGGTCTTATCCATGTTATTACACTACAAGTCATAAAAGAGAAACCTAAGGGGTATCAAAAAGTGTTGGAAAGTAAGGAATTAAAGAGGACAAAAGGAAATCACAAGGAAAACTAGGTCTTATCTATGGTTTTATAATACAACTCATGAGAAAAAAGGAAGCAAAAATACCAAAAGGAAGGAATAATATTTGTAATAAGAGAGAATTGTTGCAAAGGGTAAGACCCATGTAAGTATCCTACAAAAATTATTAGATAGATAGCATATAAAAATTATGAAAATAAGGGAATTATTTAGGCAAAATACTTATTGAGGAATTATGCATTGGTGGGTTCTTTGAAAATATGGTCTTCATTATTTTAAAGGTGATAGGTGCTTGGACCAAGAATGTCTTTGAATAAATAAGGGACCCACCATTTTAAAGCATATTTACCTTCTTTTTCATGAGTGTAGTATAACTTAAGGACAAGATCACTAATATTAAACTTGTGAACTTTAACTCATTTCTTATGTCGTTTGGCAATATGGGCCTTATGATGGTGATTATGTTGTAAAGAAGAAATATGGTGTTCATCAAGGAGATCAAGAGAATGAAGGTGAGCTTCACATAATTATTCATTAGGTATGATACCATGAAGAGATATATGAAGAGAGGGAAGCTCAAATTGTAATGGGATGACTGATTTAGAACCATAGACTAGAGGAAATAGCATTGCCCTAGTGGAAATGTGTATGCTAGTGTGATAGGCCCAAAGAACAAGATAGAGATGAAGATGTCAATTCATGTAAGTGTCACAAATTATATTTTTGATAATTTTATTAATAATTTTATCTATGTCCTTGGCCTAGACATTACATTATGAATGGTTGGGTGTGGAGAATTTGTGATTGATTTTAAATTTAGCATAGAGCTATTTGACGTCTTAATTTTTAAAATTATCACCCTTGTTTGAAAGGATAGTATGAGGGACACGAAAATGGAAAAATATTTCATTAAGGATGAATTTAGAGATGGTGGGTCTAGTGACATTGTTGAGGGGCATAGTATCAACCCACTTAGAAAAATATTTAGTGGTTGTGATTATAAATACATGCACATCTTGAGATCAAGGTAATTGCCTATGAAATCTAATCCCCACATGGAGAATGCTCATGGAGATTATATGGTTTAAAGCTCAGTTGGAGGTGTAAGAATAAATCATCATAAAACTATCAAGGAGTAAACTTTTTAGTAAATTTGATGGCATCCTTTTCAAAAGGGGTCCAAAAGCATCTCATACATTATCATTTGTGGGTTGTAGCATGTTAATTATAATGGTCACCATAAATTCCCCCATGTGCTTGTTTGAGAAGAGGAGGAACTTATTCTTTCATAACACAACAAAGCAAGGTACCTTCAACATTATGATAATATAGGATGTTATATTAAAATACAAAATTAAAATTTTATTTGCCAATATGATTTTTTATGGGATTCAAGGTTTAGAGGATAAGTTTGGCATTAAATAAATTGAATAATATCTTTGTACCATGGGATTTGTCAAATGATGATGTCCTCAATGTGGTAGATGAGTGAATATTATGGTTGAAGATAATATGGGGATTTTCTTATTTGGATAATAAAATTGGGATCAGTAAGAACTTAGTAAAAATGAAAAATAGATGTTAAAAAAATAAGAGAATCGGTAATAAAATTTTGATCTCAAGGGATAGGCTCGATGGTAAAAGAATAAAAATATTTTCAAGGGTAGTTGTGATTTGATGATAAGAAATGAGATTCTCACTTTTGCATTGATAATCACCATTGACTTGGTAGAAAATGAGTTGGGAGTCACCTAAAGCATGTAGATATGTGTTATCTAGATCAAGGGATACTCTCATGCCTAGGATTAAAGATTTGTACTCTACCATGTTGTTAGTGACATTGAAGGTGAGGCAACATTCCAATGGCATGATTTTTCCAAGAGGGATCATAAAGATACAACCTACCCCAACTCCTTGAAGAAATTTAACACCATCAAAATAAAGGGTCCAAGTATCTTCATGTAAATTAAGATTAATTTTAGGAAGTTATTCAATAAATAATTTTAGTTTATGAGTATCAAGGAAGATAGATGACTCTTTTAGATTACTTTCTTCAAGATTAGTAGTGAATTTGTGGAAGTAATCTTTACAAGATATGGCTTGGTTGAGACATTCAATTTATAGAATATTGTCATTAGGAAGACTATCTTAAAGGTGATCGATAAATAACATAGTAGCTATAGTAATTTGATTAGTAATGATTTTTACTTTGATAACATTTTTGGGTAATAATTCAAAAATCAAATTTCATGAGAAGGACCATCCACTTGCCAATTATATCTCTAAGAAGAAAGGCTTTGGAGAAAAAGTGATGAATGGGATCATAATGAATGATGACATAAGTGGTTTGATAAATAATATGATGTCAAAGTCTTTTAGTGGTAAAATATATGACAAGGTAATCACGTTCAACTTTTGTATAATGTTTCTCATAATTGTTGAGGCTATGACTAATATAGTAGATGGCATATTCCCTTCTAGTGTCATCTTGTTGGGAAAGAATTTCCCCAATTGATATGGGTGTGGAAGAGGTATATAGTAGTAATGGTCAATCATTTGAAGCTAGAGAAAGAGTAAGTGGGTGAAGTAATGATTCTTTCATATTATCAAATGTTTTTTTACAAAGATTTTTCCATTCTAAGGCATTACCTTTCTTAAAAAGAGAAATGATAGAATAGATACAGTAAGCCATTTCAATAATGAATCATATAATTTCCCCAAGTTTACTGAGGTAAGTGTCAATATGGATAATAGATTGAGGGATTGGTATGTTAATGATATAATTTATATTGGTATGGTAGACATAGATGTCATGAAGAGAGATTAAAAATCCTAGAAATTTTCTAGATGTAACACTAAAAGCACATTTGTAGGGAGTTATTCTAACTTTATATTTAAGGAGGAAATTGAAGATAATGGTAAGATTAGAGAGATGAATCTTGTGTAATTTGGATTTAGTAATGAGGTCATCCACATAGGTCTTTACAATTTTGTGAATAAGGTCATGAAAGATGTGAGTCATTACCCATTAATTAGTAGTTCAAACATTTTTGAGGTTGAAGGGCATTTTAACATAGTAATAGGTGCCCCACTCTATGGTGAAAGTTTTCTTATTTTTGTCTTTTGGGGAATGTTAATTTGGTTATAACTTGAGAAACCATCCATAAGAGATAACATTTACTAACTAGTTGTGGAATCAATGATGGCATTGATTGAAGGTAGAGGTAAATTTTCCTTGGGATAAGGAAGATTAAGATTATGGAAATAAATGAAAATGTGAATGACCATGGTGATCTTATTCTAAACAAGAACTATGTTATATACCAATTCAAAATAGTCCATGGGTTTGATAAACTTAGCATAAAAAACATTGATAATTTATTTATGGCAAAAGGTGAAAACTTTTGGTGGAAATTTATGTAGTTTTTGTCACTCATTTTTGGCATTAGAGTAATTTATAATATTATTCACCATGATGCTAGGTTAAATACATGTCATCTCCTCATAGGACCAAATAAAAATATCAAGTTATTTATCAAATAATAAGCTAAAGTTATCATGTTTAGTTGGTGTGAGTCTATGATATACTGTAAATGGTTGAGGGAATGATGGGGTATCATATTTTATTCATGTAGTTTCTTCGCTAAGCATATAATTGCCATCTTGGAAATGAGATCGTGTATTAGGTAAAAAAGAAAGTGGATTTGCTTTAGGGTTAATGTTAGTGATGAAGTTGTCAAAACAAGGGGCTTTGTTTATAAATTTTTTGAGTTTGTTATTTTATCAAGGGATTTGAGGTTATAAGACATGAATCAATTCAATAATGGATTCGTCACTAGGAAAAGTGGAAAGAGGACCATAATAATCAATATCTACTTAGAGATCAAGAATTTGATTACCATGGAAATCATATTCAAAATGTATCTGATATACATCTATGGCCTTGGAATCTAATGTAATCTCAAGATTAGGGAGAGAAGGTTGATTTGAGGAGATTGGCATGTCATTAATTTCATTTATGGGGGAAGAATTGGATGCAATGATTGGATCTATAGGTGGTATATAAGATGTGAGAATTTATAGATGTTCAAAAGTTAGGATTTGTTCTACCACCCAAGGAGTATTAATAAGTGTAGAATTAATAGGAAGTACATGACCTTCAAGAGCTAATTCAAAATATATAGAAATGGTATAAACATCATGCTCAAAACTATGTATTTGGGATAAATTTTTTTGATAATTTTAAACATCCAAGTCTCAAGATTGAGCTTGGGACATGATGTAGTTATCATCATAGGTTGGATAAATGGTACATGCTTGAGATTTAAGAGGAGTTTTAGAATTTATATTTCTTAGATCATTGAAATTACATGGAGACATTATTAAAGGATATTGGAATAATTTAGACACTCTAAATCATTGCATGTGTAGGAATATTTTGGGTAAGAAGCATCTTAAGCATTACATGGAGGGGGAAATCATTAATCTCATCCATGAGAGGAATAGGGTGATCATGAGCTAATAAATAAATGGGAAGCCACTCTTAGATGTAAGGAGGTATATTAGTATTATTGCAAGTATGTTTCAAGTCATTAGGTTCATCAGAAAGAGTGACCTATAAGTTTGAATTAATGTTGATAAATCTAGGTGAGGGAACACTATTGATTATTGTAATGCTAGAAATGCAATATTGATATTTAGGATGGGGAAGTTGAATACTCTAAGGATTAGGGTCATCCTTATGTTTATACCTTTTTTTTATGCATGAACTTGATATAATATATACCAAAAGAGGTGATGGCCCTCATTATATGATTCCAAGGTTGGCCTAGGAGTATGTTGTAATATAGGGGAAAATCAAGGACCATAAGCTTAGTTCAAATAGTCTTAGGCCTAATTTTAAGGGGAATCCAAATACAACCAAGTGTATTTTGATTATTTTTATCAAATACATGATAAGTTAGGTGGATTTAATTGAGATGATCCTTATTATAGCCAATTTTCTTGAGCTCTTCTCAAAAGTTCCAATGCAATTTGGAAGAAAAACCAGTACAAGGTTTAGAAGTTAAGGTAGAATTTGAAGGAATGGAAGTGGTTGGTGGTTTAGAATTATCATCATAAAAATAATAAAAATGATTAGGGTCATACCATTTAGGAGAATTATTGGAATAAGTAACATGTTTAGAGGGTGATAATAATTATTTCATTTGATACACAGTTAGTGGTGTATGAGAAGATGGGGTATTATTGGCTTTGTCAGCTCTTGGTTTGGTTTGAAGAGTATTACTAGTGATGGCATTGGTATAAGTTTGAAAAAAATCCCTTTTGTAATTTGATATTAGGTTCAAATTTATTCATTAATAAGTCTTGACATTTGGCTTGGTCAAGATCTTCATTAAGCATTTGAGGGGAAAATTTTTGAACCTTATATTGAATCAAAGGGGTTAAATTAGTTATAAAGAGCTTAAATATATTATATTCAATCATGTTATGATTGGAATTATGGGACAAATATTTCCATCATTTGATAAAACCATGAGCTAATTCAATAGGTGATTTCTTGGTGTTGATGAAATGGCTAAGTCAATTTTTGGGAAGGTCATTGTGTTGAAATTTTTTTACTAAAGGATTGACTAAATTCTATATTTGCCAGATGGAATGCTAGGGAAGTTAGTTGTACCATTATAATACATCATTAGTGAAAGTTTTTATGAGAAGTTTAGTGGTGGAGAAATCATTATTTTAGATCCACTCTTTATAAATATTTCCAAATGTTTTAAGAAAGGATGTAGGGTCTTTAGTCCCATAATACTTGATATTTGGAGAGATATTAATAATATAAATGAAAATGATGAAAGGAGATTAAGGCTCATTTTTGATGTTTTGAAGCATTTTATTATTCATGATAGGTTTAGGAATAAAATTTCCTAAGGCATCTCTAAGAGGTAGAGGAATAAAATTTTTATTAGTTTAAATAATTAGAACCGAAGGTTGATTAGCCATATCGATCAAATGATGTTGTAATTGCATCATTTGGAAGGTGTTATATCTTTTTATTATGTTCATTTGTTGTATGAATTATGCAAGAAGTTGAGTCATATCAATTGGTGAGTTGGTGTTTGTATGAGGACTCCCTAAATTTGTATTAAGGGGAGGGCTATTGGGAGGTGGATTACCAGTGGGATTGTTTCATAGACTTGTGTCAATTTATCCAACATTATGTTGAAATTATTAAAGAGGATAATTGTCTTGAGAGTTATAAAAAGGATCCAATCCACCTACTTCATATTGAGGTGTGATTTGAAACATGTTATAATCCATATATGATGTAGGGGAATAGGTGCTCCAAGAGTGAGGGTTATCTTGGGAGGTAAATAAAGGGAGAAAAGAATACCCCATATACTATATAAATGGATTCAATTTATCAAAGAAGATTCTAATAGGGGATTTCATGATTATTTGAGGAAAGGAACAAAATTTTAAGAAATTATAATGAGAGAGAGAACTAATTTAGTTAGACATATAACTAAGGTTAGTAATCAGATACAAGGTCAACTAGGTTGATAAAGTACTATTGGATAGAGGCTGAGAAGATTATAGGTTGACTACATCAACTATGTACTATTGGATAGAGGGAGAAATAGATAGATAAGAGACACAATCATGCAAGTTGACTATGTACTATTGGTAGGAAGAAAGATAGTCTATAAGAAATTATATCAACATGAATGATAGTCTTCTAAAATAGGGTAGAAGTTTTACAATATAAGTGAAGCAAGAATGAAATTAAAAATAAATAATTGGATCAATTTAAGTGATCTAATTAGGGCACATAACATAAAACCTTATACCAACACTGGCTAATAAATTTGTTTTCAATACAACACTCAATGATCAAAGAGCAAGTAATCAACTAAAAATTAAATGCTAACTAAGTGGTCATCTTGAGTGTTATTAGATTATTAGAAAGTATTTATTTAAGTGTGATAGGAGATTTGGATAAAAATAGGGAACTATAAATCAATCTATGGATGATTTCAAGATATTTGGGCTAAAAGGTATTTATGTTAGAAATGATACTGGCTTGGTATTGGGGCCTACCCCCTCCCTTCACAATCCCAAAGTGATAAGGGTGTCAAGTGCCTTATAAATATATACCATTAACCATATATTTATACTTGGCCAAAAAACCAAGTCATCTCCCCCCTTGGTGATGAAATCCAAGTAGGTAGGACTTGGGAAGACAAGTGTTTAAATGCATTTTGAATATTGTGTGATTTAGTAGTGTGTGAAAAAGAGTAAAATAGTGTAACTAAATGGTAATTTTAAAAACCACATATTTAGACTATGTGAGTTAATATGAGAATACAAATAGCTGGAAAAGAAGTGTGAATTAATTGCTAGAAAATAATTGTTAATTCCTTGATGAAAAATAGTACAGAGTTGATTCAAGTGACACTATATGCAAGCAGTACAAAATAGAGTCAACTAGGTTGCTAAGATTATATATAATTAAGATATTAAAAAATAGAGTAAAATGGGTCAACTATGTCTCTTAGACATAAGACAGTCTATAAAATTAAGTCAACTAGGTCGACTTGGTTATAGGGTTGCAATTGTAAATGCTACTAATTTGTGCAAAAAATAACTAAAGAAATTACTAAAATGATAGAAAAATGAAAGAGAGGAACCTTGGTGGGCTTGAATATGGTTAAAATTTTGAATTTTATGTTGAATTGCCTTAAATGTTACCTTAAAAAATTGTAAACCAAGTCAACTAGTTCAACCTAATTTTGTAACACTTTATGTGCTGAAGAAGAATAAGATGACTATTTTGAGTTATTCAACCTATTTTGTTGATATATATGTTGCTAAAGAGAATAAGGTGAAAAATTTAACTTGTTCAACCTTGTATGCTTATCTAGGACTGAAAAGGAGTATTGTATCAACCTATTTGACTTAGTAACTTGTATCTGATGATGACCTACACAGACAGTGTCATTTTGATGCAATTGTGTATTAAACCTAAGCATAGAAAATCATAACTATTTTTAATTGTTTTATACACTATTAAAAAAATATAAAAATATAATAATATGATAAAAATTAAAGTAATAAAAAAAACCTGCAAGGGTTAGTTTCATGTTGGGTTCACTAGAATGTATGTAATGGGAAATGCAACAGATCTATAAATCAATCCTAGCTCGGAGAAGATAAATCCTACTTACACTTATGATTATGGATAAATTATATATTTAAGTTTATAACCAAGATGGATCTTATATACTTATCCAAGGGATCTCTTACCATAATAAATTCACTAGGGAGTGCTCTAAAGCCTCAAGTCAAACAAAACCATGCAATAACTTTAACTAGGTCTTATGTTTTCATATTCATTAAAATAATAAGTAAATTATAATCTAATACTCACCAAATCTTGTGGAATTAAGTGGGGGTAACAAACATAAAATTTAAGATAATCCTAATTAATTTAAGTATACTTAAAACCTTAATGCATGGAGATAGCAATATATCCAAAATCCATTACTTATGCTACTTCTACCTACTAAAGAGAGGAGAAAAGTTAGATATACTCACCTTCAAGATGAATCTATCGATACTAAATATCTCCTTTGGCCAAAGGTATTTTAAAATAGGTTATTGTGGCTTGTAAGTATCACTAATAAAGGTCAAATCATTGAAGACTTCTCCACAAGACAAGATTCTTCTCCAAGTAGAAACCTCAAGCTAAGACTCCTCAAGTAAAATGGTAGAAGAACATATTGTAAAGAAGTGAAAATGAATAATTAACTCTTTTTTTCTCTCTAAGAATGGTGAAATTTATGTGTTTATATAGGTGGATCTAACCCTAATCCTTTATCAAAGTTTAGGTTTATAAGGTTGACCTAGTCAACCTAGTATCAAGTTAAAGCAAATAAATGAGTCCCACTTGACAACCAAGTCATCCAAATCCAAAAAAAGGGGGTTTAAACAAAAACTCTTTGTTCTAATCCCCTTCATTATAATCCACACATGTAATTTTTTAATGGGATTATAAAAAAGGGGGTTATAATGAAGGGAGTTTGAATTAAGGGGGGTCGACGAAGGGTTTCAAAAGTTTACTTTATGAATTAAATTAATTTAAATAAATTGGCCAATGAAATGATTTATTTTGAAGGGGTTAGAATGAAGGGGGTTAGAACAAAGGGGATTCATTTGAAACCTCTTTTTTCTAACCCACTTTTTTCTAACCCCCTTCATTGTAACCCCATGTGGCATCAAATCCTTAGCCATTCAAGTGGAGATATTCTATTGGCCTACAATTGCCACTCTGGATGCTATGTATTAAGATGAAAACATAAAATAAAAACATGTGTCTATACATATAAATAGGTGTTTTTATGTTCTTTTTAATAATATATTTTTATATAAATTTTAATAATATTTAATATTTATTTTCATTTATTTAATAAAATATACTTATTTATAAAATGAAGTACCATATGTTTGAGGCACTAGGAAAAAATGGGAGACTATGGCTAGATTTTTTTTTCAAATATCTATGTTCTTGACTTTAATGTCATTGTTCTAATGGAAAAAAATCAATCTATTTCGACATATATATATATATCATGAGGAGAAGTCATAAGCATTTATCATTAAAAGTTTAATAAAAATATATTTTTTTATCAATAAATTATAAAAAAATAATATTGCACTATGTCCATGTTTCTAAGAGCTCTATGCAAGAAATATTGAGAAAATATTATGTTTTTAGAAAATTATGAGGATAAATCAAGTATTCAATAAAAAAATTTGTACACGAAACATACACACTATGTATTTAGGTATTAAAAATCCATTTTTTATTTTTTCAAAAAAAGAATAAATGTGTTTTATAGTTAAAATGAAACATTTCATTAGTTTACACCATTTTTACATTTTATATGGTTAAGTCACTATTTTCTATACAAATTGAGAAATGTTCACATTTTTATTTTTTGTTGTCCCGTTTGTACCAAAAAGTGGGACATGGTATTATGCTTCAACATTATCATTATTGAAAAAAAAAAATTAGGTCACAAACTAGGTTAGCCAGGGGATAACCTAGACCCTAATAATTTTTATCGATTAGAATATAAGGTTGATAGGGCTGACAGTGTAACATAAACCCTCAAAAAGGTTTTTAGGTTAAGGAAGGGCTAATGAACATGTCAAATGAATATAAGAGGTGAAAAATAAGAGGCCAAGCTTAGGTAAATGTCTTTAGGAGATGGTTGGATTGATAACAAGTGATAGGAAGGGACAAAAATCCTATAAAACACCAATGGTCAACCTACCCCTTTCCCAGTGTACCCTTTAAGGCATGCACTCAGAGAGATTGAAACTCAATGGATTCTTATAAGATAGAAAACATTAGTAATTGATAAAGTTTGAAAATATTATGTGTATAAACTTTGCATCTCATAAGTTGTATGGGATTAACATTGCATATAGATTCCCTTACTCACCTATGTGTATACTTTGGTGATGAGTCCATGTGTCTTCCTAGTCATATGAGACTACATGTAAAGATTTACAAAGAAAAATATAAAAAATTAAGTCAAAATGTCCAAGAAAATATTTTTCAAATAGCTTGTTTATATGTCTATGATAAAAAGGGTAACTTTATGCCATTTATTGATTAGGTCAGGGCTAGTTCTCTTTAGACACATCTGATAAAGCCAATATTTTGAGTTTAGCAAGAAGTATATTCTCCCTGCTCATAAATATTATGGTAACTTCCTTTTCCATGAAAAAATTTGATTTTAGGTTATTGTCATCACCATTTCATACTTATCCTATTCCCCCTTTTTTTCTTTTGCTACAAATTGAAAGTCATATGTTGTGTCAAGAAAATAAATGGGTTTTTACCTGCAAAATAATTGTCAACACATTCATGGAATTTCATGCATATCCATCATGTTACATCATTTTCACAAATCAAAAAAAACACATCCATGAGTAAACCATTGTCTATATTCACCCTATTTACTTGGGGACATCATCTTTCAATAATCCATTATACATTCCCACATTTATTATTTGTCATTTACTAGTCATTTACCCTATATCATGATAAGTTCAAGGTTGATATTCCTACACGTGAATCTACATCCTTGCTCATGATAGTGGAAAACTTTATTTTATATTACTTGTTTTCAAAAAATCCCAAAATATAAAAAAAATCATAAAAACATTACAAAATATTCCAAAAATATGTTAAACATCAACCTCAACACATCTATCATTCTAAATAACTTCCAAATTTTTCACTCATTCTTGGATGGTTCATTCATGCATCCTTTTCATCCAACACTCAAATGCTTCATCAATCATCCAATTTATCATCACTTCTTATGTTGAGAGAACTACATTTAGCCTAATATCCCTGCATGGAATTTGTCTAGGTTAGATTATGTAGGTAATGCTTAGATACATGTGGTCTCTGGGGTCTGATAAACCATTGTCTTCCCCATCATCCATTTCCCCAAACATGGATTAGATTATATTTATGCTTCTTGATCAATTATTTGGTACTTAGCCTAGCTATTTGATACAATTGTCTAACTCTTGATTAGAATGTTAAATATTTATTTATGTACTATTCTTTTCAATCCTTTATTTGGTTTGATTGTTCTATTATTTGTTTTCTATCCTTAACCATTAATTTGGTTATTTTATCCATTTTCTATCCCTAACCATTAAGTTTTTTATTTTAATCCATTTTTATCCCAAAATATCAACTTGGCTATTATTTCATTTTATCTTTAGCCATTTACTTGGTTATTTCCTTTTTCATTTACTTTGTGCATTGTGATTGTTTTTCAATGTATCAATTGTTTGTCATTAGAGTTAATATTTGTTCATTTATTTGTGTATCATTATTTCTTAATGTTGTTTCATTGTAATTTTGTGTGTGTTAGTATCATTTAGCTTAATTTTTTTTCATATTCTTTTAAATTGTTATTTTATGTGTGTTTGTAAAGATTATTTTGTGAAATGTATAATAATATGATTATGATTTTACTATATCATGACATACTTTACGTTTACATATAAAATGTCTCACAAAGTGCTCCTTAAGATATGTTTCCCTCTAATAACATGGCACAACCTCCTCATATAAGCTCCTTTAATACATGGCTTGATCTATGGCCCTGATCACTCTATCTAATGTAGCAATATATGCATGTCCAACTAGTAATACTTTGGCCTCTTCTAGCTCAATCTAGTTGTGTCTCTCTCCTATTTTTAGCATTATGTCAATGTTGTATAGTCTAGATTTTGGGTCTCTACATCATGTGTAACAACTTTAGTATCCATGTCATCTCCATATATCCCATCCATAATAGCCTATAACCTATCAACCTTATATTGTATTCATCTAATATTAGCTATCTGATACCCCCTATCATTAACCACTCCTTATAATCTAGCTACCTCCCTATGTAATCCATAAATCTCCCTATCAAAAGATCTAATATCCTCCCAGAGTCTATGCATAAGAGAATGCTTCTCTCTAGATCTTGAAGTGTGCAAATAAGTAACCACATCCCCTTTATCTAGCTAAGTGTCCTATATTTATCTTATAACCACATCCTCCTCCTCTTTATCCCCCTCACTATAAACCTATATCAATGGAGTTTCCACTCCAACTCTCTACTCTTTATCCAAATCCATCTGTATATCCAAATCTTTATCAACCCCTACCTCATGTAAAATCTCTACATCTTCCACCTCTGTAATATCCACATCATGTAGTTGGATAATCTATATAATGCATCCTCTACCTCATGATCATGCTCATCCTCTATCTCCTATAATAGCCATCCTAATCTAGGCTTACAATCTTGTGCCTCATGGATACCTACTCAATATGGCCACTAGTCTATGCCTCCATGTCCATGGTGGTGCATACAGAATAGTCAATCTCAATAGCCTTTGTCAAGACCACTAATCTAAATAGTAATTTAAAACTCCTACATCAATCACATATCTTTGATCATTCCATATAACTATCTATAGATGTGATTAGTTATGATCGGATATCATGAGATCAATGGTAATTCCCCATTACTCTTTCTCCCTCATCAAACATATGTGGACTAGTTAATATATTTTATCTCACCACAAATTGTATCATCACTCTATTTGGGTGATATCTCTCAATTTTTTAATCATGTTTCCTAATAATGCAACAAATATTCATCATATCATACATGTGTAGGTCATCATGTGGCCACTAAAATAAAATCACTTTATAAGGTCTCCAAGTGATATGGTCATCACCTAGATCATCAATCACCCTCTTTTAAAACTTTAGAACACCTAAATGTGGTATATGAGTGCCAATAATCATATGCCACCAATATGCCAATGGTTAGTCAATAAACTAAGTTTTCATGTGTTGAACTAGCCTCTTTATATTAGTGTGTTCCCAAAACCACACCTATAGTAGTGTCGATGGCCTAATCTCCCTACCTTTTGTATAAGTTACATGATGTAAATCTTATTAAAGGTGTGATAGTATGCATGGAACCCATGCAAATATCTCACCCAGATCCATCATATCTCTAATCACATATACAAGACCAATAAGACATAACCTCCCACTCTTGTTAGGTAGCATAATGCCACTAATAATAGACATTATTATAATCATCAAATATTCCATCTCTAATTTATTAAAATTATCTACATCTACACCACCTCTCATAATTGGAATAATACCATCACCAAAAACCCTAAACAATGTGATATCTTATGGATCCCACCCCCAATATACTCATCTCCCTTGTATCTAAACACCCATAATATGACATACATCCTCTAATGTGACTATCTTATCTCTTATCGATAAGTGAAATGTACTAGTATCACTATTCCATATCTATAAAAGTGTTGTGAGTAGAACCCCATCAAATTGAATCTTTGGGATCTATGCAATGTAAGATAAACCACTCACTTCTAGAACTAAAAACTCATACATTGTAAAACTTACCAGCCATACTATTGCTCCCTATTTCCACTCCTGAGTCATAAGCACTAGTAATACCTCATAAAAATCACATGAATTATCATCTAATTGATTTTACTCAACATAAAATTCAAACCATCACTACATTACAATCATTTATAAAACAACAAAAATAAACCAAGTATACAATCAAACCAACATGTTCAATCCATGTATTCATATATCATTTTCATATCATTTATCTTTTCCAAAAATCTTCTTTTTATCTTTAAAACACATTTTCAATTCTAAATTAAGTATTTTTTTTGTTACATTGTGTAATTTTACTATCAACCAATTCAATTTCACCTGTCATTGTCCATTTTCTACCCTAAAATAAATTCACCTCTCCTTTTTATGATTTCATAACCCATAAGAATAATTTTTCTTTCCTATTTTAAAATTACATAAGTACTAGACTATGAAATTGTACTTTCTACCCTAACATAATTTTGTTACCATATTTTACAAATTTTATTCTATGTTTCATGAATTCTTAGTTCCTTACAATGAATTCATAATTTTCAATGTCAAATTTGCCAATCTACTATTTGAAAATTCATTTTGACTCACTTTAAGCCCTAATTAATTACATTAAATTTAAAAATATCAAAACAAAAGACTAACTTACTGGAGGCCCAATCTTCTCAGGTCTCTAAAACCTCCTCACTCACTCTAAACCGTGCTTGTGGTTTGGAATGCAATCCATATTTCTTCCAAAGTCTCAAAACAAATATCTCAACTAAATTATCTTAGAAAATAACTTTGAAAATCAAATTTGCACAAATAAATTTTTATATCTTATTTTTTCTATTTATATTTTTACCCCCTCTCAAATATTTTCCCCCGTCCCTCTATTCTAATCATTCTTCATCCATTTTTTAGGATACATTAAATCAATTTACTCCATAACTTTCTCATAATATTGCAACAATCCATCTATGTAAATTTATCATAATAATTTGCAATTTAATATATATTTTCTATTTTTAGGTCTACAACTTACTATCATTAGGATATATCTTTCCCATAACCATTCAATTAAACCTTGAGTTATTATCCAAAACTAAGTATGTAATCTCTGAAAGGTTAAACATATTGTTTTTTAGATCAATGCTCTAGTTTTAATTAACTCAAGGCAATGTTTTTACATAAAAAATATATTTCAAGTTTGACATTTATTCTAAAATAGGTTTATTTATTTTTCATCCAAAACACTTTGTCAATTTCTTCTTTTCATATATTTAGAGTGTTTATCCATTTTATTGTACAAACCCTCAAGGGGGCATCATCACACTCATGTTCATTCATTTGGGGAAAGTTTCTCCTTATTAATCATCAGTGCTCTACTTCTATTATTCTTTGAAATAATATTGCTTCACAAAACTATTTCAAAGAGGGGAAAATGTAGACACCTAAATTACATTTAGTGTCAAAATTTACCTGAAATACATTAATAGTTCTTAAAATAATTTGACACATCTCCTTCCCAATTCAAACATTCAAATAAGTCAAATTAGTCAATTGTGCACATTTTAAATCTTTATTTAAATATAAAATATAGATTTTACACCTCACCCAACATATTCTATCTTATTCTCCCTCACATGCTGACTCATCCCAACCAAACCCACAACTTTCTCAACCTCTTTTGAGTCATCCCCTGAGTTGTCAAGAATTTTGACTCATTCTTATTAACTTAGATAATCAATACCATACTTATCTCAACCATTTGAAATGGTATTCATACTCATGGGTGAGGACTCATTAGACACTATTTATTATTTGGATCATTTAATAAATCTAAATAATCTTATATAATTGGATCTTCCTCTAGAAAACTATAAATAAGATTGAAAACTGTCATTTTCATCCATCCTGACTTATGCTAACAAAGTGCTATTCAATTCACAAGTGAATAAAAGCATCCAAAAACCTTTTGAACCAAAATTATGTCCATTATCCTTTGCATTTGAGGAGTGAGCAACCACATTTTCTAAGATCAAATCAATTTTAGATCACAATGGAAGAGACTTGGATATTTGAGGTATAAGTTTGTGTTTCCTTTTTTCTTTGTTTTTTTCTCTATATTAGGTTGAATTTAGCTTAGATTAATATTGCATAATTATTTGATTTCTTAAAATTTATATATTTATTTCATATACTTCTTCCTTTGTCACCTTTTGTTCAACTTTCATCATTAAATTTTAATTATCTTCCTCATTCATGACATAGTCTACCAATGATATCAACTATTCTTCTACTTCTTCCTCTATTTCTCCTTATCATGGGATTCCTCTATGGTATTAAAAATAAAATATGGTAACTCCTCTACTTGTTGAGTTTTGGAGGGGGTTGGAAGAACCTCATATCTCCTTTGATATGTGTCTATGGGAGGGTTAGGAAGTGATTAAGATGATGAAATGTTTAAGGGAACCATAGTAGTAGTAACTATTAGTATAATTGGTGTTGATGAAATGGAATGTCTAAAAGTAGTAAAGGAAGGGGAGTATAAGGACTTGGAACTAGTTGAGGAGATGGAAGGGGAATGGAATAAAATAAAAAGAAGTCTGTATAAATTATGGAAGACGAACCTATGTAGCAATTTTAATAGGTGGTAGATGTGCCATAAAAAATGTATTCCTCTTCATATCTTGTGGAGGTGGAGTTATCTCCATTATAGTGTATGTACCCATATATGCAATATTTAAGGCTAAATAATTAGGATTTAGCTTAGGACCAAGGATATTTTTGAGAAATTATTTTCTTCACTGGTAGTTTTCCTCCCTTTATATGCTTAACCTCTCCTCTTATGGATTTCCCTCCTTTATTGTAGATGAGGGGGGTTAAATAAGACCTATTTAATCTTGTGGTTTGGTTGGGGTCTACTAATGGATCCATGCCTTCTATGCTTGTGCTACTATTTTAGCTACATGTTCTTTAGCAAGTTTTGGAATATATTGAATAGCCTAAGTTACCATCATAGGTATTTATGCATCTATAATACTTATCCATATTTTAGATTCATCTAAAATATTTAGGAAAACTACATCATTCTCATATTTTTTATGACCATATTTGACATTCACCTTCTTATTTTATTTTAGGAGTTGAAGATAATTTCTAACTTTTTTCTTAGGTTCCCATTGTCTAGACTAGGCCTCATCAAGATTGTAGTGGGTCCTAATCTTACCCACTTGATTGAAGTGGGATCTCACTACATACTAGAGTTTCCCATACTTAAATTATTTTTAAAGTAATAGACCAAATTATTTTTATCTAAACTGACAATGTTATTGTATATTTGGTAATCAATTTCCTATTCTAAAATTTTATTAAGAACTTGTTGTGGCAGAAAAAAAGGAGGTTCCCTTATTATTGCAATTTTGATAGTTATATCATTTGGGTAGTACCAATATTCTCCCCATTTATCAAAGGTCTTCCTTAAATTTTCTAATATCTTAGGCATATGGGTGCCACAAATCACTTGGTACACCTAGGGGTAAACCTCTACACAAATACTCTTAATTTCAATTTTTAACCCATAAATAAACATGAATGAATAGTCTTCACATATTTTTTATCAATGTATTCAATTATTGTCTACCACAACTCTCCATTTACCCTTTGGACTATGTTAAGCAATTCATCTAGTAAGTAAGACATCATATAAAAGTTTTTATTTGTGGGCCTCTACTTGCATTGATACATTTGGGTTTTTATCCTGGCACAAATAACTTCTCATAAGGAAAAATTTTTATCTTATGTTAATAAAATTTCCAGTAGTGGATCCCTTCTACTTTCACATAGGTGATGATATGGAAGCCATATTATCTATTTAAGAGAGGCATGGCATTACTAATCCCTGGTTTAAATTTAATAATCACATTAGTGGAGATGAATCCTTTGGGATTTAATCTTTGGATTTTTATTAGACATTGTTTGATTTTTCTATTTACTATGTTGTGTTCAAGCCATGAATTGGCCAAAACTTGACTATAATCCATCTTAGGCAAGGGTATCCTGAGATATATTTTGAATGCCCTTAGATAGATGTAAAAATTTATATTATTGCATATACTAATGCATATGTAGTCTCTACCACATGTTCCATTAAAAAATAAATCTCAAATCATATCTATATAGGGCATTACCTTAGGTTTTTCCATTTTTTATGAAGTCCTATATTTTTACACATATAGGTTTCAAAGAGGATGTTATTTTGGTGATTTTGAGATATATAGTCCCTTCACTACCTACTTATAAAATTATCTACAAGTTCTCTATAAGGTTAGTGATTATGGTCTTATGGGAGCTCAAAATCATAATATTTTGCTTCAAGATTGATGGCAAAGTTACTTTCCCTTCATTTAGATTTTATATATATCCTCCAAATCCTACATCATGAATGAAAATTTTGAGTGAAGTCAATGCAACTAATAGATTTTAATTTCATTCCCATTTAAATTTTAATGCAACAATCAACTTTGGTAGGTTTACTTGATTTACAAATGGAAATTATTCATTAATTTTATGTGTCTGGTCATCAAGCTCAAGGTAACTATCAAAATCTCATGTACTCACTTATTTTCCTTGTTATTTAACTCATTTGTGTGTACTTTAAGCCTACATCTTTCACATCATGACACTATTATAATTTTCATTCACTCAAGCCTTTAGATTTGCATATAAGCTTTAGATACCCAAGGCCATGAGTTAATGTAATTGTGCCATGTGGAGAAACTTTGAGTCCATAGGGGATTGAAAACATGGGATCATGGGAACTTGGGCCTTTTGAATTTTGTATGTTTTGAAAATTTTATATGGAATGGAATGTCTACACATGATATGATATCAGGGCCTTGGAAGTATGGAGACTCAGATCCACATGACAATTAGCTCATTGATTGAGTATATCTTTTTTGAAAGTCTAGGCCAATAGAATTATCCCACTTGTCATCTTCTTATAGCTCATAGTCTCATAAGTATTAGACCATGGGGCCTCAGGATCATTATAAATATGTAATTTTTCCTTTGTTATCGATAAATTAAAATATGTAAAGTGTTGAATCCTTAGAGATTGAAAGCTATGAGGCATTAGACTATGGTAACTTAAAACCATTAGACTACAAAAATCCTTTTGTGGTTCTAGAATGATAAAAAAGGCACTATTTGAGGTTCTACGTTTCACCCTTTTTGAAATTAGAAGTGTTCAAGTCCTATTCTCAAACCAAATCCAATGTAGGAATTACTTTAGGCTATGGGTTGCCTAATTCTAGGTCAGACCTCTAGTGTTTTTAATGAGGTTAGCTCTTCATATATGATAATTTGAATCTCTCTTCTTAAAACTTAATCTATTGGGATAAAAAAAGGATAAAGTGCATGGATGAAAACCTACTTTAAGTGTGGTGATGTACCAAATGTTTAATGATCCACTCTCAACTTGGACACTTCTATGACTACTAATAAATCCAATAGAGACAAGCATCAATTAAATTCAATGACAAGGTTCCAAACATGAGTATTTTTTATGAAGGTTGAAAAAATACTTGAAACTTGAAGGATAGAAAGAGATAGGTCTAATTAAGACAATATGGACTTATGATACTTCAAGAGAAACATCACTAGCTAACACTTCACACAACCTATAAGAAACTAACAAACTTAAACCAAGGTACATGAAGGACCTATAGATGATGAATAGACAACATCATTCTATAAATTAAAATTCAAGTACACTTAGCATTAAATTATAATTTAAAATTGTCTTATATTACTCCAAAAGAGTTTTACAAAGTGATTTTAGTAGAGGTTTGATATACCCAATTGAGGTATGTAATTCAAGAGTTCAAAGCTAGTATTTATAGGAAAAAATAAGGTAATAGAGAGAGAAATTAGTGATAAAAGGGTCATTAATGAGCCCAATCCCACATTGGATAACTACCACCACAACCCTTCTCGATCTTTCCCCTACATTAATGTCACTATATGCTTCTCTAGTGTGATGGAGACTGTGAAAATTAAAACCAGTTGTAGGAAGTAATACTCATTACCACATGAATCCTTTTTTAGATCCTTGATGTTCCTTCTAAAATTCCTTGCACATCCATCATTATATCATTACTTATAAATCTTGAATATAGATCTATTATTGCTAAAAAACAATTACCCTATTGGTTTTAATATAGTCATGATTGCACTAAAGATCTACAGGCTAGGGTTTTTGATCATAAGACATAAAACCTATGTTTGAAAGGTTTTGAGAGGATTTATAGAGATTAATTACATTATATGGATTTACAAGATCTTCTCTTGGTGACTTAGATAATATTTGATCTTGAATTTACTCATTTTACCTACCTAGGTTGTAAAAGTCCTTTGTCTAATGCATTTACACTCATGACATCTTGAAACATTTACTCTAGTTTGATATCGATCACATGTTTAACATTTACCAAAGTCCTTTAGTTTTCAATTTTTTATTTTAGCCATTGATCTTAATCAGATCCTTCAAGATTATATCACCTTCAACCTTCATCTTTGGTCATTGATCTATGATCCTCATTAGATGAGCACCATTGGATTTACTCTCTTACACATTATTTAATATTTTTTTATGAATAGACATGAGCCATGTATCTTCTTCTATTTTAACATGGTTGAGACACTTATCACTTGTGCATTTTTTTTCAAGATTCACTGACCCTTTAACCCATCACTCATCTTTAATGCACTTTTGCATAATGAAACATACACCATCAATCTATTTGAACCCACTAGTTTTATCTTTATCCACATACTATTAGATCTAATACAAGATCATGAGATCATGCCACTTAGTAGATGCATATTCATCCTTGGATACCTTGACCTTTTTGAATTGATGCTTATTTTTTATCTTCAATGTATGATCAAATGTGCTCCATTGGATCCTTAGGACCCACTGATGCTATCAAGTTTTTACTCACCATAAAAACTTGGTCCCATCAAAAACCAACCATTGATCTTGGGATATTTGAGTTCAAAAATTTATTTGTTGAAGCTTGTACTTGAATTCCATACACTTTTCTTATACTGTTAGTTCAATATTAAATTATTATAACTTGAAATAACAAGCTCATCAATTCAAAAAAATTGTTGAGCATGATGTAGGCATGATTAAATTCATGGCCATGCAATATTTTATCTTGAGAGGCTCCCCAAGTGCATTTATTAAATGTGCAATCAGATTGACCCATTTATTTTTGCATGTTGTGTTGATGATGGTCTAACTCTTTTATGATTGTGAAAGGACTTTAAAGGCTCAAAATGAGTTAATGAGACCTTTGAAACCTAATTTATGTCCATAAATATCATGATAACCATGAGAACCTACTTCTTAAAAAGTTTTATAAACTACACTTTACAAAACTTTTGCAAGTTACATGTGATCTTTGGACCACTCATTCCATCTAGAAATATATGTAGCACATCCATTCAAGTAGAATCTTGTCATGTGGGCTAACATGCCCAACATTTTTGGTGATTTAGCTAGCTTAACTAGCTTGCTGGTCATAAAACCTAGAATTTGATCAAGATTGCTCATGATGACTAGACACATGAAGTAGTACTTATAAAAGGATTATGCCTGACTCCTTGAAACACTTTGAAGAAATGAGACACATATAGTGACAATAAAGAAATAAAACATACCAAATAACTACCTAAACAATAGGAAAGAAAATAAAGTAATGTACAAGAGCACTTGGAGGTAAAGATAAACCTATCTACCTATATACAAAGATCATGAGACAATACTAGTAACAAAATTTAAGATACCTCCCATTGATAGGGATGGGAAGGATCTCTCCAGTCAACCTAGTAATCTCAAATGCATTTCTCTCCTTACAACCTATGATAACACAAGGCCCAGTCCAAAGAATGTCAAACTTAGAGTGCTTTCCTAGTTTTGCATGATCCTCATCCTATTTGAGGATTATATCACCTTGTTGGAGTGTCTTTGAGGAATATATTTTGTCAAATGACCTCTTCACTTAGTGTTTATTGGAACACATAATTTTCATAGTAGTTTCTCTTGTCTCCTCCATTTATCTTATCTCATTTAACCTTATTTCCATAACATCATCCTCTAGGACCTCAAGTTAATGTACAAGCTTTAATGCAAGAAGTTCAAGACATATAAGAGTTTTAGCTTCTTTCTCATTGATAATAAGGTATGAAAAGTGTCCAATATAGTTTTTAGGAATCAATCTATCTACCTATAGTGAACCCTCAATCTAGTATGCCACTCCCTCTCACTACCCTCTATAATTCTATTAATAATCGTCAACAAGTTATTATTTGTGGACTCTGCTAGTCCATTGACTCGTGGGTAATAGTTAGAGGATGCCGTGATATAAATTACATATGAAATATCCCAATAATGTAACTTTTTTTTTGAATTCAAAGCATTATCATAAATGATTGTAGAAGGCACACCAAATCTAGTCACAAGGCTGTCATAAAATTCTAAAATAGAATCTTCATTAGCTTCTTTGAGATTAGTTTATTCAACCCACCTTGTAAAGTAGTATAAATATATAATTATCCATTTATTTATTTTACTTTAATAGGGGTGTATCATCCCTATGAAATCTAATTCCCATTTTGTGAAAGGTTTTTCTACTTGTATGGGTTGTAAGGGAAGGGCAACCAGTTTCTGCTTGATAACAAACATTGCACATTTTGGGTAGTTTCTTACCTAAGAGTGTGCATCTCTAAACATCATGGGAAAAATTACCTATCTCTAATGATATTAGAGGTTGTTTTATTAGCATCAAAGTTCCCATCAATTGGACCATCATAGAATTGTTCAAGTAGCTTATCTATTTGTCATGATTCCACACACCTCAAAAGCATACCTCTTATGTCTCTCTTGAAAAGTAATCCATTTATCAGGACATAAGGTATACTTTTCAACCTAAAGTGCCCTCTCTTGGATCTATCTATTCCCATATGACATTGTCTTGACTCAATAAATCTGATTATATCATGCTTCTAAGTAAAAAGTGTGTTATCTATAGCTACATATTGGCTATCATGGATTATCAACACTTGATCATTATCTTGTTTTACCTTTTCTACAAGGTATTCACATAATCCTCTACCCCTTATAAGATTTTTTACTCTAACCTCAAGGTTATATTCCATACATTTTGTCACCCATCCATCTCTTTTATCATCGAGGTATCTATTGAGTATAAACTCTTTAATACTTGGGTGTGCCACCATGAGTATGATCTTACTATTGGAGACCATGTGCATAAATTTATTCAAACCTCTCACTAATATAAGTACATGTTTCTATACAAATATATATCTCTCCTCGCACCCCTCTAGGGCATGACTAAAGAAAGAAATAGGTTTTTCCAAATCATGATCATTCTACTACATCAACATGGTAGAGATTCCATCCAACATAGATAAGGCATACAAGGAGAATTCCTTGTTAAAATCAGGATTAAAAAGTTTAAGGGCATGAAATATGGTCTCCATGATGGCCTCAAAACTCTTATTACCTTATTTGGTCCATGTAAACTCCTTGTATTTTCTTAACATGTGAGTAGGAGGCTTGACCAGCTCTACAAAGCTTGGGATAAATTTTCTTATAAAATTAATCTTTCCTAAGAAACTCTGTAGACCCCCTTCTTGTGCTTAGGTAAGGGTAAGGATAATATGAACTCAACTATTTTAGTATCTATGGAAAAACCATCCTTGGACACTACATGGTCTAATAACCTACCCTCATGAAAACCAAATATACATTTTTTAGGATTCAATGACACACCAAATTCTCTACATCTTTCAAATACTAACCTCAAGTGAGCAATGTGATCCATTGTGTCCCTAGAGAATATAGTGATGCCATCTAGGTAGATGAGCACCATGTCATTTATCAAACCTTCAAAGGAAAAATCCATTGCCCTATAGAAATTTGCTCCAACATTGGATAGTCCAAAGGATATTTTAATATATACATAAGTGCCCCACTTTATGGTGAAGGTAGTCTTATGCCTATCTTGTTCCTTGACCATAATTTGATTATAACTATAGTAGACATCAAACAATGAGAATCTCTGAGAACTTGTCATATTTTGAAAAATTTGATCCATTGAGGGTAGTGGGTAATGGTCTTTTAGATACAATTTATTGAGGTCCCTAAAGTCAACACATAAACATATTTCCCCATTCTTCTTCCTCACTAACATAAGGTTTACCACCCATGAGGAATTTTTAATGGGGAATATTATCCTTGATTAAATAAACTTAAATAGCTCTCTTCTCATCAACTCCTTCACTTTTGGGTTGGTAGGCCTTTGTTTCTACCTAATTGTTTTTACATTGATCTCTAGTTTAATGGTATATTTTACAAGTTTGGAATCAGAATCCTCCAAATATTTTTATTCCCATGCAAATACATCAAAGAAATCTTGGCATAAATTAAAAAATGTAGCTCTATCTTTTGTTGTGTTAAACTATTCTACCTTTAATAATTTATCTTTAAAGATCTCCATCTTTTCATAATGTTCCTATTTGGCTAAGATACAAACCTTACCTCTTTTCACTTGGTCATATTCATTTAATATGCTTTCCAATGTCATAATCTCCTTAGTTATATTTTTAGATCTTAAATTCACTATTTGATCATCATACTAATGTTGGAATTTGTTTTGATTATTATGGAAAAATTCTACCTCTTGTATCAAAAACATATAATTTAGTTATCATTATCAAATACCTACCAACTCACCTCATTATCAAGTACATCTACTACATATGACCTTAATCTTATCTTGACTCTAGTTTCTTATGACTCTTAACAAACTCATACTGAGCTCCAATGGTTGCTAGCCTATCTGCATGTCAGTTTGCCTCTCTTGGTATGGATTGTATATTGAATGCCAAGAAGTACTCTATGAGATCCAATACATGATGCTTGTAAGATTTCAAATGATGGTTATTGAAATCACTTATGCCTCTCACTTATTGCACAAAAATCTCACTATCACCCTTGATTTGAAGAAGTTTGACACCTCTTCTTCTTGCTTCTTAAAAACCATGTAAAAGGGATTCATATTAAGTTTTGTTTGAAGTGTAACTAAATTAAAATCTTGCAGCTGAATAGTAATTTTCATATGAGGGTGAAACCTACATGGTTCTAGCTCCACTACCATTGTTTGACCTTGATCCATCAAATAATAAAGTCCATAGATGATATTCCTCTTGAGTGGTGTTAGTTAAACAAGGCATGGTAACACCCCTAAGTCTACTTCTTAAATATTAATAAAGGGATTAAATAAATGATTATCAACTACCCATTCATCCAAATACAATCCTAAATTGCCTTTAATATGGTTATAAGGGTCTTGTTCACTAGAATTTTCATCCTCTTCAAATATGGTACTATTTACATTTGTAAGGCTAGGCATATAGGGATCTAGATGGAACCTAGAGATAGGTTCTAACTTAAAAATAGCCATATTATTATATCTAGTTATGAAAACCATGTATGATCAATCAGAGTACAAATAGCCCCCAAATTTTATAGTAAAGTCCCTGGACAAGCATAGGGTGAAATATGGGGGTAGGTCTACAATAATTACATCTTGAGTAATGACACAATTTGGGTAAGTTTCCAATTTAATCTTAAGATATTTAAATATACCTAATATTTTATTAGGGGAACCATCCAATTGGAGAAGACCCTTTTCATTAGGCACATACTTTAGCTCAAGCTTATCTACTATGGTTTTAGGCATAATTGAGGATGAATCACATGAATCTATCATATAATTGTGCACTAAACAATACCCTATGATGAATAATAAATATAATTGAGGGGGATTAATAACCTTAGGGGGATGAACAACATTATGAACTTGAACTTGACTAAAATCTTAACTAGGAACCTAAATTTTACTAGCTTGATTACTATTTGTGAAAATAGTGTTCACTTTATTAGTTGTCTTGTTCACATGAGAAAGCTTGGAGATATCTTGATGAAGGTTCTCTTTATATCCTAGAATAGATAGAGCATCATACATAGACATAAGGACATTATCCTTTTTCATATGATCCATAATATTGAAAGTAAGATTAATACCTTTAAACTACACTTTGGAATTAGAAGTATCACTTGCCACTTGAGTGACAGGAGAAATAAAAGGAGGATTATGATTTTTTTCATGATATTGAGGTAATTTTTGAGTTTCAATATATTTAGCAGATATATTTGAAGTGTTAGGATACTGACTAACTTGTGGAGGTGTTGAAGAAGTCGTAGGCTACCACAAATTGTCATCCAACATCCTCCTCTTAACCCTTGTATTGGTTACAACTGTTTCATTTACCCTTTCTGTAATATTCCCCATGTTTACTTCTACATGTTCAAACATATGCTCCCCCTCTTTAAATTTTATGCACATGGTGTTATCTAGTGCCTTACCCATGCTCCCTTGTTATTGAATTTGAGTTTCTCATGATGTCATAGTAGGCATGTTATCTTGATTCATTAGAGGGCATTGTGGTGGAGGAAGCATTATATAATGGATTTGGAATGAAGGAGAATGTTTACAACTAATATATTGATACATTTATCCACTTTTAGCCATTACCATCTCATTGGATTTCCCTCTTAATTTCCATTGACCATCTTATGCAAGGTTATTTTATGTGTAGACCAAGGCTCTTGAGCTACTTACATTTGTGGGGTTGTAATTATTATAAGATATACCTTGAGTAATTTGTCTTTGGGTTTGTTGATTTGATGCATAAGGGAGTCTATTATAGGATTAAGTAGGGTATTTGTCTTGGAAGGGACCTTAGTATGGCCTATATGAAGTCTATTGTTGTCTCTCTAGAGCCACTAGTTTGTTGTTTTATGCCTTCAACAAGCTCTCAATCCTTGATAATTTATATACTTGATTATAATCATGTTAGGATTGGTTTTTTGAAGTGGTAAATGGAGCAATGGTATGTGGTGTTAGCTAAATCTCAATTAAAAATGGCATGAGAGGTCTTGTCATGAGTTCCCCTACTTTTATCAAGTAGAGTTATCCCACCCATAGATTGGATCGTGACTGTAATGTCTAAATTCAATGCTCTAAAATAGTAAATAAAATCATAATTGGTTGTGGGTTTAATGATAGCAAGGATCCTATTCTAAGTATTTTGAAATCTATAGTTGAAATCAACCATAGGCTCTTGGGGTGACCTCTTGATTGAGGTGAGTTATTCAACTAGTGATACATGGTCAATTCTATCCTCAAAATGTTTACATAGGCACTCACCAAACTCATTCCAAGTATTGATTAAGGTAATAACTAGACCCCTATACCATTACAAGGCTTTGCCTCTCAAGGATGTGGCTAGTAGTCTCATGGCTATACTCTCTTGTGTAATGTTATGTACTGAATAAAGGTTTGAAATGCTAGCTATGTGTTCTATAGGGGTGGTAGATATCTCCCCTATAAATTGTGGTAAACTATTGAAAGAGGCATTATGGATAACATCATGTTACTAAAGGTTAAGAGGGATACTACCATTTAAGGGTACAAAATCTTGCATTTTGGGCCTTGTCATTTGCATCGTGGGGGTTATACTAGTTAAAGCAATAAGATGACTAGGAGATTAATATTTATTTTAGGGATAAGGACTTGTCTCATTTAATCTTGCTCTTTTATGTGAAATAAAAGGTAAATAAATGAATTAAATGGGAATACCTTTACTAGCTAACCTTATAGTAGCCTTTGGCCTGAGAGGTGATGTTTAGATGATGTTATGAATTCTACAACTTAGATAATCTTTAGCTTCTAATGATGGTAGATGTCTTCTTCTAAAAATACCTCTCCTCAACTCCAAACTTTAATTATGATAAGGATAATGTTTTCAAGGTCCCATAAAGCATGCCATAAACTATCAGAGGTTGTATGTTACACCCTTGCTAAAAGTAGAAGTGTTCAATTCCTACTCTTAAAAACCAAGTCCAACATGGGAATGACCATAGGTTGTGAGTTAACTAGTGATGGGTCAAACATCTAGGGTTGTTAATGAGGCTATCTCCTTAGATATGATAATTTGAATCTCTCTTCTTAAAACTTAGTCTATTGGGATGAAAAGGGGAGAAAGTGCATGAATTAATACCTACTTTAAGTATGGTGATGCACCAAATGTTTAATGATCCAATCTCAACTTGGACACTTCCATGCTTAATAATGAATCCAATGAAAACACAAATTGATTAGATTCTATGATAGGGTTTCAAACATGATTATTTTATACAAAGATTGAAAAAAGACCTATAATTTGAAGGAAAAAAAATAGATATGTCTAAGTAAGACACTATGTACTTATGACACTTCAAGAGAAACCTCACTGGCTAACACTTCTCATAATCTATAAGAAACTAAAAACCTTAAAGGAAGGTACATGAAGGACCTATAGATGATGAATAGAAAACATACATTTTGTAAATAAAAATTCAATAAAGTACACTTAGCATTAAAATAGAATCTAAAATTGTCCTATATTAATTTCAAAAAGTTTTACGAAGTGATTTTAGTAGAGGTTTTCTATATCTAGTTGAGGGATGAAAATCAAGATTTCAAAACTAGTATTTATAGGAAGAAAGAAGGTAAGAGATAGAAATTAGAACTGAAGGGGTCATTAATGAGACTAATACCACTAATAAAAAATCCCACCATAATCATTCTTGAGCCTTCCCCTACATTAATGTCACCATATCCTTCTCTAGCATGATGGAGAATGTGAAGATCAAGACCAACTTTAGGAAGCAAGCCCCACTACCACATGAATCCTTGTCAAGATCCTTGATGTTACTTTTAATATTCCTTGTGCAATCATCATTCTACCATTTATTTTAAATACTTAATATATATCTATTATATATGAAAAATAATCACCCTATTGGTTTTCATATAGTCATGATTGTACTAAAGATCTGTAGGCTAGGGATTTTGATCATAAGACATAAAACCTATGTCTAAAATCTTTCAATAGGTTTTACAAATATTTAATAGCATTAGATGGATTTTTAGGATCTTCTCCTGGTGACTTATATCATGTTTGATCTTGTATTTACTCATTTTACCTACCTAGGGTGGAAAATTCCTGTATCCAATGCATCTATCCTCATGGCATCTCCTTGAAACATTTTCTCTAGTTTAATCTCAACCACATGTTTGAAATTTACTGAAGTCCTTTAGATTTTGACTTTTAATTTTTTTTTTTGATCTTAATTTTATCCTTTGAGATTATAGCACCTTTGACCTTCATCATTGGCCATCGATATGTGATCCTCATAAGATGAGCACCATTGGATATGTTCTCTCATCCATCATTGGATCCTTCTATCTGAATGGATTTGAGCCATATATCCTATACTAGTTTAACATGGTTAAGACACTTGTAACCCATGCATTTATATTTAATATTTTTTTAACCTTTGACCCATCATTCACCATTGATATAATTTTGCATGATGAAATGTGTACCATCAATCTATTTAGGCCCACTAGTTCTATCTTTGCCCATGCACCATCATATATACTACTAGATTACGAGATCATGCCACTTGGTAGTCATATGTTCATCCTTGGATATGCTAACCTTTTGATTTAATGTTTGTCATTGATCTTTGATGTATGATCAAATTCACTCTATTGGATCCTCAGGACCCAATGATGTTATCAGGTTTTTGTTCACCATTGGATCTTGGTCTAATCAAATGTCAACCATTGATCTTGGGACATTTGAATTCAAATAGTTATTTTCTAAAGCTTGAACTTGACATCCACGTGCCCATCCTAGATTGTTGGTTTAATTTTAAATTCTTTTAACATGAGATAGCAAGCTCATCAAGTCATGAAATTTGTAGAGCATGATTATGTGTGAATAAATTCATGTCCATGTAATATTTTAGCCTGAGAGGATCCCTAGGTACATTTATTAAATGTATAATAAAATTGGCCTGTTTGTTTTTGCATGATATATAAATGATAGTCTAGATCTTATATGGTTGTGAAAGAAATTTCAAGGCTCAAAATGAGTTTCTAAGCCCTGTGAAACCTAATTTATGTCTATGAAGATCATGATCACCATGAGAACCTGCTTCCTCAAAATTTGATAGATTATACTTTAATTTTCTTAAAGTGTTTCAAAAGCTTTGCAAGCTACATGTGATGTTTGGACCACTCATTCCATCTAGAATTCTATATAGCACATCCATTCAGGTAGAAGTTTGTCATGTGGGAAAAAATGGCCAACAAGAAACACCTATAAAATGCTATAAACTCATAATATTGGGACCGTTAAATAATAAACTTTGATTTCAAAGCATTTGGGGTTCTGGGTAATGATAAAAAGCCATGTGGAATGCTCTTAGGGCTTAAATTTTTTAAAGAATTAGATTTTTTGTGAATGTTGAAGGCCCTATATAATGTATGAATTCCACCTATTGAAGTATCATAGTTTAGGGACATCAAAGACTTGAAACGTTTGAAAATGGCTATAGGTTATAGATAATATGGTGATTCCACTTATACCAATATTGTGTAATAATGATAGGACATGATCATGAATGATTAGAAAATATCTATCGATAGTCATGTGATCTTTAATATATATATATATATATATATATATATATATATATATATATTAGTTTCATTGGTATATAAAACAAAGTGCCAAATTTTCTAAGGTAAAATGAAAATACAAAGTTTTAAATAACTTAAAATAGATGTTCAATGTTTGATTTTCATAGTTTGAATCTCTATAAATTTAGAATTTTGAAGACAACATTATAATTTTTCATGATTAAATTCATATTATGTATTCCTAAGGTTTAAAGGGGGATAAAATAAATAGTTTAAAAAATCATGGGTTTATATTTTAATTTATAAAATGGTGTGTGTCTATATTTTCAAAACCTAGAATCCTAAAAATATATCATAACCAAACTTTATCCCTAACAAGAAACAAATAGACAAACTAAACCTTAAAACAAACCCCTACTTCCTCATGAAACATACTAATCATTTCTATTCCTTAGATTTGTGTGTGATTTTGTGAACTTATTTTCCACAAAGTCTTAGATAGAAACTTTAGGTTTCATGCTAACTTCAACTTTAATAACCAAATAATAAGGGAGTTTGGGCATTACTCTACTACCATCTAGACATACACATCACTGATAGAGACACCTCTAATTCCACTAAAATCCTTACTATAATACTAGTTAGGCATCCATATCCCTGATAGATATTACTTTAATCATCCATCTTCTTTCAGTCTATATGTTTGAGTATTTTTTGAAGCACATATAGAATAAATGTTGGGAACCACTAATCAGTTGAGTTTATGTAAAAGACAAACTTTTTTTTATTAGTACATCCCTATTATTATATATCCAGTTATATGTTTATTATCACTCATCCAAGTTTTAGAATGTTATAGTGTAGTTGATATTTTGAAATGGAAATTATTTCTAAAATTTGCATGATTATATCAAAATAAATCCCTAATATTTATTTAAATCATTTAATAAAAGAATCATCTAATTCAATACTGGTACATACTTTGTCTCCAAAAGGTTTAGTACTATTCAAATAAATCCTTGTGAGGACTAATGATGTACCCTTATGAATCACCCCTTGTCTTTTACATTTATTTTTTAATCTTCATGTAGGAAATTAGTTGGTCTATTCTATAATTTTAGAAAATTAATGTAGAAAGCATAACAACTAACATACTAAAATAAAAATATAGGAAGTAGAAAAGACTATTCCTAGAAAGTAATAAATTATTTTAGAATGTAGGAAATCTAATCTAGAAATCAAGAAATATGCTCTAATCCTACATCTACAACTTTCACTTACAGTCATCCTGAGGCATCTCCAATTGGAGTAACCATGAAGTAGTTCTTCAAGAATTTTCCATTTATTGGAAATGTGAGGTCATTATCTTGGAGGTATTTTGACCAAAAGGCATTCTTATCTAGGATCTCTAATATTTGATATTGTCCAATCCATAAAGGAGTGAATTTATCATGTTATCCCTTTTTATCATGTGTTTTATCCCATAGAATCACCAAGTTTGAGATCTTAAAGGCCTTAATCTTGGATCTTTTGTCAAACCATATTTTGAAAATATCATAATGTTTAATGAATACATGTAGTGCTTTAGTTTTTGCATCTTACATCTAGACTATGTCTAATAGTCTAGATTATACTCTTTCATCTTCCCCCATGTACTTTTGGATGAAATAATGCATTGGTGTATTAAAGGTAATAAGGAAAATGGGTTTTTGTCCATACACCATTAGAAAAGGTGAAATATTGAGGGATTGCTTAACCTTGGTTTTATCTTCCCATAGTGCATATTTTAATAAGAGATGCCATTCTCTTGGTTTATATCATGCTAACTTCTTAATGACATCCATAAAATTTTTATTGGTGGATTCATTTACTCTATTTCATTGTGGATTTTAGTTAAAAGATAACATGATTGTTATTTGGTTGTCCTAGGCCCATTATGTAAATTTAGAAGATAAAAAATTTGGACCATTATCACAAACTAAGGAAATGGGAGTGCCAAATCTAGTCAATATATTTCCTTATAGAAATTTGATGGAATCAATTACTTTAGAATTTATTGTTTCTATAGTTTATATACACCTAGTATAGTAATCAGTAGATGTGAGGAAAAACTTATGTCCTACTAAAGAGTTTGGGTTTATCACCCCAATAAAATCAAGGCCCTATTAGGTAAAAGGATGTCCTTCAATTATCAACTATAAAGGCATGGTAAAATTTACTTATATTCTCCCAAATACCTATAAATCATGACATTTTTTGATGTGATTATGGTCATATTTTAAGATTATAGTCTAATAGTACCCCATCCTCAAAATATTATGATCTGTTGTGTTTCTTGAGGGATGTACACTACCTATCTTCTGATGTAGGTTGTATATAATATCTACAACCTCTTATTTTAAAATTCATCTTAGATGTATTCCATCATAATTATTTTGATACAATAGTAATTTTTTGATCATTTAATGAGTTGATTTGAGCTTGAGTGCTCACCTTTGATCTCTATTTAGTTCCATAGTACACATACCTATGAGTGGATAATGGATTATTTGAGTATACCACTTGTCACTAGTTAATTTAAGTCTCATTAATTTGTTCAATACTAATCTATGATCTAGTCTTAGTCATTAGTTAGATGATCCCCTAGCCTCTTACCTCTTAGATTGATTTCAAGTTTAAACTCTCAAAATTTGGCCATATATTTACCTCTTATTTCACCTAGTTCATATTGTGCAAGCATAAAATATGATCTAAAACAATGACATATTTTTTGTTTCATATAATATAGTACCAACACATTTTGACATCTTTAATCAAGTCATAAATGTACTTATTTATCATATAGTACCTCAACTCAACATACTTTAAATTGGTAATCATGAAATAAATGGGATGTTCATTATATTGTATCTTTAATGTAAGTACAACAACCATAATATGTTCTAAAACAAATTAATAGAGATATAAATCCTTACTAAAATTTGGACTAATCAAAACTAGATCTTGAGTAATGGTAGTATTGATGTCTTAGAAAGCTCTTTGTGATTCTATTATCCACTCTATTAGTATATTTCTTAAGCATAGTGGTTAGGTGTTTTACAATCTCTAAGAAACCAAAAGGTTAATTTTCACACAAAATTTATCTTACCAAATAAGGACTTCATTTCCTTCTTGCTTCTAAGAGGTGTCAACCTAGATATGTCCTACACCTAATTTAGATCAATGAAGATCTTATTTTTTGTGATGATATGGCGAATAAATTCCCTTTGGTAACTCAAAATATTTTTTTCTTCTAATTACTTGACACTTCATACCTTCTATATCTATCAAACACCTTTTGGAGGTGGTCTACATGGTTAGCTTTATCTTTAGAGAACATAGTGAGGTCATCTATATATATGATGATGCATTTGCCAACCAACCCTTGGGAATTAAATTCCATGTATCTATGAATGGTTTATAATGCATTAATTAGGCCAAATGACATCCTATTATATGCAAAATTTCCCCACTTTATGGTGAAGGTAGTCTTCATTTGATCCTCTACCACTATGAGTACCCAATTATAACTAGATAATTCATATAGAAAGGACATCATCTCTAATCCACTTACCATTTTAATTACCTCATCTAATAAAGTAAAGGGATAATTATATGTCTTTAATACTCTATTTAGTTTCTTAAAATTGACATAGATTCTAATTTCTTTACTCTTTTTCCTTAGTGGTACCAAATTGGATACCCAAGTAGAGTGCCTAATTGGGAAAACAATTATGGCTTCCAATAGATTCTATAATTCCTTTTGAATTATAGGATATATAATTGGATTAATTGGAATTTATCTTTACCTAAAAGGATTTATCTCTAGATTCAATAGGGATAGTGTGTGTAATGACTCTAGGATCAAATAATTTCAAAGCTTTATATGTCTAGGATATCACATCTTTGTATTTTTCTAGTAGGTATTTCATATTTTATTTCTCAATTTGATTTCAACTCACACATACATTCATCTATTAATGGTGTTGGTTAGTGCCCAAAATTTATTTGGAAAAATCTAATTCAGTTGTTCTTTGTGGTTTTTGATTCTAATCATGGGTGTAGAGTTCAAAAGTTCACTCTAAGGAGACCATGCCTAGAGGTATGTGGTTCTCCTTTAGTTTTAAAAATATAAATTTTCATAGGTCCTAACCGTGCATGGGTTGGCCATCTTTCTCATCTATTATCTAAGCTTCAAAGTCTCTAGAGTTGTTCACAAATTGAACTATTAATTGGTCATTAACTCAAACACCAAGAAGTTTACATGTTATCTAGGATGGAGGGACAAGGGACTAACTCCATTGAGAAATTCTACATCTTAGACTCTTGAAGTGGTACTAGATTAGAAATTGAAGCTATTAGTGAATTGTCTATCTATTTATAATCTCTAAGGATGGCCTTGATGTTTAATCCTTCAAAGGATTCAATTAACTCCCAAGATCTATATTTATCCTTATTTAAATATGTGAGATTACATTGATACTTTTTCTTAGTTTGATTAACCACCATTTCAAAAAAAACTAAATATCGACAAGGGACTAACTCCATTGAGAACTTCTACATCTTAGACTCTTGAAGTGGTACCAGATTAGAAATTAAAGCTATTAGTGAATTGTCTATCTAGTTATAATCTCTAAGGATGGCCTTGATGTTTAATCCTTCAAAGGATTCAATTAACTCCCAAGATATATATTTATCCTTATTTAAATATGTGAGATTACATTGATACTTGTTCTTAGTTTGATTAACCACCATTTCAAAAACAACTAAATATCTATAGTTACTTAACATTATGTTTGAGTGTAAATTACAAGTTAAGGATCAAAAATAAATACTCTACTCTATTTTCGGTATAGGGAAACTACAACAAGTAATAAATAAGGTAATTATTTTCATTTAGATCTATCTAGGGCCATGCTAACACCAAAACCTTATTTTGATATAGATCCATCAAAATGAAGATTCCATAGCTAAGAAGGATTTTAAAATTATTATTCATACAATGTATGTTCTTGTCTAGTGGTAAACATGTATATGCCTACATGTGAAGATATAAAATCTACCTTATAATTTTGTAGTCATATAAAATGTGAAAACTGGTAACTTGAGTGTGGATAATGACACCCAACCCATAGGTCCCTCCTTATTTCTTTCATGAGCCTCATAGGCATCTTTTCATTGATTCCTAGTTATCTATAACCTTCCAAACCTAATCCTAGCTTAGACAGACTTCTCTTTCCATGGAAAATCCATCCCCTCAAGCCCTATTAGCTAAGGATAATAGCACCAAACTTAAACAACAGTGCTAGTGCTACTACTGTTTGCTTTTGATAATCTTGTCCAAGTGCATTTTTGGCCCTAATAGTCAGTTACTTCTAATTCCCCATTCTTCTCCTTGTTATCCTAATGTGATTATATTAAACCCATGACCAATAGATCCGTATTAAATCCCATTCAAAGATCATTTGGAAAGGGTCAACAATTATCACTAAGCAAGCAAGAATACAAGCAGGACTACTTAGGCAATCTTACTTATTCTCTATATATAACCAATTAATACTATTAAAAGCTTATTCAAATTATTACACTAGTCCTTAGCCACCTCAAACATATCTAGTTTAGTATTTTTCATCTTCATACACACTATTGCACAAAGCACATCAAGTGGGAGAACTACATATGGATTGATCCCTCTTTAGAGTATTGGTATGTAGGTAGCGTACCCACACAAGGGGTGTGGATACACATTAAATGAATCTTACACAAAATAACCCCCTACCTCTTTATAAAATATGATCAATGTGAAAAGAAGTCCAAGGTTTGAAGATAAAATATGCTCTATAGGGAGTTCCAAAGACATTTGATAGTCAAAACTTCACAAGTAGGGTCACATAGGTATAATGAACAAAACCTAGAAAGCTCAGGTCTCTTGGATAATAGAGATAGAGGTGGACCATAGTGTTGATGACACTAGAGTCCTATGTTTATGCTCCTATCCAATCATAAAATAAACTCTAGATCCTGATTTATGACACTATCCTAATCTTGCATAATGAATTTTAGACCCTACAATAATCATCTCAGTCAGTTTCCATCTAAGTCTCATTTTCTCTCCTTTATTACTATTTTTATAAAGGTTAAAATCATATTAAAATTTATAAAAATTAGTATCTTAATTATTGCATATTTATTTACTAATTTTACCACTCAAACCCTTTACTTATATTAGGAATAACACACCAATATTCCCAAAACTGTTAAATCATTTGGTGAACATGACTTACTTCATTTGTGTATAAAAACCTTAGAAACCCTAATGTAAATTTCCTAATTATTTTTAATATATTTTTATAACTTTTTACCTACATAATAAAATCATAAATTAGCATTAAATTTTAAAAAAAAATAGTAATTTTAAAACAATTTTCTTTCAAACCTAAGTTATCCATACTAGGTCCTAGTATTTTCCCAATAATTTTCCAATAATTTTTTTGATTTTTTAATTGCATATTAAAATTAAAAAATTAAAATTAAAATAAAAAATTCAATAGTAATTTTTTAAAATATTTATTTTTCAAAACCCTAGTTGCATCTACTGGTCTCTTTAAACAACCAATTTTCTAATAAAATTCTTGATTTCTTACTTGCATATTTAACTCAAAAATAAACTTTAAATGTCAAATTTTCATATTAATTTTCAAAATAATCATCTTTCAAACACTATTTGCATATACTAGGTCCCATTACTTCTTGAGGTATCACGTTACATGTTTTTGATCTTCATATCCTTTTCATGCATATTTTAATTCCTTATTTAGATTATATCTGTTTAATCTTCTCTACTATTATCCAAGTTTTTTTCCTTATGCCATCTAATATAATTTCATATTTTACTTTGAGATGAAGTGTAATACTTAGTGGAAACCCTCATAAATTCATTACAAAATCCTTCAACTTGATCATATACCATGGATAAACAACTAGCTCAAGTTCCAACTATAAATCTTATACATCTAGATTACACAAATTTCAATGAGGATAATTTTGATGATGAGTAGTATGAGAATAATAATGATGATAAAAACACTGATGTTCATGATCCACCACATCAGACTCTTGATCAACTTCCACTAATTATTAATAATGAAGTTGTCCTCAACAAAGATTTGACCTAAATTTTTTTTAGAAAGACTCAAGGACCAACCCCAAGATCTTACTCTTATTTTACAATATATCATGGAAATCAAAAAGTCTAAACAAGTTGAATCTTCCATTCCTTTAGAGCAACCAATTACAAATGACACTAAGGGGTAAACTATGTCTCAACAACCCCTTATATCATCCCAAACTACCTTTATGCCACTAGTTACAACTAGTACATCTTTGTCTCCTGATGTGGCAATCCTTATGCATGAGATAAGATCTCTTCAATCCAAGGTGTTACATATTTAGCAAGGTTCCTATAGACCTATGCAATATTTTGATTATTTTTATCTATTACATACACCATTATCAAGTCATATTTCTTCTACACCTTTACCATAAGGTCTTGTTCAAACCAAGCTTACTCTATATGATGGAAAGGGTGATCCAAAGACACATTTGAGATATTTTCACATAGCATGCTTGGAATATGTACCAAATTATTGGCTAATTACCAAGTTATTTCAATGGAAACTAAAATATTATGCTTTAAATAGTTCTACAACCTATTGAATTAGTTGGTCAATGCATTCAATCCTTTAGCCAAAATGTTCCTAACTCATTTCAGCATTAACATTCATGATAAGGTTTCATATGCCCAAATTACACAATAGAAACAAAGGTCAAATGAACATCTCACATATTATGTTCTTTGATAGAAGACGATTTTAGCTAAGATGACTAGCCCCATGGCTAATCAAGAGTTACAAGATCTCTTCAAACAGAGTCTTCTACCAGTTGTACATGAATCAACTATGTTCAAAATATTATCTTCCTTCATTGAATTGTGTCACACACTAAAGGAAAGAGAAGTCAAACTAATTTCAATGGGAAAAATCAAGTACACAAGTATCTTAAAAATAAAAAACAAGAGTAACAACAAAGTCCAATACAAAGTCAAATTTAATGATGGCAAGAGTTAGAATCAATTGATAGTTAATGTGGATTTTGAACCCCCTCAACATGTGGTTTTATCAGCACCTCCTCAGTGAACCTTTACCAATCTACCAATTTCTCTAGCTAGAGTCTTATAGCAGTTATTGGAATGCAACATCATATCTCTCCCTCTTATTTGGGAAGTTGTCCCAAAAAATCCTCTTCTATATGGATATGATCAACATGTATTTTGTGAGTTTCATAAGGTACCAAGCCATACAACAAATAAATGCATCAATTTGAGACACAAGATATAAGATTTGATAGATGGAAATCCTATTGATCTTGGAACTTTACTTGAGATTCCTTAGGTAAATCAAGCATAGGATAAAGATTTGAAAATATTCTTAGATCCCTTTTTGTAGCATTCTAAACAAAATTTAGGGGACACATCAAGGGTTCACCATGCATATCATACACTTCTACCACCAGATACATGTAAAGAACCTTCAGTTGAGACACATCCTTTGAGAACATGATTGGTGTATATAAGTCTAGAGTTCCAGCTAGACCTTCTATCTCTTTCTCAAAGTAGTAGATAGTCAGGTATGATTTATATTATCATGCACTCTTTATCAGAGCTTGCATTCATAATCATCCTATTATTAGTGTGCTCATAGATAATGGATCCATTGTGAACATGTGCACTATGACATTATTATAACATTTAGGATATTTAGAGTAGGATATTACCTTGATAGACATAGTTATCAACAAATTAGTGGGCACTTATAGATTTCATTGGGTGATATTGTACTTCCTCTATAGGTTGGTCCAACACATATGGCCACATGATTTACTATAGTTCCCAATGTATGAGTTTTTGATATACTACTTGGTCAAACATGGATTTAAAAACTTTGAGCAGTACCTTCTATAATTCACAGATGCATGAAATTCATTCATACTAATTAGGTTGTTATAGTTGGTGGAGTTCCATATGAGTTACCACTCTCCACTTCAGAGCCATCTTCTATTTTGAAGTCACTAGTTTTAGTTTCTCCACCAATTATAGTTCCTCCTCTAGTTCTAATTTAGACATAGTTGAGGCATCCATCACCAACATAGAGAGTTCATATACCTCCACAACTACAATGTTCACACTTAGGACATTATCATTAAGATCTCATGCTTCTACTCACAAATCACATGTTCAAACAACTTCTCCTACTACCATATGGGTCCATAAGATCCCTATAGTTGCATCCACTTCTCAAAGTTATAGGGGGACCCCATAGTTAATATACACTTTAGAAATTTTAGAGCATTTAAAACACATACAACTTTTAGAGTCACAGTCTCAACATTTCCATCGTGCTTCACAATCATGCATGATTCCTCTCCTTGATATAGGACACCATGATAGGGAGTATCTCATGAGACTCATCAGTTAATATCATCTCTCCTTAGCATTACCTGTACATAGTTTCCTTATGAATGATTTTACATAGTCTTCCTGTGATTAATTGTACATAGCTAAAAATATCAAAAATACCAAAAACATTCAAATATTTCAAAATAAAAAAATGTAAATAATTTAAAAAACACAAAAAATATTTTGATTATATGCATCATCCATGCTTTACATTTATACTATCATGCTAGACTTACATTTACTATTATTTGTCAATTTATATACATCACCATGCTTCACTTGATCTTCTTTGAGTGTGTGTAACAACATCTAGATCCTTGATTTCTTCACTCCACCCATTAAGGGTGAATCCTACTTATACATCAGGACATACATTGATATACATACCCACTAGGGTTATCTTCTACATGACTACACCATCTGGGTTATGTCATTCCTACACCACACACTCTAGTTATCATGTTGATGTAAATTACTTACTAGATTACATAGATTTCTCTATTAACACTCATTAGTATATAGCACTTGTCTATTTCTTAGCATATATCTAGTCTTGTACTAACATGTCTTGCATAATGTTACTTTTTACTTTGATTAGTTAGGTGAGATTGTAGTTATATTATTTACATGATTTCCTTCCTTGTTTTGCATATATAGATTGGATTACATTTCTTAGTTCTTGTTTGTATCATGTATGTGCCTTAGGACATTACCAATGTCCTTTGCTTCTATGTCTTGTATGTGCCTTAGGATATTTTCCAATGTCCTTTGCTTTTATTCATGTGTGTGCCTTAGGAAATTTGCCAGTGTCCTTTACCTATACTCTTCTATGTGATTATGGATTTCATGCCAACCTTGTTTGTTTCAATTATATGTGTATGTGGAATTTTAACATGCTTTGTATGCTTTCCTTCTAGTTTGAGTGACATGTGTCCATGTCCCTTATTTTATTGGCCCCTTAGCCACCCTTTTATACTTCTTTTTTTTTTCCTTTTGTGATTATTGCTTGATTAATTTTCAATTATTTACAATGCCATGAGCCACATCATGCATTATCTTGCTTTCTTGGATGACATGATGGACATCATGCTCCATCCCTCCTTGACAACTAAAAACTAACATCTAATAACTATCAAAACTTCTAATTATATTTCATTACATTTCACATGCTATTAAATTATTATATCTATCTAGGCATACCCTTGTTGATGTAATAATCTCCATTACAAACACTACTATATCAAAAGATATTTTGTCAATTATCATTGCTATATCATATATCTTTGTAGAATAACACACTTGTAGGACTATTTATTTTCAGGGAATTCATTGTAGGGTCTTGATTTCTACCCTTAGAAGATGGGGAAACAAATAGGGGTTTTATCATAGATATTAGAGCTCCTAATGGTAAAAAATTCAACTTTTAGAAAACCTAAAACAATAATCAAACATCAAAATATATAAAATTGACCAATGAAATAGTTAAAATTCTAGAACAATCATCAAATTTAGCCTAAGATAATAGCATCAAGATTGGAATACATCACCAGTGACATTACTATCCATTTTTGGCACTCCTATCCAAATAATAGAAAAACTAGACTTTCTAGAAGTAAATAGAAAAGTAGGTTTAGCTACAATTTTACATAGCTAAACTAGTTTAGAATCAATAGTTTTCAATACACTTTTGCTCAAATAAACTATATATAAGGGGAGTCATGCATGACATGATGGCTCTCACTTATATTTTTAGACATGGTAGTTGGTATAATTCCCTAACCAAAATCCATGTTCCAAACACCAGTGATTGGGGGCAATGTGCATGGCACATTTCTTTTATTTTATTTTTGAGTTTAGTATTACCCAAACATTCTTAGTAGTTTTGTTCCTTATTCCATCTATAGGTGGTTAACATCATTTTGGAGTGGCTTTCATATAGGCCTAACTTCCACATTTTGGAGTGGATTTCATATAAGCATAGTACACCAATTTTACAGTGGCTTTCATACAATCCTAATCTCCAACTTTTAGAGTGGAAAATAGTTTCCTAGTTTCCAACATACATTTAGCTATCTATACCAACATTTTCAGATCACATTACATTCATGGATTCATCCCATACAACACACATCTATACTAGTATCAATTCATAGCTTCACTTCATGGGGCAATGATGGAGCCAAAGGTCTAGATAGCCTTTATATTATTGAGCTACCTACTTAGAGGTATTAGACACATAGTCTAAACATTGATCAACACATGTATGAACACCTATCTTCACTTAGTGGGTGATGATGGAGCTAAATGGTTAGCATTTGCATTATTGATCCACTTCTAAGGAATTTAACACTCAAATTTGTTCACAATATTACTCTTGGTATAACACACATCCATCATTACTTAGCATCACTTAACACCACTACAGGTTTTGTATTAGCTCATATATGTGGTGAGGCGTATTTGTTCCTTTCTCTTCCTTTCTCTCTTACCCAAATTTATACATTATTATTATAGAAATAGTGTATCTAATAAGAACTAATTTACTCTTTGTTTTCTCTTTTAGATTTTACACTTCATAGTGTGCTCTCTCTATGCACACCCAACATCACATAGCTTCATAGGCTTCACCCTTATAGGTAAGTTTAAATATGCTTTCTATTTTTCCTTTATCCTAGTATTTTGCTTTTTTGTATCACTAGAATAAAGGTGGGGCAAATTTAGTCATATAAAATGTGAAAATTGGTAACTTGAGTGTGGCTAATGACACCCAACCCATAGGTCCCTCTTGCTTGTTTTTATGGACTTCACAAGCATATTTTCAATAATTCCCAATCATCCGTAGCCTTCTAGACCTAACCCCATCTCAGCCAAACTACTCTTTACATGAAAAATCCATCCCCCTAGGTCTTATTAGCTAAGGACAATAGCACCTAACTTGGGTAACAAAATCAGTGCCATTACTATCTACTTTTGATGCTCCTATCCAAGTGCATTTTTAGCTCCAATAGTCAATTCCTTCTAGTTCCCCATCATTCTCTTTATTATCCTAATGAAATTATATTCAAACCATGACCAATAGATCCCTATGAAAGCCCATTCAAATATCATTTGGAAAGGTTTGGGAATTATCACTAAGCAAGAAAGAATACAAGAAAATCTAGTCAAGCAATCTTCCCTATTATTTGCATACAACCAACCAATATTATTAAAATCTTATTCAAATTCTTACACTAGTCCCTAGCCACCTCAACCACATCCAATTTAACATTTTGAATCCTCATACACATTATTACATAAAGCACATCAAGTGGGAGAACTACATATGGATTAATCCATCTTCAAATTATTGGTATGTAGGAGGTAACATCACCACACAAGGGGTGTGGATACATGTTAAGTGAATCTTACACACACTAACTCCCTCCGTATTTCTCAAATTTGATCAAAGTATAAAGAAGGCTAGGTTTTGAAGATAAAATCTACTCTATAGGGAGTTCTATGGACATCTGATAGTTGAAACTTCATAGGTAGGGTCACACAGACACATTGAATAAAACTTAGAAAGCTCAAGTATCCTAGATAATAGTGGTAGAGCTAGACTAAAATATTGATGCCACTAGTGTCCTATTTTGGTGCTCCTATCCAATCATAAAATGAAATCTAGATCTTAATTTGTGACATTATCCCAGTCTTACATAGTGAATTTTAGAACCTATAATAGTCATCTCAATTAGTTTTTAGCTAAGTCTTATTTTTTCTCCTTTATTACTTTTTTTAGAAAGGTTAAAATCATAATCAAATTTATAAAAAATATTAGCTTAATTATTGCATATTTATTTACTAATTTTACCACTCAGACCCTTTAACTAAATTAGGAATTATACACAAATATTCCCAAAACTATTAAATTAAATTCATGTAATTATACTTCATGATCATATGCTTCATTATGGGTTCATGACCCACTAATACTTGGTTGGATTCCCCCTTCTAGGGAAACCATAAGTGTGAGAATTTGGTGGCCATGTATCTATTTAGTGTCATGGAATAATCATGGCTTAATAATAGACCGTAGGCTTTTGAAATATCAATAACCAAGATGTTGATGGTTTGTTGTATATGTGCTTATAATTAAGATTAAATGCAAATAGATGTATAGGAAATTCATCTTAATTATCCAACACATGGGATCAAAGACTTGTCCAATTATAAGACTAGTCTTTTTGAGTTATCATGTGTCAAGCCTAACTTATAACATACAATTATCAACATCACATTGGTCGAGGCATCTGAGTCAATAAATAAATTATTCAAATTCTTTCCAAACATTTGTAAATTTATAAGAAATGGCAGTATTTAAGGTTTGTCTTTAAATACCATCACATTTTCATGCATATATTTTTATTTTTATGATGTAGAGGATCTTCCAATTAGGGATTTGAGTAAAAATTCTCTTTGTTTGATGATCTAAGCCAATTAATGTAGGGTTATATTGGCCTTGATTTTTTTCATGTCCTCAATAATTTTGTACCCAACCCTACTTTGTGGTTCTACACTCTGTAACTAATTATATCTCCTAAGGGGATGTGCATTATTGTTGGCCCAATAATCTATAGGAGTAGTAGCATTATTATTTAAAGGTGTCAAAGTAGTAATTGGAGGTATGTTCCTCATATTATATTTATTCTTCTAGAGCTAATGGAATACATGAATATCATCTATATTATCTTCCAATCCATTATCATCTTCTTATGTAAATGGGAGATCATAGTTATTAAATACCATTATTTTGCTTGAGTGTCTTAAATAGGCAAAAGAAGGTTTTGTCTAATGTGTAGAGTGTTTTTGTCTATCCATATGCTTCTAAAAGATCTCAAAATCTACATTTAACTTGATGTAGTTGAGCTCACCATGTTTTGTAGTGTTATGAACTCTACACCAATTAGGAATGGTTGATTCCATAATGTTGATTGCTAGCATCCTATTGGATGGGACTTGTTATTTTTTTATTATTTTTAGAATTGTTGAAAGGCTTGTTATATCTCTATAATCTAAAGCTTTGACTGGTGTTATAGCCTCAATATTTACCCATGAATTTATATATGTTTAGAAACCCATTTAATAATTTTTGGACCTTCCTTTGGATTAATTCAAATTATTTTTTTTGTAATCATAATTGGTAACATGTGTTGTATCAGTATTAACTAGTATCAAAGATTAATTTAGGTTTTGATAATTAGCCATATAATTTTTTAATTAAATATTTTTATTGTTTAGAGCATGGGTTAAGGAAAATTAATTACAAACCAACTTATATTTTTTGGCCATAGTATTCTTGTCAGTATTTAGAATTAGACTTAAATCTATAAAAATAGGACCAAGAGTGAGTCAGTCCAAATACTACATCTGAGGATTCAATTATTTGTCTATATTGATAGATTCAACAAAATATAAAGGTAATGTATCAATACCAATGTATATACATATAAATACATGAGTAATAGCGTCTAAATCATTCTTTTACAACTCTAGGGCCAATGTCTCATTAGGCATGTAAATAGTCTTTAGTTTACTGTACATCTTCTATAATCTAGCAATGAAGGCTCATATTAGATCATTTAGATTTATTCTCATGCTTGAAAAGAGTTGATAAATAGTAATTTTACTAATGACCTATCCAAATTATGTCAAAAAGGTATTTTAAAAATTTTCCCAAAATGTAATGGAACCTTCTAGGATGTTAAGAAACTAGTCATAAGCCACATCTTGCAATGTGGATGGAAATAGTATATGTGAAACATATTTATGGAATATATTCAAGATTACCAAGGAATTTTTGAAGTCCTTGAGGTGTTATTTTATAGTCCTACCCTCTAAGGGATAAAATTAAAACATATATTTCTTAGGGTTTCTAGGTAGATCATGGATAAATCCAACAACATTCATATCAGAAGTAGTTAGCTAGGTTGGAGCCTAAACTAGATCTTGGATTTGAATTTGTATATGAGCCATAGGTAGTAAGGAAACATGGGTTAATATTCCTAGATAAAATGACTAAGATTGGGGTTCTATCCTAACTCTTTTATGAGACCTAACTTTTCTATGCATTTCCAAAGGTTGGAATAGTAAGTTAGTGTATGAGGTTGACCTTTTTAGTATTTTGAGTGATTCTAGTGTAACTAAAGTGACTATTTTCAAAGAAAATAGAGTAAAATGTCTAATCCCTCCTTATAAAATTAAAACTAAGTCTACTTTATTTACATGGATTTTATGCACACCAATTTTTTTTTATGAGGTAGCCTCTAAAATTTTAAGATTGGTGAAAAGCATTCACTCCAAGGCACGAGTTATAAGGTATTAGGTTTTGTAAATAACTTGATGGTGGAATAGTAGTGAGAAAGGTAGATTGTTAACCATATATGGGTCAGTTATGGAAAAATCTAATTATACTTTATATCAATGGACCGATTATGGTTCTAACTGAACATGGTTAGGACTTAAAAATAAACTCAAAATGAGGGAAAGCTAGGGTTGGAAAAGATGCTTGTGAACCACACTAGATGAAACCTTTTAAGACCAAAACTTGAACTATAGGTTGGAAAATATATCAATACCAATGGTTTATATAGGATACTATAGCACATAAACAATCAAATATGGTTAGGAGTCAAAGGAAAACAAAATAAAACATACTTAAACACATGAAATCTAAGGTTTCCATATTTTTAGACTATAATACAATATATATAATTGGGGATTATGATTTATATGTAAAAGGTATTCATATCACCTATAGCTTAGTATGAATACACACACACACACACACACACACACACACACACACACACACACACACACACACACACACACACACACACACACACACATGAATACCTTATGTGTGTGTGTGTGTGTGTGTGTGTGTGTGTGTGTGTGTGTGTGTGTGTATATATATATATATATATATGTATGTATGTATGTATGTATGTATGTATGTATGTATGTATGTATTCATACTAAGCTATAAATCATACACAAATGAAGACTAAGAAACCAAAATTATAGAACTTATTACACAATCCATAAGTTGAAGAAGAATTAATATTTGCACATCAAGACTAAAATTACAAAACTTCTTCAAATTTTCCCATTAATCTTTAAATGTCAAAATTCTCCTCCCTTTGTGACTTGGATGTTACAATTATAAATAATATTGGGATGAATAAATCCTCATATTTCAAGTGAACTATAATAATATAGTAACAAAAATAATACTTTCATCCAAATATCATGTGAATGATGCATGTACAGTAGTCAACATAAAATATAATTCACAGCTAAAAATACAATATTTACATGTAATGTATTAATGGAACTAAAGTTTTGACTTTATAAAAACATGAAATTACATATCATATTTATATGGGTGTTGATGTGGTACCAATAGAAAAATAATATGGTGAAGTGCTAGTTTAAGGATCTAAAGTAGACACCATTGTACCTTATGGGATTAAGACTAACCCACTTAGAGTTTAGATGACTACAAATCTTGGAAACTAGGAATCTTGAGATGATAGGGAAGTACTAATAGTTGGTTGCATGGTTATCACTAAACCTAAATCTATTTATTTTTCCCTTAGTTCTTAAAATAACATTTGTTCAACTTTAAACGTCTTATTAATGATGTCAAAATTGAGCAAGTACGGTTTCAAGAGTTTGATGGCTTTAACCATCAACTTTGTTTGTTAAATAATTGAGCTCTTGAATTATGATCTTAGATCCTCAGCTCTTGTCACCCTATCCTTTTAATATTTTACCAATTAAAAAATGTCATCATTATTCCTATATATTATGTATTTAACTTCTTCCTTGATGTTATTTACAGCTTCTATGATGAGGTTCTCAAAATTTTGCCTCTTGACTAGTTCACTTGTATGAGTAATCATATTAGTGACCCTCATGTCTCTCATAATTTTCAAGGCCTCACATTCATGATTTAGTAAAGTACTCATCTAGTTATGTCAATTAAGGGAAGCATCACTTTTTCCAATTACATTTTTAAGGCACCATGATACATCCATGTCGAACATTAACTAATTCATTGAAGGCATTGGTTCTGAAGAAATGAATCAAGAAATTCAATATTTTCTCTAGCTATTTCATTTGGTGCTAAAGTTTGGTCACATTTTATCTATTTGATTAGATTCCTAATTAAAACCTAAATATTGTACAAAATATTATACAACTTAGTAACTACACTCTAAGAATCATTAATTATCTCTCAATTAACATGTCTAATCTATCTCTGCTACATTCTTTATTGTGTTTCCTCTTTAATTTTGAAAATATATTTCATGGCTTCATAGTTGAATCCACAAAAGCATAAAAATATTTAGTATATTCATTAATTTCACTTGGATCCTTTTTATATTTCTTTTCTAAGGGAAATATATTTTTTGTTTGCTCAAATTTAATTCCCTCCCTTGTATCTAGATTAAAATCCTTCCTCTTCCTCACCCTTTGGATAGTTTCACTCTTTTTGTCAAACTGAGTAGAGACTATGGCAATTTAATAACAACTATATTCTACCTTTCATCATGTTTTCCCTACATCTCTCTAACCTATTTGGGAATAATAAGTTCCCCTTATTGATCTAATAGACTTGGGTATTCTAAGTCAGAGGGTGGAGGAGTCATTACAGGAAATGTTATTGATGAAGGTGCCAATGATGCACGCATTTATTTCTAGAATTGGAGAGGTGGATAGATAATCCTTTTCCATGGTGAAGGATCCCTTGATGTATTTACCTTAGATATGAATTTGGTCAAGCCTTAAGTCTTTTTAATATATAATATGGATAAATAAATGGGTGAAAATTGCAGCATAGGTAGATCTAATTGAGTTGAAGGTTTTCTTAGGACTGGTGGCATTTTGGGATTAAAAAAAAATAGTGACCAATTCTTAAAAATGGACTACCTTATTAAGATCCTTAATTTAGATAAATGTTGAAATGATAGATGAATCAAAAGAAATATATAATAATAAAGTATTTAGAACTAAAATAAAATAAACTAAAGAAAAAATCATCTCACTTATATTTTGGCTTTGCTCTATTGTGATGATTGGCTAGTCTAAATCACCAACTAGTGTTTCTTCTTCTTACAAGCCTCCCAAGATCAAATATTTGGACTTATCCAACTTGGCCTCTTCATTTTATTTATCCATAGTTTATTATTCAATCACTTTGTGTTCTAATTACATCATTAATTATAAATTCTCTTCCTTTTTTTGGCATAGTCTACCAAGTATATCAACTATTCTTATTCTTCTTCCTTTATTTCCTCCTTATAATGGGATTCCTCTATGGTAATTAGAATAAAATATGATCTCTCTACTTTTTGAGTTGTTGAGAGGTTTTGAATAACTTTATATCTCCTTCTATGTGTGGATATGGAATGGGTAGGAAGTGATCGAGATGATGAAAATTTTGAGGGAACCATAGAAATAGGAACTATTATTGTAGGTGGTGGTGATGGAACATAAGGTGTAGCAACAATAATTAAATGGGGAGTAAAAGTATTTATAACTTGTTTAATAGATGGAGGGGGGTTGAAATAAATGAGAGAATATTATATAAATTATAGAAGACTAACATGTGTAGAAGTTGTAAGAGGTGGTAGAAGTATCATTAAAAATGTGCTCCTCTTCCTATCCTATGGAGGTGGAGGTATATCCATTGTATTTTTTGTGCCCTTAGATGCAATACTGAAGGATAAATGAGTATAATCTAGTCTAAGATAAAGGATATTATTGAGAATTTATTTTCTTATCTATTAGTTCTCCTCTCTTTGGCTTCATGACCCCTCCTCTTATGGATTTTCCTCTTATGTTTTAGGTGAGGGGGGTTGGATATGACCTATTGAATCTTATGGTTGGGCTTTGGGACACTAAGTTCTCCATTTCTTATGTTCTTATGCTACCATTTCAACTACCTATTCTTTAGTAATCTAGGGATTATATTAGATATCCTAAGCTACCATCATAGACATTTATGCATATTTCATTCTTCTCCATACTTTAGAGTTATCTAATACATTTATTTATAAAATTGCACCATTTTCATATTGTTGATGACCATATTTGACATGAACCTTTTTATTTTATTTTAGGAGTTGAAGATAATTCTTCACTTTTTTCTTCAGGTCTCATTCTCTGAAGTAGGCCTCATCAAGATTGTAGTGGGTCTTGATCTTCCACACTTGATTAAAATGGACTCTCACTATATAATAGAGTTTCCTAATACTTAGAGGATTTTTGAAGTAATGGTCCAAATACTTTTGATGTATCTCCCCATCAATATTATTGTATATTTGATAAGCAATTTCCTATTTTAAAATTTTATCAAGAACTTAGCATGGCAACAACAAACTAGGTGTTATTGTTCCTAAAATTTTAATGACTATAAAATTGGTTTATTACTAATAGTATCCCCATTTATAAATTATTTTACTTAATTTTTTTGATATCCTAAACAACTTGGTGCCATGAATCACTTTATACACCTAAAGGTAAACCTCTACATAATTCCTATTAATTTCAATTCTAAATTTGTAAATAAATATGAAGGAATATTCTTTGATTATTATATTATTAATGTATTCAATTGATGGATGACCCAACTCTCCATTTACCCTATGAACTTTTCCAAGGATTGCATCTAATAAATAAGACATTATATAAACGTTCTCATTTTTAGGCCTATACTTAAGTTGATACATCTAGGATTTTATCTTACCACATATAACCTATCCTAAGGTAATAATATTATTTAATGTTGAAAAAATGTCCAATAAAGGGACCCATTCTAATTTCACATAGGTGATGCTAAGGAATCCATATATTCTATTTAGGATAGCCATGGTTATTCTAATCCCTATTCTAAATTTGATAATCCCATTGGATGAGAGGGATCCCTTAAGATTTAATATTTGGCCTTTAAATACTCATTATTTGAGTCTTTCATCTACTATGTTATGTTCAAGCCAAGAATTTAGTATAATCCATTGCAAGCAAGGGTAACCTAAGATATCTTCCAAATTTACTTCTATAGATAAAATCAATTACATTATTGGATTTACTAATGTGTATGTAGTATCCAATAAAAGTTACTTAAAAAAAAATCTTGAATCATATCTATATAGGGAATTACCTCAATTTTTTCCACTGTTTGATGAAGTCCTATAATTTTGAGAGGTAGTAGGTTTTCAATGTATTGCTTTTCATCCTTAGATAACTATATTTATGCAAAATATGGAACCACCAAGTCTATAGCATTCTAGAGTTTTGAGTAGAACGGGAATTTGAATTTTAGTGTACTCTTATCAAACATTATATCCATATATTTATAATGCCCCACACAAGAGTATGAAGATGGGGCCAAGACACATAAGAATAAGACATATATCCTCCAAATTCTACATTATGAATGCCCAATTCATGTGACTTGAATACAACTAACAATTTTGATTGCATTTTCATTTAAATTTAAATGCACCCATCAAATTTTATGGGTTTACTTGATTTTTAAATAGTAATTAACCATTCACTTTATATTTCCAATCGTCAGGTTCAAGGTATCTATCAAATTATCGTTTAGTAACTTCTTTCCCTTATTTTTGAACTCATTTGTGTGTAATTTTATCTTTCATATTTTATAATATGACTCTTGTCCAATTGTGATTCACCCATATTTTTAAACTTGCATATAATATTTATATACACAGGGCCATGAGTTAAATTAATTGTGTCACATGGAGCATGAGAGAATGAGAGAATGGGTATTTTGAACTATGTATGTTTTGTAAATGTTTTATGTAATGTAATGTTGACACATGGTGAGATCTTAGGGCCTTTTAGGTATGAAGACTCAAATCCACAAGACTATTAATTTATTGACTAAGTATATCTTCTTTAAAATTTTGGACCAATATAATTATGCCACTTATCATCTTCTTCGGTCATAGAAGTTTAAAGATAATATAAAATAGGGTATTGAGATCATTATAACTATGTAATTTTTTTGTAGTTATGGGTAAATGAAAATATTCCAAGTGTTAAATGATCAAAGGTCACAAGATCAAAGGCATTAGACTATGGGAATTCAAAACTATTAGACTATATGAATCCTTCTATGGTTTTGTATTGATGAAAAGGTGACACCTATTAAACTCTCAAAACTCAGAATCTTTAAATAATTAAACCATTAAATTTAATTTCAAAGCTTCTAGGATTCTATGTAATGAAAAAGTGCCAGGTGGTGTGATTTAAAGATAGAAGACTTTGAACACTTAGAAAATTTTGTTAAACTTGAAAGCTCCATGTAACATATTAATGCCACTTATCGAACTATCAAAGCTCAATGATCCAAAAAACTTGGAAATTATTTCAAATGGCTATAATTTTTGGATAACATGGTGATGCCACCTATCCCAATCTTTTGTAGTAAGGATAGGGCCTGGTCATGAATATTTATCAAATTTCTACCATGAGTCTTATGGTAATTCAAGAAATATAGAAAAACTAGGATGAAAACATTAGTTTTATTAGTACATAAATCAAAGTGCCAATTTTTTAAAGGGAAATATGAAAACCTAAGGTTTAAAATAAATTAAATATTCATTCAAGCTTTTATCTCCATAGTTTGAATCTCTATAAGTTTAGAATTTTAAAGACAACCTTATAATTTTGCATGAATAAATTCATATTATGGATTCCAAAGGTTTAAAGGGGCCCAAATAAATATTTTAAAAATAATGGGTCTTCATTTTAATATTATGGATGTCTATAAGTTTAAAATTGGGTGTGTGTGTGTGTGTGTGTGTGTGTGTGTGTGTGTGTGTGTGTGTGTGTGTGTGTGTGTGTGTGTTAGGGAACAACAATAGGTATCTTTGGTAAATGGTAAATAATTAGAACTTTAATATATCTCTTCCAATAGTTTATAATATAAAATGGTTAAGGATCACCTAGGATAGTAACTTAAATATCATCATGACATAAATTAAAAAAATGATGGAGGTTGGATAAAATAACATTCATGGCATGGATCCATGGATGGCCAATGAGTAGGTTGTATGGGAGGTATAAATCAAGAACATGAATGAGGGTTTCTTGGATGGAAGGAACCACCATGAGTGAAAGGTAGATAGTGCCCACATATTATTTATCATTATTATCACATGCCTTTATATTAATGTTATTATGCTCTAGTGTTTTCTTAGAATGCAAAATGCTTTATTAAACTTAATATGCATATATTTAATCTTGACCCTTTGCATATAAACATCCTTTTTAATTTATGTTTTAAATGAATAATTTTATGTACAATGTAAAATTATGAGATGAAAACATGGTTAAAATGTCTAAATGGTTAAATTCACTTGATTATTAAAGAATAAGTGTCTTAAAAGTGCTTGGAATTTAGATGAATTGATATTTTTTAGAACTTTAGAATCTTGCAAGACTTTGTAAAAAGTGTCTTGATAAGTGGGAGACATCTTAAGGTCTAAAATGGAAATTTGGGATGGAATTTTCTCAAGTTTATCTATGATGTTATATTTTCCTTCAAGGGTTTGTAAATGTACACTTAGAATTGTAATATTTTCATGCCTTATGGTGATGGCATAATCTTAGGATTTAATTTTAATAACAGAAACATGATGATCCATATAATCAATGTTATTGATTATATAATAAAAGGGATGCATAATTTGATTGAAATTTTTCATTTTTTTTTTAAATTTAGTTTTGTTTAGTTCACCCTTGCTCATGCTTCAGAAAGGGATCTTGATATATCCATAGTTTTTTATTGTTGGATTTTTATGCATGATCCTCTACTTCTATATCACTCGAATCTATCAAATTTTAGACATAGTGCTTGAGTATCATAAAAAGGTTAGTGTAATGCCTTTGATTTTTTGGTAGTCAAAATATTTTGTCACTATACCACTTAGGATTTGGATCATTTTCAGTAAAGGGTTTAGTGTTTGTAAATGTTATCATGTTTATGGAAAATAACTTATGAAATATTACTTCGAGTGTTATTGCCAAAAGAGTGAAATTTAATTTTCAATTTTAAAATCAAATTTGACCACTAGGTAAGATAATATTATTTATATATTAGTCACTTTGAATTTTTTAAACACCAATTATACCATCCCCTACAATGTTCTTGTTCTTTGTATAAAAAAATAGTTTTTAATTTTGGTTCGAAGATGAGTTATCTTGTTTAAATATTTTGATAGTACCCTTGGAAAATAACACTCTTTAAATTTAGACTCTTTTTTATATAATTTTATAAAATTATGTAGTGTAATGGAGTTGTATTTGATAAGCCAATTCTGAATTTAGATTATTTATAAAGATATCTATAATTTGATTTTTGGGAGGTGACCATGGGAACTAGATTTCCAAGGCATGCCATATCTAAAATAAGGAGGTAAAACTCTCCCCATTATACATAATATGAAAGGTATTGCATGATTTTTTTAGAAAGGTACTCAAAGGCCATGATGGATCCTTTAGGTAAGTGCAAAAACCACTCAAATGTTTGACCCCGTAGGCTACATGAAAATAGTTTTAACACATAATTTTTGTTATAATAAATGTATAAACATGTCATATAAAACTATTTAAGGTATTCTCTAGGATCTCATTTTCCTTCATACTTATCAAACTTTAGGGGTTTAAAATTTTAAGAAAAAGGTACCATCATCATGGTAATGTCAAAGGGATGGGATAAATTTAATCAAACTTAAATTTTTTAATTTTTAATATCTACTATCTTATAATCCTTATATATTATCCTTCATACTTTTCTATTATTTGATAGATTCTATGCCTTGAATTGGCAATGATTGGTTGGTTTTTGATTTAAAATTTGATTTATATTTGAAAACTAATTCTGGTTTGGATTTGAACTTGAAAATTGATATTTTTTTATTTGATCGGGTAAACAACCAAGTTTTACAAGGATATAGGAACCATAAAATTATTATACAAAAAGGTAATAGGCCATCAAGGCTAAATAATAAAAGATAAAATTAGCTATAGATTTTTGTAAAAAGTGAAATAAAATAGTATAAAATTAGATCAAGAGGGGGGGCCTCTAGTGTTTCTTTCTCCTCCTTAGATATCATCTCTAGTGTCCCTCCTTGATCTTAGAGACTTTGGAACTTGTCCTATTGCAAGGTCCTTCAACACCATCACCTGGGAGGATCATGCACGGCCTTTTCTAGCCATGTACCTATAGAGGGGTTTTCTTTATAATGTTCACGTTGGGGATGTGAGGTGGGGGGTCTCCATTACCTTTAATGACTACTTAATAGGGGGTCCAATTTAGATTGATGGAATGGACAAAGGACTGAATAGTTGAGTTTACTTACCTATTTAGGGCATTTGAATCTTGGATAAGGCTAGCAAGGGTCAATCTAGCCTCTTGAACCCTACTGTTAAAATTTTTGAGATGCTCATTATTTTTCAAATCATCAGATATAAGGAATTTTTGCTTCTCAATGACCTATAGAGGTGCCCTCATCAGGAAATATTGGCTTGGGCTTGGGAACAAATAGATTTGATGAAAGGTCTTCATCAGAGGTTTTAGATAGGTTAGCTTGAGGAGTACTAATAGATGGGTGGTAACATCTTGATGCTTCCTCTAGAGAATCCTCCTTAGTGGAGGACCCCCCAAGGAGACTTCCCTCCCTTGAAAAATTTGACCATGCTTAACTAATAGTAGTATAAGCCCTTGATGTAGAATGGGGTTAGAATCATTAACTTGGTGGGAAAGGGTTGTACATTCTAGTGACTTTAGTAGGTAAAATGGTAGATTAATCTTATAACCTAGGAAGTTGTTTAATAATATAAAATTATGAGAGAAAATTAAGGTATACTTACCCTCTAGAGTCATGTATCTCATCACCTAGAGGCATACCTCGAGCCATTATCATGAGAGATCCACTTGGGGGAAACCCTTCTTATCTATTTCATGAAATCATTTGTATGAAAGACATGATACAAGAGTTCCTACTTTTTGGTATAATATTGTTAAGCCTTTCCTCCTTCTCAAGTCATACCCATGGCCTCCCCTATGAATTCCTCCATGAATATAATATTAATACCCTACATCACCATCATACGATTATTCCATATAGTGAGGAATTCCCTATAAATGTCAAAATCATGATCTATAATCCACAATATTATTTATGTGAGACCCCCCCATCATAACTTTTTCCATACCTTCTTTTATCTATGCACCTCAAAACATGAGGTAGGATCTAATCGATCTTTGTCTCCACCAATTAGCACAGTGACAATAGAGATAAGATAAATGGATAGATGGTTTTGAAATACATTAGTTTAAACTATATGAAAAAGGTTTAGGATACATATTACCTTCATCCTTAGGAAATTAAGCCATCTCAATCCTTCATGATGGTAGTTCATAATTTTTAAAATACATATATTGATAGGAATATTTTACACATGTGTTTGCATGAAGTCCCACCTAACCTATTGTAATTTAATTTTATATACCCAATTATACATTTATTGGGACATGGCCTCCTTCATGTTAGTTAGTTAAAAGGTGAATTTTTACTCTAATGTTGAAAATTGATATTGATTTAGATTGGAAAATTGGTTTGGATTCATGAACAAAAATTTATTTGGATTCAAACTCAAATTTGGATTTTGATTTTGATTTTGATTGATGTGTTTATTCAAATTCTAAATTATATTCAAATTCAATTTTTGATTTTTATTTTTTTATTGATTTTTATTGAATTTAAGGTTTGGATTGGGATTCAAAGTGAGATTTGAATTTAAATTTTTATTTTGATTGATGTTTGGATTGGTATTCAAATTTGAATTAAAATGTTGATGTTGAGTTTTATTATTATTTGGATTAGTATTCAAATTCAAATTTGATTTTGGATTTAGATTTGTATTGATGTGATTTAATCCTAGGTCATTAGGATTATTGATAGGATAACTCAAATTTATGTTTGGATTGGTTGATTTCTTGTTTGAAAGATTTTTTGACATGTTGGATCTATGATTATCTAACTCCTTTCCTAACCTTTTGACATGGTCTTCAATATTAAATATATGGATTTACTGGGATTATTCTAGGACCACCTTTCCTTTATCCATATAGGATCAGTAAAAAATTTTAGAATTGTTATGGGAGGATCTTATGACAACCTTGTTGTTTCATATAAAATTACCATATGTTCCTTTATATTATATAAGAGGTATTTAATTTATCTTACAAATTTGGAGAGACAAGTCTTTGGGTTCAAAATCAGGTGGAAACCTATCTCCTATCCCTAAGAATTTTAATAAGACTTCATTCATATTCTTTAAGAGGTAATACATAACTTGGGATTATTGTTCCTTAGGAAAACTAATAACATGTTCATATTAATCTTAAAGTGATCCCTCATCATTATCAATATCATTGATCTTGATGTGATGTTCTTGGTTTCTAAATTGAAAGGGATCATTTCCAAAAGGTTCTTATCCATACCTAGGATTATTCAACAAGGTTTATTTCCTTGTGATGAGAGACATTGTTTTAAGTTTTTAATTAACTCCAAAATGGTATACGACTCAAAAATGAAAATACAAATGTTTTGACAAAAAAATAGTTATTTAGTTTTTTGGAATTTCTTGATTAACATTTTTTCTTGGAAAATTAAAACATTGATTTTAAAACACAAAATAATTTAATTATGTGTCTTTCACAAGGAGATAAAAAATCAAATATATGAAATAAAATTCTACTTTAAATAAAAATAAACATGCAAGTCACAAAAGATAAAATCTAGGCAAAGGAACTTAAATGACTTATAGGTATTGATATATATTGGCTCATTCATTGAAAAGTGTTGGTGCAATGTTTTATATCCCTAACTATGGATTTATAACCATACTTATAGCCCACTTAACCTAGTTTTAAGGTTAAGTTGAGAATAAGTTCCTAGATCTAACCATTTACCAATGCACTATAATTCAAATGGCTAAATGGCTATTTTAAGGCTTAATATTTATATAATTATATCTAAGGGATGTCTTATATATACCATGTGATATGTTGAGACCCAAGACCATAGAATAAGTTGATTACCAAACTTATACTAAAGAGTCTAATATTTATGTGCTTAATATAGACATAAGATTTTAGTTTAGTGACATTAAAAAAATCATACTTCAAGATCATTATTGAAACCTTGAGTATTGGAGGGTGAAATTCCCTCACCTCATAGTGTGATTAAAACACAAAAATAATTAGGTAATTTAAACAATATAAACTAAATTTTTATACCCCATTGGTACATGGGTTTGACCTACTATGTGGTGGTGAAATCCATGGATAATATAACCTATAAAAAATTAAAAAATATACCAGGCACATTTTTTACTTCCAAGAATTGTCACTAATGTGACACAAGGAAAGAACATATAGGAAAATTGCCTATGAAACACATGATTATAATATTTTCTTTTTATTTCTAAGAAATTATCACTAATGTGATGTAAGGAAAAAGCATATGTAATTCTTGTAGAAAAAAAACAAAATTACAATAAAATAAAAGTGAATTAATTACTACTTGATTAATTAAACAAAACATGAAATAAAAAAAGTTTAAACAAATAGAATAAAATAAATGCTTCTAGTTTATCCTTTTTATTCTTTAAAAAGTGATCCTACACAAAAAACTATTATTAGTTGTGTAAAAATATTTAATCAATCCAAAAAAACTTACAAGGTTTTAAAAAGGTCGTGTGTGTGTGTGTGTGTGTGTGTGTGTGTGTGTGTGTGTGTGTGTGTGTGTGTGTGTGTGTGTGTGTGTGTGTGTGTGTGTGTGTGTGTGTGTGTGTGTGTGTGTGTGTGTGCATGCACGTGCATGTGTGCACGCACGTGCATGTGTGTGTGCGTGTGTGTGTGTGTGTGTGTGTGTGTGTGTGTGTGTGTGTGTGTGTGTGTGTGTGTGTGTGTGTGTGTGTGTGTGTGTGTGTGTGTGTGTGTGTGTGTGTGTGTGTGTGTGTGTGTGTGTACATTGGAAATAAACTATCAAATTTTAGTATAAACCTATATCATATTTTAGGAGATATCATCAAAAATATGACTGTTATTTTTTTTTCAATTTTTATAACTTTTAAGTTATGACTATTGTTATAAAATTTAAGTCATATTTTGATGATATCTACTAAAATACAATATGGGCTTATACTAAAATTTGATAGTTTATTACCAATGCAAATACAAACAAAATTGAAAAAAAGCTTAGATTTTAAAAATGTGTTATTTAAATTTTAATACTCATGATTTAAAAAAAAACTAAATTAACTTTAACAAAACAAAAATAAAAATAAAAATAGTAAGTTGTTTATATCTAAATTAGCCTAACACATGCATATCAACAAAAAAAAGGAATTAACTAAACCTCCAAAATAAACATGAAAAAATGTTAGAAAATTTATTAGGAATAGCTCCCACCAGACATGCTAGAATGTGATTGCTAAAATTTAGAATTCTAATGTGAAATAGGAAAGTAGACTAATGAAATATTCTTATCATAAATATAAACTCAAACCTTAGATTGAGTTAATACAACAAAACTAATAAAAGTAAAAAAATACTTAAAGAACCATACAAATACATAAGCACCTTATCTATTGTGACTTCATTTTGCTCTTGTTTCTTGACATGTGGCTACTTAATTCACTTATCCAAACATAGGGAAACTCAATATCATATGGGAATATGATCTTGATTTCTCAAATGATGTGTATGATAAATTTAATTAAATTTGATATATTGAATTTGTATCATGACAATGGAGGATGACACATCTATTTATAGGGTTTCAGGTGATAAAATGGATTGTTGACATAAATCTAGATTTATTTTATTATGTTAATTTTGGATGGTTGGATTGAGTTACTCATGTATGTGAGAGAAAAGAGAAAAGTTAGTTGGTAGTTTACAATGTCTTGGGAATGATTCAAAGTAGTTAGATGATTCACCAACATGGTTGATATGTTCAATGGTGACTCAAAAATTAGTTTAGGAAGTTAATGAGTTGGTTGGGTGAATCGACACTTGGTTGAGATAAGTGTGAAAAATGTTTGGTGACTTGGAAATTATGGATTTTCATTAATTTTTTTTTAATAATTAGGTTTTCATGATTAATTAATTTATATGTATTATTTTATTATTTTAAAAAGGTGTGAAATTATGTTAGTGGACCTTAATATAAAATTCATATTTGGGGTGTTAGTTGGGTTAATATGTTGACATCAAGAAAATTTAATTATGATACTAAATGTGGCTAAAACTAGATTTATATAAGAATAAATTTATCAATATTTCATATAGAATCCATTTTTATTATTCTCTTCATAGTTTTGTCACTATATATATTTTCTATTTCTCTTTACAATAATAATAAATTACACATCAAAATTTTTTGTATAAAAATTAATAAAGTTATTCCATTTAATAAAAGACTCAAAATTATTGGTGTTAATAATAAAAAACCAATATAACCACAACGAAACATAAATAATCTCACTAATGTATTTTTAATACAATTAATATAATTTTTTAATTTAATAATAACAAAAAAAATAATGGTTCCAACAATAACAAATCAATAAAGCCACAATTGGAATTTAATGTTTTTGATATTATAATTTAACCTTTCAATATAATTAATATAAGTTTTGTGTTTCAATAGCAACAACAAAAATTTGGAATTATAATAATGATAATATTGTAATCTAATACTTGCAATATTGGATTCCAATATCTCCTCTACTGGAATCCAATATTTCATATTAGAATCCAATTTTCTCAAAATTCAGATCTAGTTTCCTCAATATTGAAATCTTATTTCATAAAAATATAATCCAATAATATCAAATTTTGAATCCAATATATAAGAGATATTGGAATACAATCAACCATTTTGGATTATGTTGTGGAATAGATTATGAAATGATGGTTTTATAGATAATTTCAATGGATCTTAAGAGTGATTATTATTCTGCTCTTCACTCTATTAGATATTATAACATGGTGTCTCCTCCTCACTTATTTTCCATCATTTCTACATTGTTTCTCTTATCTTTGAATTTTATCTCTTATATACTACTCTCACACAAAGGGAGAAGACAAATAAAATGATCCTTGAATGAATGGAAATGCATTTTACTGATTCTTCAACTTTTCATCTTTCATTTTGATGAATTTTGTTTTATTATTAATGAAGACATGGAAATATATGTAAAGATATTTGAAATTTGGACATTATATGATACATAATATTTTTATTTCATTTAAGGGGTTAAACTAAGGAATTATCATTTGAATATTGATGGGAACCTGAGGTATTGTATAAGGATACACCATGTCAATTATCATGACTTTATATTCATATAATATGACCATGTCCGTCATGATTGTGTTGTCCATTGTATAATTAATTTAATAGAATAGGTATTTAATAATTGTCATGCTGAAAAAATGTTTCAATTGTATATTAAGATATCTAAAATTTCCATTATGAATTCTTATTTATAATTAAGGAAGTTTTATATGGATTATAATTTTATCCATAATGATATGTAGGAAAGATAATTGGAACACTATATGAATTTTAGAAAAGAGACATAACTCCAACTTATGAGTTACGATACCAATCTTGTGAATATTTTAAAAAGGATCATGGAACTTAGGTTATTTTTTTTTGTATTTTTATGTTTGAGATAAAATTTATTTTCTTAGTTGAATCATCAGGAAGATACAAGCATTCAATCTATAATGCCTCTTACTCTTGAGCTAACACACTTTCTCTTTAATCCCTTTCATGGTTTTGTAAGTGCTTTTATGCTTATAATACTTTCATATGACATTATATATATATATATATATATATATATATATATATATATATATATATATATATATATATATATTAGTGAATCATGGTGGGTATATAAATGATCAAGATCCTCAAAATCATTAATTCTAGTTGAGATATAGAATGCTGTATTATACAATAATGTTTTCAATAGAATCAAGTTAAACAATGTTGAGACTATTTTTTAGATGAACACATCAAAGGCACTCTTACATTATATGAAAACTTGTTTTCAAATTGAGTTTCTAAAGTTGTAAATATGTCATTCTAAAAACTACTAGGAAGAAAGGATCTAAGGATCTCTATTACTCACTGTGATTTTCATTTCTATTAAATATTTATTAACCATATGATTTTTAGTGATGATATGTATATTTCAATTCAAAAATCACAAACCTTGATCTTAAATTTAATCTAATGATTAAAAAATATATTTCTCAAATATAACATATTTGTGTTATATTTAATTTATTAAAAAACTATTTCACAAATCATTTTTAATATATATGAAATCTAACACATATAATATAACATATATATGTTAGAGATTATTATTATTATTATTATAATTATTATTATTATTATTATTATTATTATTATTATTATTATTATTATTGATGAAATATAAAAAAATATCACAAACATTGACACAAATATATGGAGAAACCCAATGCGATAATAATTTAACATTAAATTGTTTTCACTAAATAATACCAACAATTATCATTGGTAATTTTAATAGAAATAAATGATTCTTTTGATTTTCAATTTCTTGCATATATTAGTATAGCATCTCATCACTTGCCTTTCATATTTTCTACATGAGTCCTTTTCTATTGGAAATTTCATTCCTCCATACTGATCTAACACAAAAGGATAAAAGGAATCCCAATGAAGGATCTTAAAACAAATGGAAATGTAGGTTGTTGATTCTTGGGATTTTGGCCTTACATTTAAATCAATTTTTATTTATTCTTGATGGAGACATGTAAATATATATGTCAAGATAACATTGTGTGACAAATGTTCAAAACACTTTAGACTAAATTTTAGGCATTCAAAGGATTCAACGAAGTGATTTTACATTAAATACTGATAGGTGCATTAGATACCCTATAACAACTCCTATTGAATATCACAAGAATATTAATTAAGGTGAATATTTTATGTCCATGGCCTTTATGATTTTAATGTCTTCTGTTTAATTAATTCATTAGAGTGGGTATTTTATGAATGTCATATTTTTCAATTGCTTCACTTTTAAATTAAGTTAAATACCATTTATATCAATAAATTTTCATTCTTCATTAATTATTTTTTCAAAATATTACAATTTTATACCTAATGACATTTAGGAAAGATACTTAGAACAATAGATGAATTTAAGAATAAAGCTAGACCTCCAACTTGTGAGATATGTTTCTAAGATTGTGAAACTTTTCATTGGAACAATAAAACATAAGTTACTATTTTTTAAATTTTGATGTTTAAGATATTTTTTTGTGTGGTTGAAAGATTAGGAATATTCAACCAATTACTTGATAATACCTCTCACTTTAAAGTTGATACACTTCTGATTTATTCATTTTTATAATGTTTTAAGTGTTGATATGCTTCTAAGTCATTTGGTGGAATTTAATGTATGTAGTAGTGAATGATGGTGGGTATTTAAAGGATTGAGATCCTCAAATTGATTAATTTTTTATTGAAGTGTTGAATACACATGCACATCGATAAACCCTTTTGGATAGAGATAAGAACTAGTTATGACATAAACATTGGGCCTAGTCCTTGATAAACCTTGGTAAGCCTTAAACACAACAAAAAAATACACTAACGACCTCAATCCAATATACATATAAAAAATTGGACTTAAAATCATCATAAATAGCCAAAACAATCTTTTAAATGCATATTAAAATGTGAACATAAGTGGCATTGGGCACAACCAACCCATTTACTAGCCCATCTAAATCTCATCAATGATGTATTGAATATATTACTAGTACCAACCCATTTAAAATATTTACATATATAATTCATCTATGTATAAATACCCATTTTTATTTGATGAAAAAATAATATAATTTATAATTTCATTGGTTTTTAATTTTATATATTTGTGCATGTTTCTTTCCATTCAAACATGCATATAACTATTGGTGGATGATTACGTATATGTATTATCCTCTCCATATTTATAAAAAATAGTTATCTTAATATATATTCTATATTAAATTTTGGGAGAATGAAATCATAAATTAGATATTGTTAGCATCATTTTTTCTAAATTTGTTTTTACTTGTTACTACCATAAACCTAGTGTAAACATAAAGCACCATTGACATTTTTTGTCAACATAAATGGATATATATTATTATTCAATTATTTTTCCAATGAAATCCATTAAAAATATCTACATATAAATTTCATGTATGTATGGAGGTACCCATTTTTAGTTGATGGGAATTATCCAATGCATATTTTTATTAATTTTTTATATTTTTATATTTTTACATAATTACTTACATTAAAATATTCATATAAATTCTAATGGATGATTAGGTATGTAAAATATTCTCTCCATATTAATAAAATATGTTGATTTTAATGTCTATAAATGCTTACATCTTGTGGGAATGATTCCATCAATCAGGTTAGGTTAACATCCAAAAAAAATTTAAGTTTTTTAATTATTATTGGAATAAACCTAATACAAACCTAATGCACCATCAATGCCAACTATCAATCAAAATTTATTGTTAGTTGTGTCAAGTTTGTGTTGTTGTTATATTTACATGGGGTATGAGAGCATTTATTTTTAATTTTTTAATTTTTAGAATTATTTTAAATTGCACTCTTATAATTTATTTCCAAAATGAAGAGGAGGAGAGAAAGAAGTGATAGAGAATGGAGTAGCTAATGAAGAATTGATTTTATTTCTTTTTAGTAATTAAATATTTTTAGAGTGTAAGTAATTAGTTAATATTTTTTCATAATTTATTACTATTAATTAATAAATTTTATTTTTTAAAATAATTTAATATATATATATATATATATATATATATATATATGTCAAGCTCATTTAAGTAAACTTCTTATTCCCTTCTAGTATTATCTGTTATACTGGATTTTGAGAAAACTTATAATATTTATGATGATAATGGTAGTGGAAAATGCATTGAAGAAGAGGTCCAAAGTAGTTATAATGGATGAAGTATCCATATTTCATAAATTTAAAATGTGTATTTCTAGAAGATAAGGGTAGGAACAAGACTAAAAATTATGATGAAGAGTACAAGGGTGATTGGGAACATCCATCTAGGATGTTAAGCATATGTAAGTCTAATTTTCCTAATTGGAAAGATTTTGGGATGTGGCCAAAATATAAGCCATAACATACCTTTATAAGGTATTTAAATTTTTTAGGAAAATTTATATGATATGATTTTTATTAATTTCCCCAAATGTAAGTCTTAGCCCCTTCACATTTATTGAAATCAATGTCAAGTCTACTACTCTACTTAAATCATGCAACCCAATATTTCCTTTTTATAATTCAATGTAAAAAATTTTAGATTGGAATAAATAGTTATGTAAAAATATATTAAGTTCATATATGGTATGTGTTTAAATGCAAAAACTATGGAAGAGAAAATTTGGATTTAAAAATACCCTCAAGAGGCATGAACATATATACATTGATGGTCAACTCCAACCTATAAAAATATTATAGGTTTATTTTTTATTTTTATTTTTATAATTAATTTTTTTTATTACTTAAAAAGATGCCTTTACAATGACATGTGATGAAACTTACCCAACATATGAAAACAAGGATTAAAACCTTGACAAAGAGCAATGTTATGGTATTATAAACATTGATCTATACTATATTCGCACCTAGTATGCCTAGGGCCCTTGTCAACTAGGTAAATCCTAGTTTTCTTATTTTCCCCCTATTTCCTCCACTAGACAAATCACATAAGGGTTATAATTATGCACACAATGACAATGGTGAAAATTATCTTTCATATTCATGGTACCCTCTAATATTTATGCTAAGGTGTTTTGTATACCTTCAATTTCATCAGTGTTAATTATGGACCATTGTCAAGAGTTGGGTGTGGAGTCTCAATTTGTTCCCACTATTTTCAATGATAATTTTGATGTGTATTATACTATAATTTATTAATTTCATAAAATTAAAGTGTGTTAATATTATGTCCCATAATATTTTGATCAAATCCTCCATCTCCTTCTACTTCTCTAGATATTCTTGATTTTGATTAAATACAGGGTTATTGATACTGAACATGGCCTCCTTGATATGGTGAATTTAATTATTTAGGTCCTTAATATTATCCAAAATATAACTTCCTTGGTTGGTATTATTGTTTTTTGGGTTTGGTTTCTTCTCTCCCATTCCATTAAATTTGATGATTCCTCTATTTTGATGGATAAATGTTTTTTCACTAGCCCTTATTGAGTTGTGTTTACCTTTATCTTGATAGTGTCATTGAAATAATTCATATTAGGGTTGTCATACTTATATTTTCCTTTGTATTGGCTATATTAGGGAGTATAATTCATTATTATCCATTTTAAACCTATAATAACTATAACATGGAAGCATATACTTTTATTGGCCACCTCATTTACTCCACCCTTTACCAGATTAGTTTTTGAGCTTTCTAGTTCTTCACGTGTAATATTTCCATTCATGATCCCCTGTCACCCCTTTATTTGGATCTTATGTTATTATTTTGGCATCTTATAGCTCCATAGGCCAATGGGTGCCATTTACCTCACTTCTATTCTATTTATTTTAGGGTACATTGTGGTTTTTATTATCTAGGGAGGGCGAGCAACTACATCTTCCTATAGGTCCTATGGCATAATGGATTTTATGAATTCATTGGCCTTCTTTATTTTATATATCATATTAATTATTGTTTACATCATAAGATGTAACACTTGTAGAAAGTCCATAGCTATCCTGAGTAATTACACTGTAAATTTAGCTAGGATATGATAATGCCAATGCACTTTCAACCTTTCAAGTAGACTTTTAGCTAGTGCCAAAGTAAGTAGGATGAAATCCAAGAGGTCAAATGAAATTTAGAGGGGGAATGTTGAGTCAAATATGGAAATATTCATAAATAATTATTTGGTAACTTAAATTCTGAAATCCCTCTCCTCTCATGATTTCGACTATGGTAACTTCCAAAAAGGTACAAACATGTCAATTAAGGAGGTAATTTCACTGCTTCATTCCATATTGTGCCCACTTAGTATTATTTTGGTCATAATTATACATCTTAATGGATGTAATTATATTAATTAAAATATTTTATTATTTTGAACCTTTCCTTTCCCTACCTACCACATCTTAATTACTTGTTATTGATCTGAGTCAATGTCGTGTTACTTTAGACATTCCTTAATCGTGATTTCCATTAATATCTCCATTTCTTTATTTTTTGAGATATTTTTCATGTTTCCTTTACTATCTTTGGATTGGGTCTGATGGCCAAAGTTTTCTATCTAGTATATAGTTTTTTTCCTTCACACAAAATGTTTTTCAAATTTAATTCCTCTATCTAATTCCAAACTATTATCTCTTATTCAATTATTCTCTAGTTTAATTTTTTAATATTTTACATTGATTTGAAAACTATGAGTAAGTAACATTCTATATTAATTTTTTTAATGTTTTCCCTCAAATATATATTCATTCCTAAAATGAGAACCTCAACTTTTTCTATGTTATTCATATTGACTCTAGTAGAGACATCATAGACTATCACTTGGTCATTGTGGCATCTGATTATGAACCCTATGCCAAACTTAATAGGATTGTATTTTGACACTCTATCAAAGTTAAATATTTTCCAATCATATTCTATATGGATATATTTTTTTTCCTTACTATTTATTGTATTTAATTACTACTCAATTTAATGGTTTCATTTTTTTTTTATCATACCCTAGTTTTGTAGGATTCTAGTTTCATCTGAATTAGCTTTATTATTATTTTGTTGTTTATTTATGGTGAATAATTTATTAATATTGGATTATATTTTCACCTATACTATATTTTATGACTTATGCCTAACCTGAGCCTAAAAATTTTATTACATTTCATTCTATCCAGAATTTCTAGGTTAGGATACTTGGTCCCATGTCCAAGATATCATTTAAAATGTCTAATCTCTTATTTCATGCCACACTTTTAGATGATAAGGAATATTTTCATTCAAAATATAACTTAATTAATATTTATTTACAAAAATTATTTTAAATTCCTAAGTTTTAGTTTCAATATATCAGGAGGTGTTCTACATTCTCTTCATTGTTATAGCACAGGACACACTACAGTAGACCCTGCAAACTTTTCTTTTTTAGGATTTCACCTATTAGGATATTACCATGCATATATATACACATGAAATATTTAAATTATATCCATTATTTTGAGCTCCATATGAATTTGTTAGGGTCACTTAGGTGATCTTCCATATGGGTTGCATAATCTTCTTTCATTGAGTAAGCTCATGTACCTTTTCTATTTCAATTTATTGAATCTTTATCTAAACTTCAGGGAATATGAAATAATTTGAGGATACAATTTATTTTATTTTAATATTTATTTTGGGTACCATTAGGGTTTTAGAAATTTTTGAGATTAAGATCTTGTGACCTGATTTAATACTTTTGACCCAGTAATCCTTCAATTTATGCCCCCAATATCTAGTACTTTCTTCTCTAATGTACATAAAATTCATTAAATTTTCAAGGGATTATATGTTATACATTTTTCCTAATAAAATTCTATAGTTTCCCCATTTTTGACATGTCAGAAAAGACATTTCAAAAGAAACTCTCTTTCCTCCCTTATGTTATTCTAAAAGCTAGATCTAGTGGGAAGTTATTTAGCCATAAATATTCCATCTAGGTTCCTTTTGTTGAGATATTTTACTCTTTTTACTTAAATATATCATTAAAATGGGTTATCCTTGATTCTCCAAACTAACTTCTCTATGAGGTCCATATTTACCTTGTTGAGGTTCTTTATCCCAATACCCCTTAATATATTGGTTTATAGATTTTTTCCAAAGCTAGGAGAGCTAGTTTATCCTTCACCCTATTCCTTACTAACAAAAGTTTCTAAAAATTATATTAATATCATACAAGGTTACAATGGGTGCCTTTAGGAGAGAGAACTATGAGTGGTTTTATATTTTATAATTATCCTAATGAGAATAATCATCTATGCATAAGTCAATGCTTACCTTTCTAGTTAGATAGTTTTCTCCTCATATTTTCAATGATTTTGTTTCATATATTATTCTTCCCCTTCCATTTTAAGTGTGGGAAACCTATTTAATTATCAAAAAGATGTGCCATATTAAAAATAAAGACTCTACAAAGGAAAGATTGGAGGTTAGGAAATATGTTGATTAAAAAAAACTTGTACTTGCTCATGTTAATTGATTGTCCTATTATTATTTTATAGATTAATAGAATATAACTTATTTATATAACCTCTTTTAATATTAGGAGTGGAAAAAATTATGTCATATAAAATTTTTATATGGGTGTGGGCCATTCCACATGTTTAATCTTAGATCCCTTTAATTTATCCTCTTATTTTAGAGATTTTATATGCTTACCTATGGCCTCCACCATGAGGATGAATAGATATGGGATATTGGATCCCCTTGGTTGAGATCCATGGAGGATGATACATACCCTTACAAATATTAATTAATCATCATTGATAATTTATAGGAAGAGTAGTAGTTATAGATCCATGTTTTCATTCTTCACTAAAACCAAATTTCTAGAACATCTCATTTAGGAAATTCTAATTAACCTTATCATACACCTTGGAAATGTCTAGTGTTATCAACATTACTTGTCTATTACTAGAATGTATGGGTTACAATACCATATATGATTTATCTAACTTTTATGTAACCTTTTTATTCTCTTGAGATTAGTTTAGGTAAGATGATTTTGAGTTGATTAGCAATAACTTTGGATATAATTTTATAGATAGTATTGGAGAGGGAGATATTTGAAAAGTACTATAGTGTTTTAATTATTTATTTTTTTGGGATGAGTATGAGGAGTATGGAATTTAATACATTTAAAATCTATTGATACTCCTTTGATTTATTTATCATTTCATTGATATCTTCTCTTATGAGATACCAAAAGTGTTGATAGAAAAAGGTCATAAATCCATCTAGGCTTAGTGATCGATCACCTGCCATCTCAAAAACCATTTTATTAGCTTCTTCAAGAGATATTTCATCCATTAAGTTTTTGTTATAGTATTGAAATAATAGATGCATGATCCATTTCTTGAAGGATTATTGCTCTTCCTAGCTCTCCTTGTTGTCCATTTCAACATGTTTTCTTATTATCCCATCATAGATTTTTTGATTTCCTTAGGTTCCACATGCATGAAGATTAATAAAGATATTTAATAAAGAGAATAAATGAGATATAGGAGATGAGAATGCGAATAAAAATGATAGCTATATGAGTCTCACATTAGGTATATATATAGTTTAATCATAATACACTCTATTGTTCAATGAGAATTTTAGTAGTTCTGAATATGCTCTACTATATAGTTCTCATACTAATATAACCCATATTCTAATTTATGGTTTAAAATAGACTATTATAATTTTTTTACCTTCTTATTATGATTGATAACAACAAATATTTTTTTGTGTATATTACATTGATAATTTTCTTGGTTTGTCTAATGTGGTTTTATTTTTATCTAAGTAAAAATCATAATTTAGACATCTTGTTAGTTTGTCTTGAAGAGGTGATGGTAGTATTAGTATATATATGTCTAACTAGAAGGGTCTGAGTACTAACAACTATAGAAGCAATGAAGTGATTATGTTGTTGAAAAAAAAATTAACCCTTCTTTTTTTTACTTGATTTTTTTATTTCCTTAGGTTCCTCTAGACTATTACCTTCTAGGATTTATAGTTTATAAATTTAGTTTTTTTGTCTTATGAAAACTTTAAGGTTATGTTATGGTGCTTCATAAAAAGGTACACATTTATAAATAAATATGGTCCTCCTCTAAATAATTTATATCTATCTAATTTTTTGGTGATTATTCACATGAAATACCCCTTATCATAGGTCCTCAGTTCATATTCTTCATTCATCTTCCAAAGTTAATTGAGCTCCCATAATTTTTTTAATAAAACTTATGACATATAATCCATCTATATTATTTTTTATTTCCACTAGATCTAACATAATGGTAAGGTTTTCATCTATAGTTTGCATGCATGTTTTTTTGACTCTATCCATTAAGTTTCTAGTCTTATTTTTACTAGCCACCCTTATAAGAGCATTAATCTATGTCTCTGAGATTGATGTTGTTTCTCCGATCACCATTTCTTTGAAGGATGGTTTTGGGGAGGAGTATATCTCCACTAGAAGATTCATCTTGTGGATAACTAATTGATATGGATCCTTCCCTATCTATTTCAATAGGAAAAACTATAAATCATGAAAAAGATTTCAAATCCTAATTGTAATTATTTCCTCTTAGACATCATTTATCCATTCTTCCCATTTTATACTCATTTTAAAAATATATTATAGGTTTCATTATTAGTACACATAGATACAAATGTTTATCTTTTGCTAATTGTAATACATGGAGTACGATAATGATAAATAGGACAATATCCCTTGAATTATGCATCATTATGCCATGGTAGAATAAATTTCAAATATAAGAGTTGGTGAATATATTATTATTTTTATATGTTTGGAGGGAAAAATATAACATTTTAACATAAAAATAAAGTGTACCTAACATTTATTATTATGATGTATTTTATATAAAATATATTCATTTTCTATAATATATTATTTGGATGTATTTTTTACATGAGTTATTTTCTCATGTGTTTTTTAAAATACATTTAATTATTATTATTTTAATTTTAAAATGAATGGGTATTAAAATTTAATTTACTTAATATTTAAAATGTAATTCATTTTAAGACATAATAATGTTTTGTACAATGGATGAACATGATGAAATTTAAAAAAAAAGTGTAAAATTTTATCTTTGTGGCACATCATCCCACTCATGATGATATTACATGCAAACTTGGTTTCATCACTGATGCAGAAAAAATAGGCCAATCTTCTGAAGGTTGTAACTTTTGACCCATAGTTCTGTTTGAGCTCTTTCATGCACCAAAACAACCATATCAAGAATTTTGATGATGTCATAAGCCACTATATCCACTTATAATTATTTTTGATATATTTTTAAGGCCATATGTGACCATCTAAAGGTCCAAAATTATTGTTTAATGTTTTTTTAGGAATTTTCTATTTTTAGAAATTGTATATTTTTCGGACTGGACATCAACTTCAGTTTAATTTTGTTTGATAGGCTAATTTTAGAATTTGGGATATTTTTGTAAATTTTTAGATCTAAATATGCTTGCATGTGAAACTTACTATAAATAACATATGCTAAAAATATAAATTTTTTTATATTTGAGTTTTTTCAAATTTTTACATGTCAACTCTAAATTCTAAGTTGAGGATTATTAAAGCATGGTTTGGGTTGTAATTATTTCAAGTAATTAAATATGAATCAATACAATTTATTATTTTTAGAAGCTTTTCCTATTGATAATTTATTATCTTGATAGTTTTTGGGTTCATTATCTGGTATCAGAATAAGTTTTAAATCTTGGAGTAAGAAATAGTGAGATGACAAGGATGTATTGCAAAGATGAATTAGAATATATAAGAGATGTAGAGGCAAGTGGAATAATTAACTAAGTTTATCACCAATCAGAGAAGATGACAAGGTGGTGATAAAGAAGACATAGATCGTGATGAAGAAATTCAACAATAAGAAGAATAACAAAATCAGCCACCATTAATAGAAGAGAGGATGATTTTGGATTTATACTAAAGGTTTGAAGGAATCAAAGTATATTATATATGTATTTAAAACTATATATTTGATAGATTCGATGAATAGAATGGATAATTTCTTCAAGTGGAAGATTATGAGAGAAGACAAGAAGGTAAATTTTGAATGCATGAAATTGAAAGGTCATGAAATTATTTGGAGGGATCACCTACAGAGAGAGAGATAAATAAAAGGTAAAGAGAATATTAATATGTGGAAGAATATGGAGAAGAAGATGAGGGAGAAATTTCTTCCTATGGATTATACACAAATTATATACAAAAGATTTTAGAATTTGAGGCAAAAATATAATAGTATACAAGAGTATACAAATGAGTTTTATAATCTTTATATATGAGTGGAGAATGATTAAAAAGAATAATAGATGGATTAAAGGTATGTAAATTGTTTGAAATTTAATATTCAAGATGAATTAAGCATGCATAGAATAATTTTCATGAAGGAGGCTTATCAATTAGATTTGAAAGCAGAAGAAAAATAAAATAGATATAATTTCAAAAGAATGTCTCTTAGTCTAATAAGAGGTGGATCCCCTCTAATAAGCAGATGAGGTTGGTTTAATAACACTATATAAGGGCCTAATACCAATAATGGTGAATCATCACAAGGTACAAAAATTCAAGATGATAATAGGCAAGGTTTTGAATACCAACAAAGAGGAAGAGGGTTTTAGATAGGATAAGGTTATAATGGTGTTAGAGGATGGTTTCTAAATTATCATAGATCATATATTTGTTATATATGTGGAGAAGGACATAGATAATTTGATTATCCACACTATAAATATCAATAAATGAGGCAAGAAGATCACCCAAGAGTGAATCTAGTTCATGCTAAGATAAAAGAGCAAAATACTAAAGTTGCACTTGTATATGTTGGAGAGAATATCATGATGAGAGGAACAATGATCACTCCAAGTAAGGAAAAAGTGTAGAATAAATAATCTGGTGATGCATGGCTATGATCAAATATTTTTTGAAAAAGACATACTTTAGGTGAAAAGGTATATAAATTAATTATAGATGGTGGTAGTTGTGAAAATATGTTCTCTAAAGAAATGATAAAGAAACTAAATTTGTAATGTGAAAATCATCATAATCATTATTGTATTTCATGGTTTAAGAAAGGGAGTGAATTTATAGTAGATAAAAGGTGATTTATCAAGTTTTATATAGGAAAAAGTTATAATGATGAAATATGGTGTGATGTTATTTCAATAGATGCATGTCATGTGTTATTAGGAAGGCCATGGAAATTTGACAAGAAAGTAATTCATGATGGACAAAAAAACACATACTTTTTGAAAAAGTGGTACAAAGTTAGTTTTGTTACCTCTTAAAGAGGAAGAGAAGATAAAAAGCATGTTCTCTACTAAAGAATTTATCTAAGATATGAATGTGGCAAGTTGTTGTTATGGATTAATAAAAAAGAATAAAGACATAAAAATGGTGCCAATACCAATAAAAATAGCAAGAACACTGAAAGAATATGTAGATGTTATGTCTAATGAGTTAACAAATTGTTTACCACCAAAGAGAGATATTAAACATCACATTGATTTAATTTTAGGATCGACTCTACTAAAGGAGCTTATAGGATGAGTCTAACAAAACATGCATAATTAAATAAACATGTTACTAAATTACTAAGAAAGAAGGTGATAATGGAGAGTATGAGTCCATGTGTAACACTAGCATTTATAACTCTAATGAAATATGGAGGATGGATAATGGGTATGGATAGTAGAGAAATTAACAAAATTATAATAAAGTATAGGTTTGATTTACCTCATTTATATGATATGATGGATGTGCTTGTAGGAGAAAAATATTTTACCAAGATTGATCTAAGGAGTGTTTATTATCAATTTTTAATTTGTGAAGGAGATGAGTGGAAAACTACATTCAATACTAGGGATGGCTTATATGAGTGGATGGTTGTGACATTTAGATTATCTAATACACCTAGCACATTTATGAGGGTGATGAATATAGTGATATGAGAATATATCAATAAGTTTGTGGTTATTTATTTTGATGATATTTTGATATTCATTAAGATTAAATAAGAATACTTACAACATTTGAGAATGGTACTAAATTTTTTAAGAAAGTAGAAGTTATATGTAAATTTGAAGAAGTGTAGGTTTATGCAAAATAGTTTGGTATTTTTGGGATTTATAGTTTCATCAAATGGTGTGAGAATGGATGAAGAAAAGATAAAGGAAACTTTTGAGTGACCTATTCCAAACAAAATTATAGATGTAATAATTTTCCATGGTTTAGTAACTTTTTACGAAAAAAATATTAAAAACTTTAGTAGTATTGTGGAACCAATAATAGATTGCATGAGAGGGAAGGAATTTGCAAGGACTAGAGCAGCCATATAAAGCTTTTAAAATTTGAAGAAGAAGATTTAAAAAATACCAATTTTAGCATTATTGGAGTTTAACAAAGTGTTTGAGGTTGATTGTAATGCTTCATTTGTGGGAATTGGTGATGTGTTGAGTCAAGAAGGAAAGCCAATAACATATTTTAGTGAGAAATTGAATGTGGTAAGAAAAAATTATTATACATATGATGCTGAACTTTATGAAATTATAAAACATTAAGACATGAGAGGCATTACCTGGTACCTAAGGAATTTAACCTATTTATAGATCATGAGGCTTTGAAGTATGTGAATACACAAAAGAAGTTGAATAGTATGCATGAAAAGTGGGTTTATTTCTTGTAGGGGTATACTTTGGTGTTGAAACATAAATCAAGAAAAAACAATTAGGTAGTTGATGCATTGATCAGGAGAGTAGCATTATTAACTAGTATGGTGAGTGAAGTAGTTAGATTTGAAGCTATCAAATAATTATATGATATTGATTAATATTTTGGAAAAATAGTTGAATAGTGTAGGAATACATTGATAGGTGTGATAGATACTATTCATGATGAGTATCTTATACAATAAGGTTATCTATTCAAAGGGAAAAAATAATGCATTCCAGTTGGGTCTCTATGAGATATTATAATAAGATAATTACATAGTGGTAGTTTGGATAGACCTTTTGGTAAAATGAAGATAATATATTTGGTGGAGCAAAAGTATTTTTTGCCAAAGATGAAGAGATATGTGACAAGGTATGTTTCAAAGTGCAAGATATTTGAAGTGGCTGATGGACATGCACAAAATATTGAATTATACATGCCATTACTGATTCTAAGAAGACCATGGATAGATTTAAGTATGGATTTTATGTTGAAATTGCCAAACACACAGAGATGTAATGATTCAATTTTTATTATTGTAGATAGATTTTCTAAAATGGTTCATTTAATTTTATGTAAGAAAACTAATGATGCCACTAGATTTGTAGAATTATTTTTTATGGATATTGTGATATTGCATGGTGTTCCAAAAATTATTACTTTAGATAGGGACATGAAATTTATAAGTCATTTTTGGAGGGATTTATGGAAGAAGATGGTTATTAATCTATAATTTAGTAGTTTATATCACTCACAAATAGATGGATAGATATAATTTGTGAATAGGATCTTGGGAGATTTGTTGAGATGCATAGTGGGAGAGAAGCCCAAGCAATGGAACTTGGATTTACCACAAGTTGAGTTTGCATATAATAGTTTGGTGAATAAATAAATAGGAAAATCACCATTTAAAATTGTTTGTGGGACAAATCCTATGAGTATTTTATATTTGGTGCAATTACCAATTTTAGATCAAGTTAGTGATGATGCAACATATGCAATAGTTACAAAGAGTAAGAAAAAAGTTGCAGGAAAGTAATGAGAAATTAAATCAATAGTAGATGTCATAAGAAGATCCAAGGTATTTTAGTAAGGATATTTGTTAATAGTTTACTTGAGGAAAGAAATATTTCCAAAAGGCACATACAACAAGTTGAAGTACAATAAAATTGGACCATGCAGGATTGTGAAGAAAATCAATGACAATGTTTATGAGGCGAGTTTACCACATAATTTTGATATCTATCTATTATTTAATGTTTTAGATTTATATGAATTCCATGGATAAGATGTTGAAGTTGATGAAGATGAGGAAGTAAATTGGGAGTAGCACGTTCCAAAGAATAAGAAGGAAATGATAGTGCAAGTTTGGGATATAAATATAGTAAGTACAAGGCAAGGGATTATAATAGGTATTTAGGATTGAATCAAGAATAAAACACTTGGATTATATAATAGGAGATAAATAATATTGAAAAAGAAAAATGGCATCAGTATAATTAGGGCAACTCACAGGAGCTGAGTTATTTTCAACCAGAGGATAATGAAGCAGAAAAAATAGGCCAATATTCTGGAGGCCATAACTTTTGACCCATAAATCCATTTGAGATCTTACACATGCCAAAATGATAATCTCAAAAATATTGATGCTTCTATAAGATTATCTATCCACTTATAGTTGTTTTTTATATTTTTTAGAGGCCATACATGATCTTCTGAGGGTCCAAAATTATCATTTAATGATTTTTTCAAGAATTTTCTATTTTTAGAAATTGTATATTTTTAGGATAAAATGTCAAATTTAGTTGAATTTTATACAATAGTCTAATTTTATCATTTGGTATATTTTGGGAAATTTTTAGAGTTGTATGTGCTTGCATATGAAACTTACCTATAAATAGTAGTTGCTAAACTATACATTTTTTTATATTTTAGTTTTTTCAAATTTTTGCATGTCAACTCTAAATTTTGAGTTGAGGCTTATTTAAGCATGGTTTATTTTAATTATTTCAAGTCATTAAATATTAATCAATATAATTTATTATTTTCAAAAACTTTGCCTATTGATAATTTATTGTCTTGATAGTTTTTGATTTCATTAATCACCCAAGCTATCACCAAAAAATTATGACATGGTCAAATATTCCAACCTCTTGTATCATGAAAACCACATAACAGATCAATCAAAAAAATAAATTATTCTCTTCAAAATTCTAATATCCTTCCAATGCATTCATATTCAAGGCCGTCAACATCATATCTACTACCATTTTATATAATATATCCTATTATTAATTATTTTCCAATATCGAGGAATCATAAAGTGGCTTCTTTGAATAAGGGATAAAGCCAGCTTTACCTCAATATGATGAGGGCTATATTTTTAGTATTATATGAAAATTGAAAATTATTTAATAATATTGTATAAATGTTGTATTAATATTATCATATTAATTATACTTTTTTCTTATTAACTATCTAATTTCACCTTTTTTCAAATTAACCTAGTCCCTTACTAATTTAGATTACTAATTTCCCCAAAAATTTTAAATTTATTTAATTTCCCTTACTAATTTATCGAATTGAACTAAATTCCACAATTCTCTCATATTTTTTTGAATTTCCCCAAATTTCCTTTACTTATTTCCACATATTAATCTATTTCTCCTACTATTTTTCCCAATTTCTTCCAATTTCTCTAAATTTTCCAAATTTCATAGATTTACCCATTCTCCCTAAATTACCCTATTTCCTCTACTAATATATATAATTTATCCAAACTAATCTAATCCCATACTAATTTTTCCAAAGTTCCCTTACTGATTTTCATAATTCCATATTTTTTTTAATTTCCAAATTTTCCAAATCTCTTGAAAATTATTAAATTTCTCCAATTTCATAAAAAATCTCAATTTCCAAAATTCAAAAATTGATATATTTTATAATATTAATCCTAAATTAATTTATTTTTTTATATTTCTAATTTATTTTAAAATTAACCTTATCCCTTACTAATTTCTCCAATTTGCATAATTTCCCTTACCAATTTCCCTAATTTTCCTAATTTTCTCAAAGTTTTCCAAGTTTCCCTAATTTATGAAAAATTCTCTAATTATCTCACTAATTTACCTAATTTCCCAAATTTCCCCAATTTATTTTATTAATTTCATTAATTTTCATAAATTGGCATAATTCACTGACTAATTTTCTAAATTCTTCAATTTACCCAAATTTTGCCAATTTCACCAAATTTATCAAGTTTCCCTAATTTCCCTAAGTTTATCTAAATTTCATCAATTTTTATATATTAATCTAATTTCCTTACTAATTTCTCCAATTTCAAAAAATTGGCCTAATTTTGGTACCAATTTTATTTATTTCCTTAATTTCACTAAACTTCTCTAAATTCCCCAATTTCCCCAAGTTGCCTTGATTCCCTTACTAATTTCTTTATTTTTCCCAAATTATCCTAATCCCTTATTAATTTATCCATTTTCCATGTTTTTCCCCACTTTCACCCATATTCTCAAATCTCACAAATTCCCCCAAAATTAATCTAATCCATTATTAATTTCCCAAAATTTCCCAAATTTCTCAATTTCCCCAATTTGCCCAAAGTCCTTACTAACTTCTCATATTTCCCCAACTACCCAAATACCTTTCTAATTTCCCCAAAATTACATTACTAATTTCTTAAAAAAATTAAATTTTTCACAAATTTACCATATTTTTAAAATAATTTCACCAAATTAATCATTATTTTTTTAATTAAAAAAATATAGTGCAACCCTGATGGAAGTTACATCAAATTTTAATTAAAATTAAAAATATAAAATGGGGAGGGCCGATCGATCTTCCCATTATTATTATTTTTCTATTTCATGGACAAGGGGTATAGAAAATGATATAATGGCAAAGAAATTAGAAAAGGGAAAAGATAAGAGAGCTCATTTCAAAATAAAAAATGTCTAAAATTTAGAGGCATAATTTCATCTAGAGGGGAAAGGAAGAGGTGAATTTCAATAAAAAATTATATGTGTTTTTAAAAAGGGAGTTTTAGAGACAATAGACACATATATCTAAGAAAAGTAACATGGATGAAGATGAATAAGAGGAGGAATATGTAGAACCCCTCAAAATAAAGTACATAAGTATGGGTTTTTTCTAATTAATTCCTATATATGTATTGATTTTATTTTTTAAACAAAATACATATTAAAACATACACCAAAATATAAATATAAATATTAAAAAATATTCACACACACAAAACTAGAAACCTAATACAAACCATAGGAAAAACCTTTAGCATAATGTTGCAGATAAAAACATATCAAAAAACCCTAAAAAAAGACTGAAAAAAATATATGAAAAATTACTAGAAATATGAGGAAAACCCTTGAATAAATAATGATAAAAACCATATAAAAATATTAATTATAAAAAATAAATAATTTACAAATAGTTTTTTATTATAATATTAATGATGTGAAAAATTGGAATCCCATGACACGTCTTTTTTTAAAAACAAGAATCACAAAGTGTCATATGTAGTAGGTTCAGTGTTCATGTAGCCACATAACAAGATATAGATGAGATATTATACAACCCCTCTTATAATTTTCATTCATTCACATGTTGAGATCCAAAGGGTATATATACCACCACAAAACCTTATTATTCATTCACACATCAATGAGTAGAGGCATACTCATCTCTTATGATATTTGATTGTATAAATGGGGTGTGAAACTAGCCCATAAGTATTAAAAATTAAAATTATATTTATTTATTTCATATAATTTATATTTTTAATTCATCTTTTTTAGTTTTGATAAAATGTCTACTACATATGTGGAATTGTGTAATGATGAGATGGAGTAGCATGATTTGACCCATCAACCATCACTTACTTTAAAAGAGTGAAAAAATTATTTTTTTACATATTTATAGTCATTTATTATTTCTAATTATTTTTATTTTTAACATTATTTTTACATGAAATCATCTTTTATGCCTTCATTTCAACCTCCTCATTCTCATTCTCATTATTATATATCAAGTTGAGTTGATGACCCCTAAAAAATATTGATGAGATTATCCCTTTGGGGTTGGCATAAAAGGGAATGTAGGGGGTGATAATTATAATCCTCCACTTATGTTTGACTATTATAAACCATCTTGTCTCATAGTATAAAATTTCATATGTCAAGTGTCAAACACAATTAAGGTTGAATTTTTTGCAAATGATCAAATGAAAAATTTACAAGATTATTAGGGGAAATAGTATATTATTTTAAATATTTAATAATTAATTAAAATATTTAGTTTCATTTATATTATCAAGCATCTTATGTATAATTACTTTAAAACATTAAGAGTTATTAGGTTGAAGGTATTGTTTAAAAATGAAAATTCAATAAGATGTTGGTTAAATGTAAAACCTTGTTGGTAATATATTTTAAATAATCCTACTATAATGAAAGGATAATTGATTTTTTTAAATATATTTACTTAGGAGGATGAGGAGGGATAATCATGAAAAATAGGTATGAGAAGAGGAAAAGGATCCAAATTTCAAGAGCAAATGTAACTATTTGGGACAAATTATGTGTTAATTTGCCAAACTAGACTATAAAACAAGATGCAAATAAATTCTAATAATACAACCATGGCATGCCAATATTATACACACACACACACACACACACACACACACACACACACACACACACACACACACACACACACACACACACACACACACACACACACACACACACACACACACATCAATTTTAAATTAATGTAAAAGGATCAAAATTATCCAAAAAAATTCCATAAATCTAGAATAATTCAAGAAAATTTGGTAACTCATATTTTGGGCCAAATGAACATAGGTCAATATTCATGTAAAATTTTAAGTCTATTTTATATGGGGTGAATAATTTAGGAATAGGGGGGTGACGATAATTTTCCTTTACCTAATTTTGTCTACAATCAACCATCTTGTCTCATAGTGAACAAGTGCATCAATCGAGTGCCATACATTGTTAAGGTTTAATTTAATGCAAATGATCAAATGAAAAAGTTATAAGATGATCAGGTAGAATACATATATTATTATAATTATTCAAATTAATTAGTTTCATTTATATTATCCAGCATATTTTATTCTATTTTAAAATGTATAAGTTAATGGAAATCCAATGAGATTATTTAATGTTTTAACTCATTCAATATATCTAAACATAGATTACAAAGATATTATAAACACACACTATAATATAATTTTATTCATTACACTAAATCATTAAAACATAGTACATATATATAGGAAAATTCTTTCTAATAAATAGGGAGATTCATATCTCCATAAACAACTCATCATATCCCTATGATTATGCAATCTCCTATATATGTAATATTATTGTAACATACAAAAATATATCTAAAAAATAATATATTATAACAACTAACCAAATATATCTCTTAGTGAATTATTACTTGCATAATTATTCACATTATAAATCAATATGAGGAATAACATTTCCTGCCATTCTTGCACTCCTAGGCATTACATGATAATTTGAGTTTTCATAAGACTTAATTAAATTAGAGAAGGAACATATCAACCTCTCATCAAACATATAATGTTGAGAACACATCAATCGAGTCAATGTGAGAACTATGAATAGGTACCATCTGTTATCAAATAATCACTAAGGTAATCTCATCAACCTTTTATAATTTAGGAAATGTAAGTAAAAACCATCTATTAAACTTTAACTCTTGCATTTCCATAACACTTTTTTTTATATAGTACATTATGTGGGAAAATAGAAAATATACCTCTTATTTATCACACATACAAACAAATGCTGAAAATAAAACAAATGTGCCACTGTAGTATAAGAACCTCTTCATTAATGGCTAATGTTAGGTGTAGAAAACCTCTATCTTCTAGTGCCTCTAGCCTCCAACAAATTACTACTCACTCAACAAATTGGGCATTGAAGCTCCACCTTTGCTTGTTTTTGATGATAATACCCCCCATAATTTGGATGTCGTATACAAGTGATATTGTGTCTTTTATAATAAAGGTTTTTAATTTGATGACTTTATTATTAAATTTGATGACATACTTTGATTTTATTTCAATGACACTTTTGATGACACACATAATATTAAAATCACTCATAACTCTTGATTATTTTGAGATGACATGAAAAATAATAATTATCAATACTTGAATTACTAATAACTATATAAAAAACACATATGGCATATAAACTATTGCCCATTCTTCAAATTATGACTATAAAATCTATAAATAATACCAATCTACTATAAATGAAACATTAACAAGAGTCATGTTGTGGCTTAAGTACCTACTATAAGGTGGTTGGTTTGGGTTATAGAATGACATATTTAAGAAAAATTTTATTTAAGTTGGACATAATTATTTTTTCTTATAAAAGATATTGAAAATATGCATTGGGATCCTACATAAGCTACATCCATGTTTATTTATGCTTGGATTGGATCAACCTCTATTCCATTGTGTGTGCAGTCATAGCCTTGGCCAATACATGAAACCAAACCTACGACATAAAAAAATAGGGGGAAAATTAGAATGAAGTTACCATCTAAATTTTTAGAAGGTAAAATTTAAAAACATGCCTTTGATAGTAGATCATAGTGTTAAAAATGGATTTTAATAAATAATGGAGTAGTTGTAGGCAAAAACATTAGTACCTTCGGTAGGTACTTATAAAAGTAAATCAATATTACATATATAAATTCAAACTAAATAATGTAACTATAATAATATAAAACAAAATAGACTTAAAAAACTATTAATTAATATGGCTATGATAATAACAGACTTTGCATGAAATGATGGAGTTGTAGATGGACGGTTTAGCTTAAGAGATACAACTGCATAAGAAATGCACAAAGTAGAGAAGAACACTTGAGTAAATTGATGTTGAGCACTATAAAATAAATTTTAAACTATGATATAAATGAGATGTAGGTTGAGGCCAAAAATAGGATATCTACCCCAAATTCATAATGTAATATGAGAAAATAGCGTAACTATAAACTCATATCTATGTAATATGTGTGAAGTTAGATATCATATAACTGCATAATGAGACTCATAAATTAGACTCCTTATATGTATAATATGATGAGGAGATTGAAAAGTGCATGGAAAATTTTAATATTCCTTGGTTGTATTGGTTGAGCTTGAATTTAATAATGCTAGGATATGTATTGGAATAGGGATGAATATATCAATTCCTCTAGTTAATGAATGATAAAGAACACAACAATGAGAGACAAAGTGATGATCTCTTGAAATTAAAAAATAAAATCTACCTTTTAAGGGAATTTTTCCTTATAAATTATATCAATTTGTCTTATGTTGTAATAAGTATATATATTATGCATGGATATGCATGAGATAATAGATCAGATCTATGCTTGAATTAAACAGACAAATATTCAATGGAAAATACAGAGTATAGTAAAATGTACACTCTATATCCTAGGAATGACATAATTTTTAGAGATGACTAGTGTATGAATACCATAGTCCATGTAAAAGTAAGGATCGGAAGCACATGGATCCTATCAAAGCATCTATGATGAAAAATTCTAAGACATGATCTTGAAACCATGAACTAGGGTAACATATAATTATGGACTGCCCCTCAGTCTTTATAATTATCAATCAAATAATTTTTATCTAATATCAATAATGGAAATCCAATGAGATTATTTAATATTTAACTCATTCAATATATTTGAACATAGATTGTAAAGATATTGTAAACACAAATTATAATATATTTTTATTCATTTCACTAAATCATTTGGGCATAGTACATATATATAAGAAAAGTATTTCTTATAAATAGGGAGATTCATATATCCATAAATAACGTACCATATCCCTATGATTATTTAATCTCCTATATATGTAATATTATTGTAACAACAAAAATATATATAACATACAATATATTATAACAACTAACCAAGTATAACTCCTAGTGAATTATTACTTGCATAATTATTCACATTAAAAATCAATATGAGGACTAACATTTCCTGACATAATTAATTAAAAAACTAGGTATTAGATTGAAGGTATTATTTAAAAAAATATATATCATCAAGAATTTAATAGGATGTTGATTATGTATAAAACCTAGTTGATAATAGATTTCAAATAGAGTTTATAAAATCCTACTTCAATGTAAGGATAATTGATTTTTTTGAGATATATGCACTTAGAGGATGGGGAGGCATTTTTTGATAAGGCCACATCATTTTTTGGTATAATTTTTTAAATATTTATAGGTGTCTAATAACTATTTAGAAAAAATAATTTTATGGAAATGTATATGGAAAATATGAATGAGAAGAGGAAAATGATCTAGGAGTAAATTTAATTATTTGGGACAAATTGTATGATGGTTAACCAAAATAAACTAGAAAACATGAAGAAAACAAATTTTAATAACTAAACCATGGCATGCCAATATTATTTGTTTGTTTATATTGATTAACTTTTCAAAAAAAAAAAAATTAACTTAGGCATTGAAAGTATCCCAAAAAACCCATAAATCTAGATAAATTTAGGGAAAGTTAGTGACTCATATTTTGGGCCAAATAAACATAGATCATATTTCATGTAATTTTTTAAATTTATATTAATATATTAACTATTTTTTTAATATTTCATTTGGGCATTAATTTAATTTTTTTTGGGGGATATATGCACTTAGGAGGATGGGGAGGCATTTGTTGGTAAGGCCACATCATTTTTTGGTATAATTTTTTAAATATTTATAAATGTCTAATTATTATTTAAAAAATTAATTTTATGGAAATGTATATGGAAAATACATATGAGAAGAGGAAAATGATCTAAATTTTAGGAGTAAATTTAACTATGTGGGATAAATTGTATGATGATTAACCAAACCAGATTATAGAACATGAAGAAAATAAATTTTAATAACTAAACCATATAATGCCAATATTATTTATCTATTTATATTGATTAATTATTATTATTTTTAATTTAAACTAACTTAAGAATTGAAAGTATCGAAAAATAACCTATATATCTAGATTAATTTAGTGAAAGTTAGTGACTGGTCTTTTGGGCCAAATGAACATCGATCAGATTTCATGTAATTTTTTTATTTATATTAATATATTAACTATTTTTTTAATATTTTATTTGGGCATCAATTTAAAATTTAATTTTTATTGAAAGATAATTTTTACAACTTAAGGGTCATTAAAGAAGCTCAAGAGCACTTGAAATCCCTTGGATGGAACACTAGTGCATTTAATGGATGGGCTTATTGTAAGGGGTTTACACTAGTAATTCATTAGTCATTATTAACATATTAAAAATTAACATTAAATTATTTATTTTTTAAATATTATGGTCATTTATTTAAAAATATTAACCTCAATTATTTTAATAATGTGTTTGTAAGTCAATAATCAGTCTATGATATATGATTGAAGAAAATGATCTTAACTAAGAATGTCATCCATTGTATGAACATGAAATACATGAAGAACTAATGGATGATGATTACAATCATGATATCATGAAAGATGATGATTTTGACAACATGATGATATATGATGGTCTTGATGAGTGTGAGGGTCTAGTTGGTAGTCATAACTTATTTTATTTTTACTTATTATAGGATAAAACATTATTTTAAATCCCTTTAATTCTATTGTAATATGATAAATTATTTATTTTTCATCTAAAAAATTATTATTTTTATGCATGATATTCATCTATATATCATTTTTATTATAATTATTAATATATATACCTTTTTTTAAATTATAATATTCAATTTGAGAACATTTGTATATTATACAAATACATAAAATTACAATAAAATGTGTATATATGAAATTATATATATATATATATATATATATATATATTTATAAATAATATAAAAAGTCAAGGGAGTCATGCTTGAAAGGAGATAATAACACTTGTTTATTAAAAAAAATTATTCAAATAAAAATGTTAATCATATATGAACTATCACACCCAAACAAAAAATTCTCCTTGATAAGTGATCATAAATTATTAGGACATATTTGATTTTTTTGAAATTCCTCTATAAAACCAAATGACCTCAAACCTCGAAGTGCAATTTTAGAGCACATCCCTATGAAAATTTATATCTTCAAAATACTATTTTATGGGCCCATTTCCATAGTAATAATTTAAAAGTGTGCCTTTGTGATGTAAAATTAAAAGGATCCTAGCCCAAATGGTTTCTTAGTTTCCATATTTAATTTTTTTAACACATTTTGGGACATGAAGCTTGATTGGAAGTAGAAGACATAAGACAACATAAAAAACCATGAGGTATTTAAAATGAAAATTTATCTCGTTAATCCCAAATATAGATCATCATTAATTTTTTGGTAATTTTATGTCCATCTCTCTTTTCAATATAAGCTACAAAATATTCTCAAAATAAATAGTAAAGGGATTTAAGTTGTTATATCCTACTCTTATCTAGCTTGAATAGTGTAGGTTCATCCCTAGGATGATGATATAGATTAAATTATGATCATTCATGAAATCATTAATTCTATAGAAGATGATATTATATTGAATTATGGTCATTCATGAAATCATTAATTCTTTAGACCTCTCAAATAATAAGGGTATATTTATCAAAATTGATACTAGTATAGAATATGATAAGATAAACTAGTATTTCATCATAAATATTTTTAGAGATATTTTATTTACTGAAGGATTGGTGTGAATGGATATAGATATAATTTAGACCCCAAGATACTCATATTGGTTAATTTTAATACTTTTTATTTATTTTAATCCTCAAGGGTCTATGACAAGGAAACACTTTCTCTATAACTCTCATGGTGGAAATTTTAGGAAGGTCTATCCTTATTGCTAACTCTTATCTTCAAATCCAATGGATCAAGGTAATAGAATAAATGGATCCTTTTAACCACAAAAATATTAAAATGACACTCTAATATTTAAGATAAAATGAATTAAAAAACCAAGAGCCTTCAAATAAACTATAGATTCTTATGTTTTAAATTTAAAACAATGGATAAATAAAATTTAACTTATTTTTATTCAGCACTCCTAAATTGATATAAAATGTGATTTTAGTGACCTTAGGATTCAAGGTGGGCACCGTTATAGTAAAATACTTTGGAATTCCATTTTTTTTTTGGAGTTGTGAATAAGTGATACTGGCCAAAGTTTATATACTTATTTTAATCACAGTTGTGCTCTCAGAAAGGTAAATGGGTCTCACTGGTTGGTTATATCCAAGTAACCTTACCATTTATATGATGTCTTCTTTAATGAATCCTTCAAGTTTTACTAAAGGACTAAATAAAATTATGAGAGAATTTATTTTACAAATAATGGAATAAAAATAAAAAAGTATTATTCTTTATTAAGACAAACTCTACTCATCCAAATAAATTTAGAACTCTAAAAGAGTGATATGTGGGCCAAAATTATAAGTATTATGTATTAATAGCCTCAAGATATATGATGTAACCTTATAAAATCTAAATATTTGGACTTCTCAAATGTAGATAGAATTTTTACAATGGTCAATCCTTATTACTGTATTTGGAATTTCATGGTGACTTGAAAACCCATCATACTAAATCACATTTCCTAGGTTCATGGGAACATGAAAAATTATATGGATTTTTAGGTGAAATCCATTTCGAAAAAAGTTGAGATAGCATTTTTTAAAACTTCAATGTCTCATTCAACTTCATTTTGTCATGCTTTGTCTCAATGAGATATCCAAATTATTAATAATTAAAAGTTTTTTATCCTCCCCTCATTAATGTGTAACATGTTATTTATCATGGTCACATTACCGTTAAAATGATTCAAAATATTTATTAGTTGGTTTTACGTATGATCATTTTTAAATTTAATTTTGATGAAACTTGTAAGGGTAGACTAAGATATTTTGAGGCTAGGTAATAATAAAATATTACACTAGGTCCTTGATTTTGGATACCTCAGTCAAACTTTGTAATGAAATAAAGGGATACAAATGGTGTTCCATTGCATCTTTTATAATATTTTCATAGAGGGATGTTATATTTTAAACATCAATTGTCTTTGTAACCAATGATCACATAGTTATAAATTGGAAAATATACTTAATAAAATATGGGATATTCTTGATGGATTTAGTTCATAGAAATTCTAACATTATTTTATAAAGGACAATAAAGTGTCCAATTTCCTCACCAATGAATACATTAACCATCATGATATATTGAGAATGGATAATGTTATATTTAGTTGGATTGGTCTAGAAGAATTATTTTTGAGGGACGTGATTCCTAATCCTCCTCCAATATGTCTAGATTAATGTCCCTCAAATAATTATTTATATATTATTATATAGTTATATTTTTAAATTTATATAAATATATGCTTTGTTATATATTAATAGAATCGATATTTTCATTTTCAAAATTCTATGACCATATTTTTTTTCTCTTTTCTATAGACTTTATGGTTTTTATTGATGCATTGGGAATTACATTTTCCTATTGATAACCCCTCTTCATTATTGGAAGTGGTGTGGAAAGGAATTAATATAGAGTTTGAATTCTATGTGGGGTGATAAATGGTTTATGGTTTTTGTTAAGTATCTATAAAGATTAGGAATATCATAAGTGTGATTTTTCATTTCCTTTGATCCCAAAATATTTCCTATGCCTTTGTTACATTATGCTTCATCCACTCATCTAAAATTATGATCTCATTTATGTTTCCATAGGTTTTAATTTATAGGTTTAAGATATAAATGGTATATTTATTGGTGATCTCATATAAGAGATTAAAGATAATTTTAATTTATCAAATAGGATATATATTCTTTGCCATTAAATCCATCTTAAGAGGTAGATTACATAAATAAAGAGATGTGAAATAGAGTAAATTCAAAGATATATTCCATGTTTGTGACCTAATTAATTTATCTCCTAGAAATAATAGAGGATTTTTTATTAGTAACAAAAGTATTTGTGAATAGGAAACACCAAGTGGTTTGGATCATGATTTAGAATTTTTTTTGTTTAACCTCTCCATATGATCTCTAAATATTTGAGCATGAGTGTAGAGCACTTGTGTCAATGTCCTCTTTTAAGGAGTTATAGATCATTTCATTGAGATTTTGAAAGTGGTAATAATGATGAAAAATGCCATGTTTACGAGGAATATAGTTGAGGTTGATGGGTACCCATTGGTAAATGCTTATTTAGATCCCCTACTCTGCCCTAATTTTCCCTTGTATCATCTCATGTCAAATAAATCAATAGTCTCTTTAAATAAGGAAAAAAAACAATTGAGTTTAGCTAGGATTTTGAGTGGAATCAAGGTTGAAGCTGGTAGCAGAGTCTTAATTTACCATATGATCTCTAAATATTTGAGCATGAGTGTAGAGCACTTGTGTCAATGTCCTCTTTTAAGGAGTTATAGATCATTTCATCGAGATTTTGAAAGTGGTAATAATGATGAAAAATGTCATGTGTACGAGGAATATAGTTGAGGTTGATGGGTACCCATTGGTAAATGTTTATTTAGATCCCCTACTCTGCCCTAATTTTCCCTTGTATCATCTCATGTCAAATAAATCAATAGTCTCTTTAAATAAGGAAAAAAAACAATTGAGTTTAGCTAGGATTTTGAGTGGTATCAAGGTTGAAGCTGGTAGTAGAGTCTCAATTTACCATCCTCAAGGTCTTCCCTAAGATATCAATTTGGTCTCTACTATGGTTTTTGGAGACCTAGAATCATATATAAAATAATTTTTTTAATTATTTCTATGTTTTCATTTGCATGATCGATGATTAAAGTTTCACTATTGAATTTTTATTGATTCCAAGTGTTTTTGTCTAACTAGTGAGATAAACAAGTTAGATGATTATGTTATTTTTTAGTTTTTAGTTTCCTTATAGTTAGTTACTCATTGGTTTATAATAAATATAACTTATAAAGCTATTTTTTTATCATGTAAGTGCATTAAGATCTAAGTGGATGGTCATCTCAAAATTGTAATATGTGAATATTTTTAGTATGAGGGACCCATGTAACCCTTATTTATGTATTAAAAACATCAATATATTACTTAATTGGTTTATATATAATAAATAAATATTTATAATCAAATATATATTATATAATATACATTTAGAAATAGTAAAAAATAAATATAATATATAATAAATTTATTTTGAAATTGCATCAATTCATTTTATAAAAAAAATAGGGATAAATTAAAAAAATGATGACACAATAAACAATGTAAATAAAGTGAAAATTGGACCCAATTTTAAATGTCAAAATAGTGAAAATATGACATAAACATGTTTAAAATTTATTAAAATTAAAATGTCTTTTCATATCACCCATGGATAGATAAATTTGACATGATTTCTCAAAAGGTTCATTCAAAAAAACACCCAAAAACATTGATTTAAAATGCAAGTTAGACACAAATTGAGGCATAAATTACACTAAATATAATATCAAGAAATTATATATGTCATTTAATAAATTTCATGTACTCTCAAGTATCATCTTATGATATAAATGTCTTCTATTACATAATTAATCAATGAGGATGGGTATAAATTATTATTATCATGTCCATTGTGCAACTACTTTAATAGCCTATGTATTTTTAACCATCACATTGCATAATTGCTTCACTCACATTTGATATCAATACCATTTAAAATATTAATTTTCATTCCTTCTTAAGGAATTTATATGTGGATCTATAATTTTTTTATCTAATAAAATTTTGGCTATAAACCTATAATACTAGATGAATTTGAGAAGAGATCATTGGCTCCAATTTGTGAGCTATGCTTCCAATATTGTGAACCTTTTTATATTGACCATAGAAAGTAGGTTCAATTTTTTCATATTTTGATTTTTAATAGAAAATATTTTTTATGGTTTATGCCTTATGACAATGAAACCTTTCACCTCAAATGTATTTTCATTCTTAAGTTGATACACTTGAATGTTCATCATTTTTTTAGTGTTTCTAGTGCTCATATGATTCCAATACCTTTGGGTAACCTTTCACATGTGTAACAGTGCATGGTGGTCAATATCCAAAGTAACATGAGCTAAATTTTTATTAATTATTGTATATGTATTGAATATATTATTTATTTTATCTTCTTTTGGATTTGGTATTCTAAATAAGCCAAAAATTAAATTGAGTCAAATTGCATATTATATGTCTAAATTAAGAAAATTTAATTGTAACATTAGAGTATAACTAATTTTTTTACAATGTATTATTTATGAAAATGACCTATAAGATAGATTAACTATCTTATTTATATTTTATCTAGGTCTATGATAGTGTATATTCATCCAAAGGTATCTATAGATGCTCTATGTTGACTCAGATTATGAAATAGACTATGAAACCCATTGGGATGAGTGTGGTGCTAGGTATATTCCCATGGAAAATATATTTTTACATAATTATAGATTCCTATAATGTATGTGCATAGGTCTATGATAGTTTGGATTATTGTTATCATGTCTACAAATAGATCCTATATATTTATATTTATTTAGACATGTAAAAACAATGTTGGTTTCATTTTCTTTACCTCAAAACCCTATCATACACTTTTGTGATGAATTTGAACTATAATAATGGGTTATAAAAGATGGGTTGAGTTAACATTTACCTATCATTAATAATTATATAAGCATTTCCTAAATCCCAATACTCTGAAGAGGGATCAAACGACTCATTATTATCCTACATAATTGAGTGTCTATAATTAGTGTAATACTATCATGTTGTGAAATCCTATGTATAAATTTAAACATTATACAACCTATAATTTCAACCTTATAATGGTATAAAAACTTAACTTAAGGCATATTACTTTGAGGGGTTTTATATTTTTAATCTTTAGGGTAGTTACTCTTGATGTGAATATGGATAATAGTTTTGCTCGTGATAAGTGCTAGATAGGAATATGATTAAGGTATCTTTGTATAAATTTCTAACTCTTTGGATAATTTACCTTCAAAATAACATGATAAACATATAATAGAACAATAGGAAGGATATATATCTATAAAAATATATTAAATGGCATGTGGATGAGTCCATCTAAGGAAAAACTATCTAGTAACTGGATCCACTTAAATGTGGTTGGAATTATCAAGAAAACAAGAAACAATGATCTAATATTAGGATACAAAATAAGTAAGAAAATATAATATTTATGTAGAGGCACAATATTTTTTTATACATATCAATAATGGTAATTTTGCAACACAAGGCCTATAGAGAAGAGAATGGTTAAGATCAAGTGTGATAAAGAGTCAATTATGTGTGCATAAGTAATGTATATTAAATCTTGGTAAAAGCTAAAATTATCAATTGTCTAATACCAAATATGAGTGTTTACATTTCTCCTCTTTTATTCTAGTAACAAAAGTGCTAGTGTAAAATGATAGAAGGATATACTTTAGTTTAAACATGGTAGGTGTGTTTAGGAATGCTAAGAGTTGTTATTTATCCACGCAAAAATTAAAATGAAAAACGTATAAATAAATTTTCACTTATAATATTAAATCTTAAGTAAAAACATTTAATGCATTTTAAATTGAAATATCAAGGAAAAATTACACCTATATGCATGTGAATCAAGTTTATATATATATATATATAGATATATATATATATATATATATATACATATACATATATATGTATACATATATATACATATATATGTATATATATATATATATACATATATATGTATATATATATATATATATATACATATATATGTATATGTATATATATATATATACATATATATGTAGATATATATATATATATATATATATATATGTATATATATATGTATATATATATATGTATATATATATGTGTATATAGATATATATATATATATATATATATGTATATATGTATATATGTATATATATATATATATGTATATATATATGTATGTATATATATATATATATATATATATATATATATATATATATATATTGCATAATTAGGTGATTACACCCCACAGAGATGCCAATGTTAAAACCATGGGTTTCATTTAATATACCACAAATCTCATTAGAGATAGATAAGTGATTATGACTTAAGTCACATCAAACCTCAACCAAACTAATCATTATATTTTATTTTTAAGAATGATACCTATGATATGTTTTAATAACATTGAGAATATATGAATCTAAGGAAGTTTTTTGAATCATCCCCTACATATATATTTTATGATCCAATCTAATAATGAATTCAACTAAGTATAAATTTAATAAATAATTTTTTATAATTCCTAATATATTCCATACATATGGATCTAATATAACAAATTATGTAATTTGAGTCATATAACCAATGGGAAAATATCATAATATATGAAAAATATTTGAATATATTACATACATACCCAAAATCTAATAACATGTGTAAATTGGTTTCTATCTATGTAATAATATCATAGAATATATTAAATTTCAATTATAATACTTTAAAATATATAAAATACACCCTATTTGAGAGTATGTGTATACAAGAATATGTATGCCCTTAATGGGTCATAATTAGTGTATATTTTCATGTAATATTCATACATAGAAGTGTGTGATCATGTAAGTTCAATGTAATCCATAATAAGTATAGATAATCAATATGAAAGGGTGAGAAAGTATTATGTCACAATGAAAGTGTATTGGGATGAAATTAAAATGAATAATGAATCATCCTAGGAAATATATCATAAACAATAAAAATTCAAGGGCCAAGTGAAACAAATCCAAGGGATATAATAATTATTAATCTAAAATCATATGTAACATGTGTGGTGAGATAGAATAAAGAGTATGAGAAATCAATAAAACATCAAGTAACTAGTTGTAATATATTATGTTACTAATAGTAAAAGACCCCATAAATGGAATGTTCATACATATGTCCTATATCATACATGTTGTAATTTATAAAAAAAATTCCATGTTCATCTTATAATTTAGACATATCATTCAGATCATCTTTTATATATGTAGTAGGATATATAAAACCAACCACACCATATTGTGGAGTTTATTATTCTAATTTATGTTTCTATTGAATATGTTTTTTTATTAGTATTATGTGCCTTTTATATTTTCATATAAGAATTATGCATCATTACCTAAGAAGTAGATGTAAGAGTAATTTGAAATTTCTTTTCTTGTTTTAAAATTATTTCATCCTTTGAAATAGTAATAAGATTGCTTATAGGTTGAATGTGATATGTTAATGATTCTTACCAAGTGTTTCACCTACTAATATTATCGATAACATTCCTAATATGACATTTTATTTAGCTAAAGTGAGGTCAATATGAAATGTAAAAAAACTTGATTTGACACAAATAATTACACACCACTCAATGAATATTATGAAAATTATGTCTGAACTATATTTATATAAGTGTCCCATGTCATATCCAAGACATTTTAGTAGTGTAATATTACATACATTAATTAGATAAGAATTAGTAATATTTAAAGTGTTACATTTTGTATAGACCCTAATTTTTTCAAGAAACCAAAAGTATTGTCTTTTGTTTCTCTTTCACATGAAATTCTTAGTGATGAATATAATCTTTTTTCATGTGGCCATTTTTGGTCTTTTGGTGATTCTTATGTCTTGTTTCACCATTTATTTCATCCTAAGTGATCTTGAATCATCTCTTCTCGGTCACAGGGGGCCCTAGCCTATTTTACCTTGTCTTAAATATGTTTTTAGACCTTAGGACACTAGACCCTTTTCTACATAGTAGTGCCACATGGAATTAGTTTCCACCTTTTGGCTCTAGTGTCTGATGGTCATTTTATTGTGTATTTTGGGTCCTAACCTTTATTTGAGCCTTCTCTTATGTTTTTCATCCCTCTTTTATGTCTTGTTATCTAGTGAACAAGGTCATACATTCAAATCAAATTTCATTATATATAAAGAGCCTCATAAGTAATTTTACATCTATCACTTACTATCTTGGCACATAATTACATAATTTGAATAAAAAATGTGTCTCAATACACTGAATATTACATAGCTATCACATCTTTAATTTTCATACTTGATCAAAAAAGGACCTAAGCAAAATTCATTCTAGCATATCATGTGTATTGATTATTCATGTTCCTTAAGGGATAGCTACATGTGATTTGAGACCCTTAGCATTGGGGTTAATGTAGGCACTATCTAATAAAATAGGGGTTTTACTCCATGTGATCATAATATCCCATAACTTATATTTTTACTTTCTTTTAGATTTGATCTAGTTGTTATTTTAATGTGTGCTAGTACTTTTAGGGTTTTAAAAGAGATTCATGAAAAATAGTGACACATGAAAAATTCAAAAATCATAAAACCATCTACATGTCCCTCAAACTCTCCCACAACTTTCCTAAATTTTTTATATAGCTTCTCCAAGAAAGATAGTAGCACCATAATTTGACACTAACACCACATGGAACTAATGCAATCATAAGGGTGCTATTATATGAAGATTGATTTCAAATATAATCATAGAATGAAATATTCCTGATTGATTCCAAAGTTTTTTTCAACCTATTGAGTCACAAAAATACCTATTTTGTTTTAGATAAGTACACTTTATTTACATCTTTACTATTTTGGGAATATATTGTCAAATAAATTATTTCTTGTATTCATTTTAAGATATTACTATACTCATCCATTTAAAAACCTAGGATTTACATCTATTAAGTCCTAAATAGTTAAAATATTTGATGAAACCAACTTTTTTAAAAATAAAATAGGGGTAAAAACTTTATTCAAACTCAACAAAACAAAGTACAGAGCTGAAAACAAATAACAACAAGAAAAAACCACAAATACAACAACCACCAGCACTGATCCACCATCACTCTTCTATTCCATACTTATCCTCATCTAAGATTCTCTCCATATTTTCTTTGACCTCTAATGGTAGCAAAGTTACCTCCATCACCATTTGGTCTTTAGTCCCTTCCGAAGCCCACCTAGCTAGGTAATCAGCCGCTTGGTTCCACTCTCTTGGAACATGGGCAAAAATCATAGACTCCATGAACATACTAATCTACAAAATCTACTGAACAATCAAAGATAGCTGCCAACTCACTCCCATCATTTGTCTTTCCTAGATCATATTAATCATAATAAGTGAATCCACCTCACAAATCAATTTACGCCATCCTAGCTCATACGCTCTCTACAAATCATAGAAAATGGCCATGCCCTCCATATTGTTAACCGTCTAAAAACCCTTATGAATCGAGAACATAAAAATCACCAAACTTGAGGCATCCCTCATGATTCAACCAATACCTGCTAGGCTTGGGTTGCCTCTCGAAGAGCCATCCATGTTGATCTTCAAAAAATCTCTCAGAGGAGGCATCCACTTCCCATTGTGCTGCACTCTCTGCTTCCTTTCTCCACTCCTCACACACGCGATAACTGGAGATAAATCTTTCATCCCTAATCTATCAACCAACTCAACATCCCTTCTCTCCATCAAAATAGCTACCTCACATTTGGCTTTAATAGATTCTCAAATCATCCAAATGATATGATTCCACACTTGGTAAACTTTGTACCTTTCATCTTTAAAAATGCATCTATTTTGCTCCAGCCAAACCTGTCAGAGCAAAAAGATGGGTCATGCGAACCAAACATCTTACAAGAAGTATGTAGCAGGGGGTGGCTTATCAATTTTCTACCAAAATTTGGCTAGGGTGGAGGCGTGAACATAGCCACCTCCCCAAATGCCCCACCAAGCATGCCACAACTGACTAGTAAACTGACAGCTAGAAAAAAGATGGGATGAGCTCTCCTCCTAGGTGCCACACAAAACACACCTGGATGGACCTGTGAATCCTCTTTTCCTAATGTTATCCCATGTTAAGTAGTGATTCCAAGAAAGCATCCACACAAAACACTTACACTTAGGCCATGATATACTATTCCAAGTTTGTTTCCACCATTTAACCTCCCTGTCTTCCCTGAACTTCTGCGCTACAAGTTCCTGATACCCTGCTGAAATAGAGTATTTCCATTTTGGGTGAGGGAACCAGGCCAGCTCATTAGCCCCACATAGTGCACAATAGGTGCACCTAGCCAGAGTCTCCTTTAGCTTAGCACACTCGCCCTCCATCCCTCTAATAGGCCATTCCTCTTGACTTTTCCATCTGGGTTCCAAAAGCTGATTTTGATGTCCGAATGTTTTGAAATCATTAACCTTACACCATCCAACCTCACAAAATCTCTAAGAAAGATCATGTAGATGAGGGTACTGTGACACAATTGGAGGAAATCTATCCCATGAATCATGCCAAAACTATGCCTCTAGCCTGCTCTTGCAAATCTAGAATAAACCTCTTTTTATCAGGTCCACCCCTTTCTTCAGTGTATCCCAAATCATCAACCCACTTCCTTGCAATCCATATCTCAGAATATCCTTAAGGAGATTCCTAGGAAAATACTTATGAGCTAAAATTCTAGCCCATCCCTGGTCCTACTCAGTGCACCATCTCGAGTATAACTTGGCTACCAGGGCCGTACTAGCCATTGTGGATTGTCTCAGACCCAAACCGCCAAATCTCTTCAGGCTGCAGACCACCTCCCATCTAATAAGACTCCACTTAGTAATCAACAAATTACCAGCCCATAATAATTGTCTAGCCATGGAGTCCAGATCCTTAACAAAGCTAGCTAGCACCACCTGTAACATACATCTGTAAAGGGGGAGGGCCTGGACCACATACTATATCAATTGAACCCTTCCCGAAAATGATAACCTCCTATGAGTCCAGTGGTTAACCTTGTCCCTAAATTTGTTTAGAATCCCTTGCCAAGATTCCTTAGAATGTCTTCCCATAGTGACAGGCATTCCAAGATACATAACTGGAAGGCTACTGATTTGAAACTAGAGCACTTCAGTGACTCTCCTTTGAATAGCCAAAGGCATGTTGAAGAAGTAGATGGAATATTTTTCCTCATTGATCACTTGGTTGGAGGCTGCTAAGTAGTCATCTAGGCATCTAAGGATATTTTTCACCTCCCTCCTAGAGGTCGCTCCCATCATAGCCATGTCATCAATGAACTACAGGTGTGAGAGAACCGGTAAGCCATCTCCCCATTTCCATCCCTAAATCTCACCATCTCTAGTATACTCTCTAATCCTCCATCCCAAAACCTCCACCAAGAGAAGAAATAAATAGCGGGATAAGGGGTCTCCCTACCTCAAACCCCTAGTAGCCCCAAAAAGGTTCAAATGATCTCCATTAACTAGCACAAAAAATATGGTCGAGGTAACACAGCTCATGACCCACTCAATCTAGTCTTCCTCAAAGCCAAAAGCCTTCATCACCCTCTGTAGGAATGACCACTGGACTCTATCATATGCCTTGGACATGTCTAACTTCATGAACATAGCCTTTTCTTTAGATTTGGACATTTAATGAACCACTTATGTAGCCATCACTATTCCATCCAAGATCTGCCTTCCCTCCACAAAGTTGCTTTGCTCCTCTGAGATCAGTGCCTTCAAACATTTCTTTAACCTTTCAGCAATCAGCTTTGATAGAATTTTGTAAATGACATTACAAAGGGATATAGGCCAAAATTGGCTAAAATAATTAGCTCCCTCCCTCTTCAAAATGAGGGCCAGGAAAGTGGAATTCAAAGCTCTCAACATCTGTCTATTATTCTAGGACTCCTGGGCCATAGCTAATAAATCTCCCTTAATTATCTCCCAATACTCATGGTAGAACTCAATGGGGAATCCATCCAGTCCTAGATCCTTCCCTTTCTTCATCAAAAATATGACTTTCTTTAGTTCTTCCTCCATGATAGGTCTTCTCAATTTCTCCTTCATATCTTGAGACATAATGGAGGGAATACAGGATAGTATCAAATCCTCTACAGCCTCATCCCTCATCCCATCATCTTGGAAGAAGGTGCTGAAATACAGTTCTGCCTCATCACAAATTTATTTGCTGGAAGAAAGAACCTCTCCTCTTTTTGTAACCAGAGAGCTGATCACATTTTCATGGCATCGGGCTTTGACCATATTGAAGAAGAAAGTAGTGTTTCTATCTCCTTCCTGTAGCCAGTCGATCCTGGCTTTCTACTTCCAAAAAATTTCCTCTCTCTGTTCCCACTCCTCCAAGGTTTTGACTATCCTCTCTTCCTCTTTTAGCAAGGACCTTGTCATGCCCTCCTCTCTTATTAATCTGGTAATGTCATTTAACTCTTCTTGCACTCTCTTCTTCTCCTAGAAGATTTTCCTAAAGCAGTGCCTATTCCATCTCTGAAGCTGGTATTTTATGAATTGGAGGAGTTTAGCGAACACATACATAGCTATCTTAAATGCTGGTCGACCCTCTCTCTACCATTCCATAATATGGCCATATAACTCTTGGTCTCGCATCCACATAATCTAAAATTTGAAAGTCAGTTTTTGTTGCCTGAGAGCTAAAGAAATGTTCAACTTGATCGGCTAGTGGTTTGAACTCCGCCAATCCAAAATCTTAAAGCTGAGCATCCACCTACCTCCCACCCAAAAATAGGACACCAAAAATCTATTTAGCCACTCTACAATGTAGCTGTCTCCCAGCCTTCTATTATTCCAAATGAATCGGCCATTCCCCAGCTTGATGTCCACCAAATTTAATTCCAAAATCTTGTTCCTAAAGAGAAAAGATGATGGCTCTAATCTGGTGTTTCCACCCATTTTTTCTATGAGGTCCATAATTGTGTTGAAATCCCCTACTACAATCCAATGCAAATAAGGAAACTCATTATGGACTAGCTTAATGTTATTCCAAACAAGAGTCTTACCTTGCAAATCATTGGGAGCATAGACATTTGATAGAAGAACATACTCTCCTAAATCCATACATAAGGCTACCATTGATAATGATGACTTGAACGCCATCAATCCCACTGATATAACCTTACTTGGATTCCATAGGCACGCCAGGCCTCCTGTTGTCCCCTGGGCCCCAATGCATTGGCATAACCCATGTCCCCATATCCTCGGGGCAATATCCATCAGGTACTCCATTGTCACTTTGGTCTCTTGAAGAATTAGAATATCTGGATGTTGACTCCTAACTAAATCCCAAATAGCTTTTTGTCTGGGCCCACTATTTAGGCCCCTCACATTCCAAGATATCACAATCATTTCAAGGGTGGTAGAAAATGTGCATCTAAGGTCCTGACTGACCCTGACTCCATTAAATTCTCTCTGATCATCCTAATTCTATCCAAGTCCTTTCTCCTTCCTACCTTGACATTCTTTTTTGTAACTCCTTTCTTGCTTTCTTTTTTTAGAATCCCCAAGCATGGCAGAGCTTTCCCTTACTTAATCACCACTTCCCTGCCTTCCTAAGGTACCTTCTCCCCTTCTTCTATGCCTTGTTTCTTTTCCTCTGCTCCTGCTACCAAGTTTGACCCTACCTCCTAACCATCTAGGCTCATTAGAATGGGAGCATCTATTGATTTCATTAGAGAAAGTGGCATGGCACTTACAACCCCAACACACTCCTCCATCAGTTCCCCTCCAATAGTTTGACCCAAATTTACCTCTTGCTACCCCAATTCTTCCAGTAGCTCAAATTTGTTATAGGAATCCTCCCTTTGTTGTTCCAAAAATGTTCTCTTAAGACCTTTGTTTCTGCCCCTAGTTTTAGCCTATATGAAACCCTTTGGATCCTTTCAACCCCCACTTCCCACCTTCTTGCCTTTATCCTCAACCACTATCCTATTCAAGGGAGGTGAAGGGAATGGTTGCTGATCCTCTAGATTATTCTTCAGGCATCTTCTCACCAAATGACCATATTCGTGACATAGATGACATCTGAATGGTAAGGTTTCATAATCTAATTGATGTACCCACGAGTGTGATCCTGCACACATTTCAACTACATCAAGCAGCGGTTTACTCAAGTCAATTTCAACACAAATTCTTGCATATGTCATAATTCTCTTACCAAGCGTTTGCGAAGATGCTCCCACCAGTTTTCCTATCAAAGAAGTAATCATTAGTAGAACATCTTCCCTGCAGCATTCAATCGGCATTCATGGCAAGCAGACCCAAATAGGAACTCTATTAGGAAGCTCCTTAATGGGATTAAACCTAGCATGCCAAGGTTTCATGAAGAGACCAGCCTGGTTATAAAAATATGGACCTCCTTCAAAAACATGGTTTCTATCCTCTAGGCAATTGAAAGTCACCATAAAAAAGCTATTTGCTAGCAGCACCAATTCCATTTCTCCTACCAACTCCCATACCCTCTAAGCTCAATTCTCCAAGAAAGGGAGAGATAATTTCATTCCCAAAAATTTGTAGTATAGAGAATGTTTGGAGTAATACTCTACCTCTTCTGCTATCATGTCAAATGAGATGAAAAGCTTTGGTCTTTCACTGTAGCATTCCAAGTAACCATTCACCTTATAAATTCTTGGGCCACCAGCTGAACCACTGCCCTGCTCCCCTGCATATAGGTTGTCTGTTGATACCCCTTTCATTTTGCCTTCCTTGCCCTGCACCCCTTTGCCAACCACATCCTTGAAACTTCTTTCTCCCTGTAATTTATTTTGTTCCATTTGTTCTAATGCCCCGCTTGTCCACTCTACTCTCCCTCTAACGTCAATTTTGCCCTAGCTATTTCAAATGCTGCCCCTATGATTATTATCTTGCAGTGCTTTCCCTTACGCCCCTGGCCTTCTCTACCTTTGCGCGTGTCCAGCCAAAGCATCTCCCAGCGAGGGCACGGTTGCCCTAACTTTCCAGCGAGTTGCAGCTCTCGCCCATCCTCTCCATACTCCACCACCCACACATATCTAAATTTAGGGTTAAACACATATTGTCAATGAAACCAACTTTTAATATTGATTAAAACCTTAGTTTATCTAAGGGTTTACTTTGTTCATTTTTTTATGCTCTAAATTAGGGTTTAAAACATCTATTTTTTCCTATTTTTTGGCACAAAATGACTCATCCAAATCAATCCTATATTGGTGTTTCACTAATTTAATATAATTAAATTTTTATGTAAACAACACTTGTCAAACCCTATATCTACATAATAGGTCCCTATTTGTTTGAATACTAGCCTTTAAGGTTTCAAGTACAAATCCTATTTTTTATATATGTTGGGATGAATATTTCCCATAGTTGTACATATATCTATGTTATATTACATTCTAGCTACTATGTGCATGTTATTCATTATTTACATTATCTTCTTTGGAAATTTTAAAATGACATATAAGAAGCCTCTTACCCCTCACCCAATTGATGCATTTATGATTTTTTCTATAAATATAATAAATAATGGACAATTTTCTTAATATTGGACATTATCACATGATAAGTATTTATTTTATAATTGCGATTATAATTATTGTTGTAATTATGGATATGAGGATTACTATAAAGTATGATAATGAAAGTGTTGATGAGTATATACCAGATGTGTCTTCTTCTCTATCCTATCCCTCTTCTCCTACACCTCAAAACAAAACTAAAAATATAATGCCAAAAGAACCTCTTGTTAGTAGTGATTTGTTCCAATGTGACCCTATATTTTTAACTACATTCATTACCTCCTTATTTAAATTAAATCAATATAATTACAATACATGAAATCTACTTTTGCATGATTCAAGAAACTTATAAAAGAGAAATGCATCTTATTTACTTTTCTTAGTCAAATTTTAAAAAACATGTACAAATGATATTACACCTTTTATTAATACACAAACTAAAGTAGATGAAATTATTTTATCACCTTCTTTTATAATCTAAGATCAATGTAATGATTCTCTAAAAAATATTGATAATACAAATGTCTGTAACTCTTCTCCTACATGTCATAATATACCAAATGAAAACATTATTTCTAATTCTTCCACCCTTAACTCCAAGATTGAAAGTAATAATCATACATGCATTCCACACATATATAGTAAATAAATGCATTGCATTACACACACACATGATGACATATTACATAGTAGTAAAAAGATAAAATCTTCTCTCTCTCTCTCTCTCTCTCTCTCTCTCTCTCTCTCTCTCTCTCTCTCTCTCTCTCTCTCTCTCTCTCTCTCTCTCTCTCTCTCTCTCTCTCTCTCTCTCTCTTTCTCTCTCTCTCTCTCTCTGAGCATGAAAATATACTCTTACTTATATAAGTGAATTAAATTTTTTTTTGGATGAACCTTGGAATAATATTGAGTACTATGATTTTGATGAACACAATAGGTCTAAAACTTATAGTTATCTCCCTGCTTTAATTAATGTACTTATTATTATGTTCATAGTTTACATAACTTAAATTCACATGATAACAAAATATCTTCTACTCCATTATCATGTGATACTTATTTGTGAATTAATTAAATATTAGATACCAATTAATCTCCCTAAACTCCCCTTACTATAGTATAACATGTTTCTCAACCTAATATACATGAGGGTGATAACCAATTTCCCTCTCACCATGTCCAAGTTATCACCCCTCCAAAGGTTACAAAGAGCAAACTAATCATCCCTAAAAAAGGTCCCTGATGTATTATACCAAAGGCTAAGATAAATAACAAAATTCAAAAGTTAAACTAACCCTTTATGATGATAATATACCTTCATAAGAGGTAATTTCCTTAATTCATGTCATGGGTAGTTTATAATAATAATTACACCATCTAACATTGGATAGTAAAGCATACCACTCCTGGGTTGATTGTAATTCCATCCATGGAAATCATATTCTATGCAAAATATTCACTATAGATTTGCCACCCAACTTTTATATTCAAGTGTTACCAAAATTTGATGGGTATGGAGACCTGTAATTACACCTTCAATATTATGGGAAATCCATTGCACATGTCACCAATAATTTGACTCTACTACAATTATTTCTAATGTCTCTAGAAGGTGATGCATTAAATTAGTTTCCTCATACACCACTTAGTGGATTATTACATATATATTATGAGTTAGACATAGTATTTATCAAGAAATACATTTATAATAAGGGACCTTGAGTCACATATGAGAGGTTACTTTCACTACACTAGTGTGATATAAAACCAATTACTTAGTATATTATAAGATTCAATTTGTGTATGCATTAGTTGATTTATTAGATGATAAATTTAGAGGTATAATACATCATTTATAGATGCCTTATTCTTCCTCTTAAGGATAATTTTTTATATAATATACTAATCATTACTTAATCTATGTAATACATCTATAGCATTAGAGATAGAGTTGGGGCTAGTTGCTACACATTTAGAGACAGATTTGGATGTAGGTTTCCTAGATCCATAGTCATCTAACATGGTAAAAAGACCTAATACACTTCTGAATAAGAAAGAAGTGAAACAAAAAAAACTAATAAATATACTTATCAAGGGAAAATAACCACTTCATAGAGCACCTCATATAGTGAATAGAACACATAACACAAATAGAGGGGTTATATAGTTTTCAGAAAGAGATATGACTCATGATATCTTTCTTACATCATTATATAAGGAGATGATAAAAACTCCTTATACTCATCACCATACATCACACCATCTACATAGGATACAAAATAAACCATGTTGATGTTTTCATAAGATAAATGGACATTCAGGCAATAACTATTATGAACTTATATATCACATTAACCAGTATGTCATCAAAGGAATTATAACATTCACGTAGGGGGAAATGAGATATCAATCCCATGATCTCTTATATCACACTCCTATATGATTGAGTTATCCTAGGATATTACCTTTAAGGATCCATTGGTTATTCATCATATGATCCATGTAGTTTCTAGGACACCTACTTATGAGAGATCTCATGCACCATAAATTCAGTAGAGATGGTAGTAAGTTCATAGAGATCATATCATAGTCTTAGTTTTCCCATTTATTATATATTTGGAAACAATCATAGAGATCATATCAGAACATCAATTCACCCACTAATTAATTTATTTTGAAAAAATCACAAAGATCAAAGCATAGTCTCTATTCACCCACTGATTAAGATATTTGGAAATAACCATAGAGATCAAAGCATAATTTCAATTTGACCACCGATTAAGATATTTGGTAATAATCATAGAGATCAGAGCATAATCTAAATTCACCCACTGATTAAGATATTTGAAAACAACCATAGATCTCAAATCACAATCACAATTCAACCATTGATCAAGATATTTTCCAAATATCATAGAGCTCAAAGCAAAGTTTTAGTATAACAACTAGTGAATATTTTTGCTATATAATTTACACACTTAACTACTAATAGTGTACCACACATAGTATCACTTCTAGAATCTACATCAGCACTAACACAACATGAGAAGTATGATCACTTATTCACCATGTCATCTAGGTTTAGATAGTGCATACCATAGCTACATGATCCACACACATATATCCTACAATACTCCCATAAAACCCATAATAAAAATTATCATTCTTAGTTCACTATACATGTCTACTTAAACATTTATATATATAAAAAATTCATTACCATTACTTATACACATAACATATTCCCATATAACCATATAACATAATGAAAATAATCAAACACAGGTAAAAATGCATAATGGAAAAAATCAAGATAAAAATATAAACAAAGCCCATATAACAACAAACATCCATATATATTTATAACTCAGAGCATAGTTTCAATGTAATACTATAAATCACTCAATAATCTTGACTTGGTCACCAGGATCAACCCCCTCACTTTGCACTCTCTAATACATACATACTAAAATTAAAGGCTCCACTATCCCTTTGTGACCTTGATTGAGGCCTACATATACTCCCTCTCTCCTGTAACACACCTAAATTGACTAGAACCTTTGTATGTTATTGTTATAGATGTATATAGGCATCCACTATATGGATACCTACCCCACATTGATTATTATATATAGGAATAGATCATCTTTGTAACTTTTTAGTGCCTCATCCCTATCATTAGTTACTTACCTATATGCTATAGTTCATATGGATTCTCGATCAAACAAATGAGCATGAACACTAAAAACATTTGTGTCCCTCTCCACTAATCCATCATCAAATACATCATCAAAGATGTGTCATGTTATTACTCAGAGCACATACTCAATGGTATTCTCCCAATACTCATCATCACCTAAACATACACATACCAACACAATGCATCAGATACCTACCCAATTAAATAAGTAAATAAGTAACTAGAATATACACATATAAAATATCAACCTATGCTCAAAGACTTTAAGGGGCTTGACATCCAACACATCTTCCATGATAATACGACCTCTTAGAAATAAAAGTTCCCATCTATCCTCCTTCCACCATTCTATGTAGGCATCAATCATGCCTAGATCATCCACATATGGTATATCAAATTACCAAATCTTAATATCTAAATGAAATTAGATATAACTCTATAGATGATGGTATGGGCCTACTCCCTGTCCTCACTGGACCCCAAGAACTCTTCAACTGTACCAATGGCACTGATAAAACATCATGAGTAGCACCAAATTATTACATCACTTGTATATACTAAAACCTCTCAAATACATTAACCTAATGATCATGTAAACAAAACCTCACTCATACCTATCTTAACTAAACATCATCCTCAATCCATCCCTCATATCCCCTATAGGACCTCTAGATAATGTCTCTAGCTAGCAACCTATCAAACACTTATCCACACTACATTGTGCTCCTCTTAGGCACATGGATCCTACTATTCCACCTCTTTACAAACATTTGAGAGAGATCTAAATCACATTATTAAGGAAACACTAATATAGTCACTACTATATACTCTTAACCCCAATAATACAATAGTGTAAAAGACCCAATACCACCTACACACATCTCCTAAATGAAGCAATATAAATCTTGATACAGGTGGGATAACATAGTATGACCCCAAAAATACATAGTACCATAATCTATTATATCTTGTGATATCCCATGCATCAATATGAGATAGATAATCCACTTCCATCCACATAATAAATGAATCCAATAAAATTACTAAGAATTTCCAAAACCATGAAACATTCATTATGATAATTAATGACAATAATATATCATTATAGCTCCTTTCCCAATGAGTTCCCATGAACATCATAAAAAATACCTTACAACCCTCTCTATAGATTTGTCACTAATAGCCTCCTATAGTGTTAATCTCTAACCAGTAACTGACAACCTTAAAATTTTATAGACATCTTCCAAGGTGACAATCATCTCCCTAGTTGGTAGCCAAAATGTACTGATATATATATCCCACCTCTCACATAATGTTTTCATCATATAATTTTCTAGGGCATCATATCCAATGATGTTTGATGTCCTAGATTTACTCTATCTACCACAATCATCTTTTCATCTATTAAGTCTAATCCCTATAATGTTTTCATCATCTAATCACTTTAGAACTCTCTCATATGCACATCCACCTACAAAAATATAGCCAAATATGACACTATAATTATAGAATATTAGATAAATATATAAAAATATTCATCATACATAATTCAAAAATAATAAGCACCACAAACTAGGCCTAGTGGACATTAGCACTACATATGGGACACTAGCACCATGTCCTAAACACTAGTGCTATTATCAATATAGTAATGCCACATTTCTAAAAATGACCCTAAATTACCAGATTTTCATTAAAAATAGTAAATGTGTACTAAATGTGTCAAAAATAGGGAAAACAACAAGCTCTTTACTAGGGTAACCTCCTCTTTGGCCTAGATAAATGCCTCTACCTCTTCATATCAAGTCACACTCACTCTTTGTCTCCTTGGCATACTATTTATCTCAAAGCAAACAATCACTATCAATTCAAATGAGTTGTTAAACAAATAAAATAATATATTTAAGTCCCATTTTAAAAATTCCACCTTACTGAGGTTGAGCTTGCATTCCAATTTATATATCTAATAATAATTTTTTTTTAAATGTGGTATTTAGAGAACTATAACTCCAACTTACAATCCATTTCTTATGGGTGGGACTTGACCTTGATTTACATCACCCTATATTAGTTCTAATAATATCATGATCAAATTTAACTCCACAAAATGATAAAACCTATATTCCATTAACAAACTCAATATACACCAAAGGTATATCCCATTACCAATTTAAACAATTGACTCTATCAAAATCAACAAGATATTCAAACCTAAAAACAACATCACCCCATCTAACTATCACCATCATACTAGTTGGTGCCACTTTTGGTCAGATACCCTTACCATAGTTTTGGATTTATCACTAAAAGGGGGGTATTTACACATAAATTGGTTTAGATACGGATTTAAATAGACACATAGATTGGTTCACTTAAAAATATTTAGACACATAAGTTTATGTAGATATATAGTTTGACTTGATATGTAGATACACATACACATAATTTTATGCATATATATAGTTTGACTCAAATATATAGATACTTAGACATAATTTTACATAGATATATAGTTTGACTTAGATATAAAGATATTCAGACACATAGGTTAATTTAGATATACATATTTAAACATACATGTTTTCTGAGATATACAGTTTACTTAGATATACAACCTGACTTAGATATAAATATATTTAGATACATTATTACACTACATAGATTTTAGGTTTGGAGGCATGATGTAGGTCATGAATCTTTGAAATCTTAGTGCTTCACCAAATCATATAGACAAAATGACAAGTTATACAATTCTCTATATTGAGATTACTAAGTTACACTCAAATCATCAGGATTCCCCTAAGATTTCACCAATTTGGGTCACATGACCATCTATAGTGGTTGATTCATAGCCTTACACTAAACCTAGATTATATATGCTAAGTGATAGTTTTGAACTTTATTTTTAGTTTACATACTCAAATTCAGTCCAGATATCAGGGTGGGGGAAACATAGGGTGTTATTCCTCATGATTTAGTTCACTATTCAGATTCAGTATAGAAAGAACCCACATTATGGATTTCCTCTTCACATTATTCACTCTATCTCCTATCCACTTCTTTATCCAAGAATGAGGCCAATTCCAAAGCATAGTTGCATAGGTAAGTATAGGTACACATTCCTCATTTTATTTTAATCTAGTACTTTTATTTTATTTCACTACTAGAATAAAAGGGGGGAAATGTATATGACCTAATTTGGTCAAGAAATGGCACGTACTATGTATTTTGTTACTCTTTCACATGAAGGTCTTAGTGATGAATATATCCCTTATTCACATGGTCATTTTGGATCTTTTAATCTTTTTATGTGTTTTTTTTTCCTTTTTTTCACCCTTAGTGGTCCTAAGTCATCTCCTCCCAATCACATGGGCCCATAACCTATTATGCCTAGTCTTAACTCTATTTTTAGACCTCATGGCACTAGTACCCTTATCTAGATAGCAGTGCCACATGGTGCTAGTGTCCACCTTTTGGTGCTAGTGTCCAATGGTCATTTTCTTCCATCTTTTGGTCCTAACCCTCCCTTGAGCCTTTTATTATGTTTTAATCCCTTTTTTGTGTCTTGTAAGCTAGTGAACAAGGTATTACATTGAAATAAAAGTTCCTTATATATAAAGAGCCTCACAATGAATTTTACATCTATCACTTATTATCTTGGCACATAATTACATAAAATCACTCAATAATATAGCTCAATACACTACATATTACTCAACCATCAAATCTAGACTTACATGCTTGATAAAATAAGGGTATAAGCAAAAGTCATTCTAGTATAGCATGTGCATTGATTATGCACATTCCCTAAGGGAGAAAAACATGTGATATGAGACCCATAACATTAGGGTTAGTGTAGGTAATGGCTAGGACAATAGAGTTTTTACTCTGTGTGATGATAACTATCCCATAACCCAATTTTTTCCTTTCTTTTGTAATTGATCCAATTGTTGTTTCATGTGTGTAGGTATTCATTAGGATTTTTAAATATATTAATGCAAAATAATGACACAATAAATATTCCATAAGTCACATAATCATCTATAGGTCTTTCAAACTTTCTCATAGCTTTTTTGAAAGTTTAAAATAGCTCTTCTTAGAAGGAAACTAGTGCCATAATTAGACACTAGCACCACATGGTATTATTGTGATCATAAGGGTGTTATTTTCTAAAGTTTGATTTTAAATACAATCATAGAACAAAAGATGCATGACTGATCCCCAATCCTATTTAATCCTCTTGAGCCATAGAAATACTTGTTTTACTCTAGATAAGTACAGTTTATTTACACATTTGCTATTCTAGGAAGAGATTGTCATATCAATTATTCATGTATTCATTTCAAGTTATTTATATACTCACCCTTTTAACAACCTAGGATTTATATCTAATAAGTCCTAAATAGTTAAAACACATTCCATATTATCTCAAAAAAAATTTGCCATTTATGTGAGGGATGAGAACCAAATACCCTAGTATTGAGGAATCATTTATTACTTTCCCCTTGTAAATCATGCTTATACCATTAGTCTTCTACGATAAATATTTATTTTGAACCTCTTTCTTAGGGTCCTATTTCTACGAATACTTTTTTTTTAAGCATTTCTTATTTGTTTAAATCTTATATTTGTAATATTTTAATATGTAACTATTATGTAGATAACTATTATTTATGTAACTCAACATTAGAAGATAAACCCCAGGTACAATAGGTTTTTCAACTTTAGAATGTGTGTTTGACTCTTAGGGTGCTTTGATAGTTGTATTTGATGTAATTTCACCACTAGAAATAATATTTTGTATTTTTATCTTCAAATCCCAACACCTATCCATATGATTTCCATGAATTTTATGATAAGATCAATAGTATTTGGAAATTTTTATAGGACATGTAGGAATAAAAGTGAACAAATCATTTTGAAGCATAATTTTTAGCATGTCAATTATATTTGTAGTATAATTAAGCTAAATTATTAAGTCATTAATTGCATATTATTTTTTCTTCTTAACCCATAATTGAGATGAGTCTATTAATGAAAATTGGTTTTGGATGGAGAGCTAGATATGTAATTTCCATTAGTAAATTTATGATTTTTTTACATGTTCAAGCTTATTTTCAATTGATGTAAATTTTAAATTTAACACGTGTATTTATTTTTGGAATGATTATATGGACTTCATCATAGCAATCATCTAATCCAAAATGGATACTTTAGATACAATAGTTTTCATTTTATCTTTTACATCAAAAAGTTTAGGTACTTCCAATTTAATATTCATGGAATATTATTGAAGGATATGCATCCTACCTCTTTGGATTGTGATAGCATGGGACTCATTATATAGAATGATACTTCAGAGAATAATATTTGATAAATGTTATCCATCACTACCTTAAGGAAGAATGAAATAAGTGACACATGGAATCCCTTAAGATTTGACATACAAAAAATGCATGTAACTAAGTAGAGTTAAGAAATTTGTATTAATTATTTTAGACTTGGTTTTATTATACATAAATTTTGAACCATGTCATATCATTATTTTGATATATATTACATATTTTAGGAAAAAACATGTAATTATGACAATAATAGATGGAATTATAATATATATACATCATGTATCCATTAGATACATCATACAATACTTAAAATAAAGGGTTTAAAACACTAAGAAAATTGTGAAGAATTTTTACAAATAAAAATATTTATAAAATATAAGAAGATAAAAAAAATCCATTTTTTTGAAAAATATGTATTTCACCTTTTAGCCTAAAATTACTAAAAAATATTAAAACCCTCTTTTTAGAAAATATGTATATAATTTTAGGTAAAAAACTAATTTCTAATCCAATAAATATGAGTAAAAAAAACAATAATACTTGCTAAAATAGAGTTATTTTGAATTATATATGTACCTAACAATTTAAAAATCTAATAGAGGAAGCCCTAATAAGATAATAAGCACAAAACCTTAGGGAAAAGGAAATAAATTTTATATTTGTGTTTATGATAAAGGGAAATAAAAAATCATGTATAAAACATTAACACATGAATATAAAACTTTAAGAAGATATATCTAAACCTATAAAGGAAACCTAGGGTTTGTTTATGCTCAAAAAATAAATGTAAGGTTTTAAGGATTGAAACCCTAAGATAAAAGAATCACCTTTGAGGGGAAATTATAAATAAAATTTAAAAATTATATTTAAACATATAAATTTAAAACCATAGGAAAATAGAAGGAAACCCTAAAGGAATCTAGGATTCACTGTGCTCAAGATATGAATTGGGTTCACCAATATGTTTTATATTATTTTGGGTTTGATAGTATAAATAAACCATACATTAAGTATAATCATATTGTATAATATATATCTAAATTAAAAAAATATTATTTTAACAACAATATATATCATAAAAATGTGTATCTCTTGAAAGCTGGTACTACCCCTCCAAGAATTCTGAAGTAATTTTTTTATGGAAACTTACTCTTCCCCATATTTGGTGGGGAATATGGAAGGAAAGAAATAACCAAATTTTTAGAAATAAAGAACTCCCTAGATGGGTGGTAGGACAGAACATCATTAGAGCTATTAAGGAGAATTTTTTTTCACAAAAGAATCCAAGCTCAACTCTCCAAGTGGATAATCCCTAAAGTACAAAAAATTCTAAAGGTAAACCTAATAATCCCAGATTAGGAGTTACATGGAATGCTCCCCCTCAAGGGTGGATTAAAGGAAACTTTAATGGAGCTGCTAAAGGGAATCCAGGGAATGCAGGTTGTGGTGGAGTCTTGAGAAACCATACGGGAAAGGTAATTGATGTTGTTACAATCCCCATTGGTAAATCAAATTGTCACATTGCCAAAGCTACTGCTGCCCTTTAGACCATCAAAATAGCTGTGGATTTGGGATATCCCAAATTGTGGCAAGAAGGGGACTCATTGAACATCATAAATATTCTTAACAATAAAAATATTGTGTCTTGGACTATAGAGGCTATGGTAATGGAGATGAAAACCTTAATAATTTTTTTTGATAAAGTGACTATAATCCACACCTATCGTGAAGCCAATGGAGTTGCAAATTGGTTAGCAAACTGTGTAGTTTGGATAAGACAAAAAGTGAGGTGGCAGGAAACATTAGAAAAGAATGTGGAACTGAGGGTGCTCATTCTTCATGATGTAACTCATGCAAAGGAGGGAAAGATTAGATTGTAATAGAAATATAATGAGTTAGAGGAGTGGCTTCATGGGGAAAGGTCTACAATCATTAAAGAGGAACGCTCTTGAGAGTGAGAAGCAGATCCTGAATGTGCCCAAACAAAGCCAACTTTTAAATCAAATTGGTAGTAGGTGGGATCATTGTAAAGTTCATAGCGACTGGGTTTCAAAGGAAATGAGTATGGCTCATGAAAGGAAGGGAGAACCAAGGAAGTAGGAACCCAAAAACTATGATGAATGGAGAGAAAAACAAGATGTCTGGAGAATTCTGCAGAAAGGAAAAGTCGTGAACTATATGGAAAGGCTCCATGGGTCAAAACCGCATATCACTATGGCTTTTTTCAAAAATTGGATTGATGAAAGGGTCACTTTGCATGGTATCACAGTGAACCTAACTGAGGATTTTATAGCAGAGGTTATAGGGCTGCCTACGGATGGACTTAAATTCTCCAAGCAGACAAGCATTTCAAATGAGGCCTTTTGTAAGTTCCCCAAGATGGATGTGGAAGAGCAGAAGCTGGTCAAGAATGGAGATTTCTATGAATTGGAATAGATTAAGGGGATATGGAGGGATGTCTTATGCTGTATAAGGGAGTATTTCATCCTGGATGGAAGAAGCAAGAGAGTGCATAAATTCCACTTTGTTTTCCTTAATCATTTCAGACACAAGGTAAGATTGTCTTTTCCCTTTTACCTGCACTTCTCTTTGGTCCAAAGTTTATTTGCTCACAAGAAGAAGGAAATGCATCCTATCCTGTATGAAGGCCTAATTCTATTAATCGAAGGCTACTGTAAGAATAAAGCTATGGTTAAGAACCCTAACCAGGGGAAAAATAAGGAGTCTGGGAGTAGAAAGAGTGAAATTGTAAAAGGGAAAGACAAAATCAAGTTCCCCAATGCCAAAAATTAGAATGTAGAAGAAGATATAGAGTGGGAGAGAATTAATAAACCTAGGGAGGAAATTTTGGAGGAAGAAGGTACTAAAAGCTGGAATACAAATTCAAATGAGGATGAATAATGTCAAGAGAAGAATGAGAAAGGAGTCAACAAAGAGGAGGAATCTGAAAATAGTAAAGAAGAAACTAAGGAAAATCAGAAAGTGTCAGAGGAAGATATTGTCCAGGATGGTCCTGTTGAGGACCCTATTTCAAGAAACGAAAGGGAAAATACAGTTCAAGATGACAATCAAGAAATGGACATGGAAATTCAAACTGGAACAAAAGAATAGTATCAAAGGGGCCGAGAGGATCACTTTGAAGAAGGTGGGAATAGTCCCAATAAGAATTATGAGGAATGGAGAGAGAAAAGGTAGAACGATGGAATGCACACACCTATGAGTTGGGTTAATTGCAAAGCAGAGGCTTCTCTCCAACTTGATTCTTGGATGTGTAAGGAGATTAAGGATCTCAAAAGGAAAGTGGAAATTATGGAAGATAACCAGAAAGCTGCATGGAACAAAATTAACAACATGGAAAAAAAGATAAGAGATATCCCATTCAAGATCAAAGATTATGAGAATAACCTTTGGGAACTCATTAGGGAGAATAGAATGAAAATGGAGGAAGTAACGTCCAACATTTGTGATGCAGCTGTCAATATTGGAAAAAGAGCCAGCGAGGAGACCAAATCTTTGGAGGGGCCTAGCAAAAGGATGAGACAAAGCTCAAGAAAGAAGGCTACACATGAGGGAGCCAAGATGGTGGCAACTATCACTTAGGATACTATTGTGAAAGGTAAAGAAACTGTGAAAATGATTTTGGAACTAGAAGAAGAGTCTGGTTCTTCTTGTTGGTTATGTTTTTTGGTCCTGTTCTCTGGTTTCTTTTTGTAATCTTCTGTCTATGGTGTAGCCAGATCTATGTTAAATCTAGGTATTGACCAGTGGTCTCTCTGGTGGTTTTAGGTCCATATAAAACCTATTTTTGCTACTTCTCTGTAGTAGTTTTTAGGTTCTACCTATGGTCGTTGATGCTTTGTCTTTCTTTCCTTGTACTTGGGTTTCGGGGTCCCTTCAAAACCTATTTTTACCTTAATCTAAAACAATATATATCTAATTTATTTAAATTTAATATTTATGGAAATGACTTAAAAGATAGGTTTGTTTATCTTTTTTAGGTTTGTGACAATGTCCAATTGTCTAGAGGGATCTATAGTGGCTCTATGTTTACTTAAATAATGAAACAACCTATAAAACTTATTAGGAAAAATCTAGTATTAGTTGGACATCTATGTTGTCCAAATTAGTCTTTAATATTATAGATTCATATAAGGGACCTATGAAGGTTTGTGACAATTTGGATTATTATTCATGCATCTACAAATAGACCCTATATATTTATATTTATTAATACCTATGTGAGTTACTCTATATTCCATAAATAGCAAATTTTAATTAATCAATTATAATAAGATAGGTACCCTATCTTATAATACAATTCCATAAATAATAGAATTCAATACATCAGCTATATGATTATGTTACAATAAAATTTTCTTAATTTAAATATATATTATATAGCTGATTAAACATAATGTCTTGGATTTTTTAGATTATCAAGAGGCATCATTAAGTTATTGACTAATTTATTTCCATTAAGTCTTATATGTTATGCTTTATGTTGGTTCTATGACCTCTATTTTCAATCAATCGATGCCTTCAATCCTTTAGCTAATCAGTTCTAAGCACACTTTTCAATCAACCTCAATAATAATATGTACTGTGCTCATATTTTAAAACTTAAGTAAGGACATGTATGAAAGTAAAACTAGATATTTATATAACTTTCCCCACGTAATAATATTCAAGATTGTATAAGAATGATTGGTAATATGTTTAAATTAGGGTAATGACGAATAATGGATCCTCTAAACCGACACTAAGGGATATCTTATCACACTATGGAAAAGGAGATGTTTCCAAGGCCTCTAGTCAAATTCCATATTGTGATAACCCTATCTAGGTCTTTATGATTGCAAATAATATTAATCAAGCTAATATACTAAACAAATATGCAAGCTAATCCATTGAATGCATATGCAATCCAATATAGTATTTACCAAATTTTGTGGCACAAATGAGGAAAATAATAGACATGAAAATACAAATTTATCTACCATCTAGAAATGATCTAGGTAAGGAGAGATAAAAATAAATATATTAACTCTACAATATATACTTATCAAAATATGAAGGGCTAGGAATATACTTACCTTTATTGAAGTGAACTTGTCATACCTCACCATCTCCCTTTATCAATGGTGCTTTGTAAGAGGTTGTTATGGTCTTGTAAGGATCACAAGGATAAATTAAATTTAGGCTAAAATGCCTCTCCTATACATCTAATAATTCCAAAAGATAAGTTCTTTTCTTTAAGGGTAAAAACATAAGTAATAAAACATCATATGGATTATATAAGTATATTTTGTGATCATTAAAGATGTGAATTGATTAATATTATCTTAAAAATAAAATGAAAAGGTGTGTGTGTGTGGGGGGGGATTGATCCTAAATCCTCTAAAAAATTAAGTCAATAATGTTGACTTGGTCAAACTTGTTAGGTAAGAAATAGAGCCATTAGGTCTCAAACTATGTCAACTTGGTCCAACATAGTTCTATAACATGTGGTAAATTTCATAATGGGGTTGACCCAGTCGACCTAGTAGGATACATGGTAAAAATGAGTTTTTTTTTAGGGATCATTTTGGGCAATGAGTTTCTTAAGAAAGTGTATAAGTAGGATTTAAAATCCTAAGGAAATGGATAGGAGTATCTTTTATTTTTTAAAGTGTGTTATAGGGGATAATAATCCTATAAATCACCAAAGGTATACCCACCTTTTTCCTAATGCACCCTTTAAGGCATGTACTCAGAGAGATTGAGATTCAATGGGTTCTTACAAGAGAGAATTCATCAGTAATTGATAAAGTTTAAAAATATTGTGTGTATACATATTTCCCATTTAAATCTTATCACATGTCACATAATTATAATATGGTATGGTGATTCAATAAATAACATAGAAACCCACAATGTTGAGCTAATAACTTACATTAAAAAACATAACTTGAAATGATATTCAACGAAATAACTAAAGTAATGTAAAAGTATCATATATGTACCTTGACCTATTAAAGGATTAAATGAAATGGGTGGTGGGGAAAGTGTAGGAGATAAGGCATAAAATATTTATTATAATCAAGACACTCAAATTAAGTTAGCAAAATAAGAGGATTTTTGGCATTAAGGACTGTAAAGAAATTACCTTATCCCCATAAATTTGGGTTATTTAATGAAGTATAAATATCATATTGTGAAATCTATATGCATGAAAATTAAAATAGGCCCACTTTCCCACAACATATTCACCATTTCTCAAGACCCTTTATAGATTTATTGGTTTATTATAAATATTGGGTACTTTTGTGAAAAATTAGGTATCACTATATATAATTTTGAAACTTTTATCCTAGTCTACTAGCCTACCACACCACAAAGGACCTCAGCTCTATCATGAGGCCAATTATGGAGTTTTATATTTTACTAAAATATAAGGTGTGCTTAATAATCACATCTCATAGTGTGATTTTTACCTTTGAATGTTCATTTTTACATTTTGATTATTTTCATTTGTTTAAATGATCTGGATTTTAACTTTTATGGATTTTTTATTCTTCCTCCATATGGATTTTTACAATCAATATGGGTGTTAAAAATAACTATCACTATAAAACTTAGACTTGGTAGCTAAATAAAATAACTTAGAGAGCATGGTATCTATGGGTCTTGTACTAACAAGTTTAAGTAAAAATGTTATCTTGAAAATGACCTTGGTGGGACCAAGTGGAATGAAAGTTGGGGAATCAAGGAGAATGAACATTAAATGATTTAATTACCTCAAATCACAAAAAAAATTGAGAATGTGAGAAAGTTATTATGATAATTAAGTATGAATACATATCTTAATATGTAATGGATGTGAAGAGAAACCTGTAAAGATAGTTTGTTTTGAAAATGTTTAAAATAAAGAAAATAAAAATGATTTTGATAGTATGAGATCAAAAACCTTAAATAATGCCTTAAATTCTAATAAAATCACTCTAGGTTAATATTTTTTTAAAAATTTAATAGATGCTATGAGGAAGGCATAGCCCTATCCAAGGTCTTACATTGAAACTCATAAAAGATAAACTAAAGAGGGAAAAAATGTGAATATGTTATTGTGATGAAGGCCTAGTCATTCCAAGGTCTTATACTGAAACTCAAAAAAAAAAAAAAAAAAAAAAAAACTTGTAAAATGATAGACTCATCATCAAAGAGAAAAAATTAATACTATTTTTATGAAGTAAAAGATATTCATGAGGAAGGTTGGGTCTTATCCACAGTCTTACAATGGAATTCTTGAATTAAATGAAAGGAATAAAATGGAAACCTAAGGACCAATTATAGGGACTAAGGTTACTGCATATATTGTATTGATGAAAAATAGAGATCATTCTAGGAGACCTATAAATAGTTTTAGTATATACAGTATATGGAAATATTAAAATAAATTAAATGTTTAAGAGAAAGAATTATTTATAAATTAAGAATTAGTAGGTTGTTTAAAAACATGTCATTCATTATTTTGTGATTGATAGGTACTAGGACCAAGGATATATTTTACTAGATAAGGACCCCTACCATTTTTGGGCATATTTTCCTTATTTGTCATGTGTATAGTTTAGTTTGAGGACTAAATCACCAACATTAAAATTTTGTACTTTGACCTTTTTATTATGTCATTTAGTAATGTTAGCCTTGTATTAGTGATTTTGTTATAAATAAGCCATACAGTGATCATCAATAAAGTATAAATCATGAAGACAAGTTTCATATAATTATTCATCAAGAATTAAATAATAAAGAGATATACATTAATATGGGAGTTAAACCTTTAATGGTAATACCAATTCAGAGGTATATACAAGTGAAATTTGTGTTTCCCCATTAGTAGTGAATATGATAGTGCAGTAAGCCCAAAATATGGGATATAGATAGAGGTGTCAATCAGTACGAATTTATCTAACAGTTTTTATAATATATATATATATTTTTAATTTATTGGTGGCCTTTGCTTGACCATTACAATGAGGATGGTAAGTTTTTAAGAATTTGTGGGAAATTTTGAATTTTATACATAATTATTTGATATATTTATTTTTGAAATTGCCACCAATATCAAATATGATGGTAAGGGGAACTCTAAAATGACATATGATTTTGTTGAGAATAAATTTTGAAATAGAAATTTTGGTGACATTAACAAGAGGCATGGATTCTTCCCATTTGGTAAAATATTTGGTAAAGGTGATAATAAATACATGTCCATCTTGTGATTGAGGTGATTTATCAATGATATATAATCCAAACATATAGAATGGCCAATGTGACTCTATTTTTTGGAGTTTCATTGAAGGGGGAGTGAATTAGATCATCATGGAGTTGACAAGGATTATATTTTTTATAAAAATTAATAGCATATTTTTCAAGAGTATACTAAAAGTATTTTTAGGCTATAGTATGACCACTATAGTGACCACCATAAATTCCCCCATGTGTTTTCTCTAGGAGAGTAGGATATTCCTCTTGCCTTATATAGTGTAATAAGGTTCTTACTACATTATGATAGTAAAAGGTGTAGTATCAAAGTATATACTTGAAATATTTTTTACATATCTGAGTCTTTTCATGAGAATATGTGTTTAGGGGTAGGTTTAATTTTTAATAAATTGAATTATGTTTTTATACCATGGGATTTGTCTAATAGTAATAACCTCAATATGACAAATTAGCAAATCATTTTAGGTTTGTAAATAATAAGGTGTTTTCTTATTTGGATAAGAAATTGAGAATCATGACGTACTTGGTGTAGGTAAAATAAAGATGTTGATGAAGTGAGAGAGTTAGATATATAATTTTTATATCTTGTAATTATTTCAATGGTAAAAGAGATAAATTATTTTGCAAATGTAGTATAAATTTGAAGATATGTGATTAAGTTTTCACTTTTACATTGATATTCATCACTAACTTGATGGCATATAAGTTTTGAATCACCTAGAATATTTAAATATGGTATGCATAAATTTATTATGGATTTCATGCATATAATTATAGCTTCATATGTAGCCATGTTATTGGTAACATCAAAAGTTAAACCAAATGCTAAAGGTATAATTTTACCATGTGGGTTGGTTAGAATACATCTTGCCCCAACTCCTTTGAGGCATTTTTCACCTTCAAATCAAAGTGTCTAAGCATATTCATGTAAGAAATTTTTAACTTATGGTAATTATTTAATAGATACTTTATAATTATTGGTAGGAGTGTGATCCTTTTCTTCTAGATTATTTTATTCTATATCAGCATTGAAATTGTGAAAATAATCTTTGAGAGAAATTACTTGGTTAAGACATTTGATATAAAGTTTATATTCATTAGGATAGTATCTTGAAGGTGATTTGAAGGTGGTAAGGAAGTTGTTTCAATTTGGTCTAAGATGATTTGTCCTTTAACAATTTTTTGTGTAATTACTCAAAGGCTAAATTCCATCAATAGGACCATACATTTGTCAATTCTATCTCCATGTAAGAAAGCTTTGGAGAAGAAATAAAAAAATGGATTAGAATGGAAAATGAAATAATTATTTTGATAAAAAATATAATGATGGATATTTTCATCTAAAATATATGTGTCAAGACAATCACATTCAATTTGTTATAACATTGTTATAATCGACTAAACCTTGACTGATATAGTAAATAGCATATTCTCTACCATTATCATCCTATTTGTAAATCATTGCCCCAGCTAATATGGGGGTAGAAGATGTATATATAATTAAAGGATAATAATTTTAAGGTGGTTAAAGATTAGGAGGATGGGGTATATATTCCTTCATATTATCAAATGATTTTTGGAATGAATCTATTCATTCTAGAGCATTACCTTTTTTAAGAAGTGAATTGAAGGAGTAAATAAAATAAGTCATTTATGGGACAAATCGATGAATTTACCCAATTTTCCCAAGGTCTGTTCATATGTTAGGAATGTAATGAGGAATAGGAATGTTTATGATAGCCTTAATTTTAGCAAGATCAATGGCAATGGCTTGTAGGGAAACTAAGAAGCTTAAAATTTTACCATATATAACTCAAAATACACATTTATATGGATTAAGTTTGACTTTATATTTAATGAGGTGACTGAAAATGATAGCTAAATCACTCAAGTAAGTTTTATTGATTTTAAATTTATTAATGGTTTCATTCACATAAGTTTAAACTATATTATGAATAAGATTATGGAAAATATGGGCCCTTTCATGTTGATAGGTGGCTCCAAAAAATTTTAAACCAAAGGGATTTTTAACATAACAATAGGTATCCCACTCTATAGTAAATGTTGTTTTATGTTGGTCTTTAATAACTATATGAATTTGATTATAACCTAAAAAATTGTCCATAAGTGATAAAATTTGATACCCCATAGTGGAATCAATGATAGAAACTATTAAAGGTAAGGGAAGGTTACATTTTGGAATGCTAAGTTAAGATTACAAAAATAAATGCATATAAAAATAACCATGATGATATTTTTACAAATGGGAACAATTTTTGATAGCCATTCTAAGTATTCCATAGGTTTTATAAATTTATCATCCAAAATATTAATGATTTCATTGTGACATAAGGTAGAAATCTTAGGTGGAAATTTTCATTACTTTTGTCTAACAGGTTTAACATATAGTTTAGTGATGATATTATGCACAATGATGATATGATCAATACCCAACATATATTCATATAATAAATTTAATGATTCATGATATTTTTCAAATAACAAACTAAATTTATCATACTCTTCTAGATTGAGTTCTCTAGATCTGATAATAGGTCAAGGACATGGTGTACCAGATTCTATTTTTGTGGTTTCCTTAATGATCATAAAATTTCCATGTTGGAAATGGTATGGAGCAGGAGGGAAGGTAGAAATAGTGTGTGTTTTAGGATCAATACTAGTGATTAAATTATTATGAATATAATTTACCAAGTTTTTGGTATTGGCATGGAAGTTGAGGTTCTTTATCATGAAGTAGTTAAATCATATATTCATCACTAAGAAGCATGGGTAAAGGTCATAACATTCATCATCTACATCCAAATCAATGATTTGACTATTTTGGGTATCATATTTATAATTTATTTATATAAAATTGATGGATTTATAATCTAAGGTAACTTATAGTGTAGTAATGATTATAGGTTCCATGTTAGAGATATTTGGTTGAGGAGTGGAAATGTTTGTTTTAGATTTGGTCAATAGTTAAAGCTTCATTTATATTGAGTTGTGTATCTTTAGTATCATCAATGTGATCATATGAGTAAAAATATTATTGATTTAATATGTCTTTGATTACCCATGGGGTATCTAATAATTGTGAATTAATGGGAGATACATAATCTTCAGGTTCTAATTCAATATCAAATGATATATGAATGACACGTACATCATAATGGAAGCCATGTATTTTTACTAATGTTTTTTGGTAATGTTGTATATCTAAATCTTATGATTAAGATTGGTATATTATATAATTATCATCATAAGTGTGATAAATAGTGCATGCTTCTATTTCTATGGGATAATCAATAGTTGAAACACCTAGATTGTTTAATTTTCAAGGAGATAGCTATAGGACATTGAAACATTTTTTCCACTCCATATTCATCACATGTAAAGTCATATTCTATGGAATAATATTTGTATTTATTGTATGGAGGAGGATTTTTAGTAATATCATCAATTAGAGTAATGGTGCAATCACATATAAGTAATGAAGTAGTAAGTCATTATTCAATATAAGGAGGTAATATGTTGGTATTACAAGTATTTTTAATTCATTAGTTTCATCATCATCTAAATCAATGAGAGTATCATGTAAATAAAAATTCATGTTAATAAATTTGGGGATAGGTGCACCACTGATGTACATAATGGTTGAAATGTGATATTTAGATTTAGGATTTGGTAGTTATATACTCCATGAATTAGGATCAACCTCATGATTTTATAATTTACCATTATGAATGAATTTAATACAATGACTACTTAAAGAGGTAATGGCCCACATATAATTCATCCATGGGTGACCAAAGATTATGTTGTATGATAATGGTAAAACAAGAACCATGAGCTTAGTATGGATTATTTTAGGTCCAATAGTAAGTGGGAGCCAAATACAACTAAGTGGTTTTTTATTTGTTTTACCAAATCCTCTACATGTTAGATGTGTTTGTTTAAGTTTTTATTTAGTGTACTAATGTTTTGTATTAACCAAAGAGAAGTAACAGTAATACCTAATCCTTCATCTATTAATTTTTTTTGAATAAGGGTATTATCAATCATAATTTTAATAAAGAGGGGTGAATCATCATCTCAAAAAATAGTTTCGTCATTAATCATATCTTTGTAAATAATTCTACGGATGGTTTAGAAGATGTAGAAATAGTTTCAATTGTATGTAATTTTTTAATTAAAGGATATCTAGAAGGAATTTATAAATAAAGTGATGGTGGTTCTTTTATATCTTGAAATTGTTGCATATTGAATTTGTGGTGATATGGAGAAGTAATAACTAACTCCATGAGGGGAATTTGAAAAGGCATTGAATTAAGTTTTAAAAAATTTCAATGTAATTAAGAAAATTAAGAACCAAATGAGGCTTATGAGGTACAATGTTTTTTGAAATATTAAGATAACTAGGTTGAGTTTATGGTTGTGTAAGTGTTTACTCATTTGATTTAGGGGATGTGGGTGTAATATTTGTATTCCTTAAATAATTATTCTTTAGTGTAACATTTATTAGGTTTAGTGACAAGATATTTATAAGTAGGTTTTCATCTATAATTGAATTTTTTGCATTCACATATTGAAAATTGGTGTAATATTGATCACAATCAGTGTCAATTGCACAAATATTATCGTTAGAATGTTTTATGTTAGGAGTAGAAGAAGTGTTTTGAGATTTAGATGATGTAGGATTGGTAATTTATATATTTTGAGAAACTTTTACATAATCATGATGGTATAACTTGATCATAGAATCATGGTCAAATGTGTCTATAAACATAAAACAAACAACTTAACAAGTCCATGACATGTTTCATGAGAATGACCTACATTAGCAAGAAACCAACCAAATATATTAGGGTCATACCATGAAGGTATGAAATTATTATAGATGAAAAGTTTAAATGGAGATAATAACTACTTCATTTATGGGACCATTAATGGTGGGTGGGAATCAATTTGATTATCTATTTTGATTATTATTTATTTCATTTAAGGAGTATTACTTATAATTGCATTCATTGAGGTTTGGAAATATTTCTTAATTGATCTATGAAATCACCTAAAAGTATTAATTGGATGCCAATAGTGTCACTTGAGTTACCTTATCCCTAGGCTTCCCATTGACCTATTTTAGAGCCTTAGAATTTTATTTCCATCCATTCAAAAAATTGTGTTCACTTACATCCAATCAAGACATAGTCCTTAAACTGTCACCTCTAACCCCAATCCAAATTTTCTATAAATATTCCAAGAGGACATTAGCACCACATTTGGGATATTACAGAGATATGGTGCTAGTGTATCCAAATGGGTGCTACTATTCTTAGCCCCAAATCTTCCCAATAAATACTTTTCCATATGTGTGCCCTCTTAAAGTATGCATAAGATCATTTTATTATCTATACAAGTAATAGAACCCTATTAATACAAGTCTAATCTACCTCTATTGAATAGATGGAAAATAGATGCAAAATCTATTCAAACCAAAGACAAAGCTGAGCAAAATCAAGGTACATTATCCCTATTTTACCCTACTTTCTACATACTACTATCTATAATAACCCCAAGTCCATTTTTAAAGAATTCAAAATTTCAAGCATATTCAAGGCACTCAAGGCCACTCTCATTCTAACATTTACTTCCACATACATCAAGTACTAAGTGAGATAACTACATCAGACATGATCCTTCTTTAGAGTATTGGTATGTAGGTAATTCTCTACACATCAAGATGTTGAGGATGTTTAGTCCATCCTAATAATACACTCAAATATTGATCATATCACACTTGAAAAGATAACTAGGGTTTGAACACAAAATCAAACTTTCTAGGTAAAATACACAACTATAGGCTTTGATCTTAAAGGAATAGAACACATAGACATAGGTACAATTACTCCCTAAAAATAGTAACAGTCCTACAAAGAGGACATTAGTGCCACATCTTAGACACTACACACATATGGTACTACTATCCAAATTGGATGCTACTATCTAGTGAACATAAAAAATATCATAATCTTGCTTGCAACATTTAGAATTGCTCAGATATCTAATTTTAGAACCTAGATCATTTGCGATAGTCTATTTTTAGCTAAGTCTATTTCTCCTAATTTATTTTTATTATTATAAATTCAATCAAGGTCAAAATAAGTTACAAATTAGTATTTTAATTATTGTAATTTATTTCACTTATTTATACATCTCAACCCTTTAACTAAATATAAGAATTACTCTTGTAAAACCTTAAAAGGTTAAATCATTTGTTGAACCCATCTTACTTTCATCATTGAATAAAACCCTAGCTTGCATTTAATTCTTATTTTTGTGTAATAAATTGATGGTTGCATACTTCTAATTTTTGGATTTTATTTAGACAACCTACCTAATTAAAATACTTTTTACATTAGGGTTTTAATTTATTTTACACCTAATTTAAATTATTGAAAATTAACCCTAGTTTCAAAAACCCCAACCTTAGACAACCTTAAGGTTCACATTTTTAGTAGTCACTATAATTACAGCTTGCTACCATGATTATCATTATAGAATCCAACTTTTATTTCATGGTACAAAGCTTGGGAATTTTCTTAGAATGTTTATTCCAAACTATTTGTAAAAAGGTACACATGTATGTTACTCCAATCTTGGATTCAGTTTAGGCTAAGATTAATTTTAATATTGGTACTCCATCATGTGAGCCTCATTTTCCTATGGATAATTACTATATGGATCACATTGAGCTTCATATATTCACTACTAGACAATAGAGGGCTTAAAGTAATCCCTTTGTTTTACCTCCACATAGACCACTTGATTATCTCTACTCCCATCCCACCTCTACTACTCACCCCAGGCAAATAGTATATGTTGTGGTTCAAGTTATCACTAAGAAGAACAAGGTGCCTCCTCAATTTATATAATATTAGTGTAACCCTACCATCCCTCCTCATCCCTAACAGACTACAATAGTACCCTTATATTAGCAAAGAGAATTTGACAATATGGATCAGTTGAGGAATACACCATCTAAAATATCTATTTTAGAATTAATTAAAAAAGTAATAATCTTCAAATATATTTTATTTCAAACACTTAAATCACACATGTGTTCCTCATGATATTGAGCCATCATATTTTTCATCTATCATGAATACTATTTAATATGTGGAAGATGTGATATCTTTTTCAAATGAGGATTTACCTTCACAATCAATTGTTGATCAAAACTTAGACACTTTTTTTTCAAGCTCAAATCATTAATACAACTATTAAGCAAGTTCTCACTAGTAGTGGTTCAAGGATCAATATATGTAACCTCACATTCTTTCAAACTATGGGGTTTGATATAACATCTCTTTAAAAAAATATAATAATATTTAAGGGTTTGATGACATTCCTAGATAGATATTGGGATCAATCACATTGGATATTATAGTGGGACCAAAGACATTATCTACCCACTTTTAGGTCATGCCAGATCAATTACATTATAATTGGATACTAGGGAGACCTTGAATACATGTTATGGAGGCTGTACCTTTCACTCTTCATTGATGTGTTAAAATTTTACATAATTGGTACATATAGACATGCCCAGTAGATAATCAGCCATTTTAATATTGTAGGCTCATTGAGCCTTCTACATTAAGTACATCATCTGATGGGACACCTCATGTTCTCATCTAACCCTCACCTCATTATATTCCTATTAATAAGATGCATACCTATGAGGTGGGAGAGTCTATTAAGACCATTTATACACCACCTTTAGAGCATCCTACATCATAGACACCTTCATCGATGATATAGGACCATCCTCTCCAAGCATAACTACCTTATTTTATGATAGAGGACTAGCCTCTCTAAGTAAAGCTACCTTAACTTAGCATAGAGGAATAACCTCTCCTAGTATGGACATCCTCATCTGAGATAGATGATGAGATTATCATAGCCTAATTAGCTTTACTTATTAATTTAGAAGAGGCTTACATTCATAATTATAACATAGATTCATAAGCCACTACAAAGGATTATCAACCACCTATAGACTTCAATGATTATTTATGTGGATTTACATTTACATGAGTAGGTCCAGGGGAATATGGAGATAATTAAAAGGACCTTATACCTCACCCTACATCACTATCATCACTTGTTCAAGATTCTATAGCTATAGGATCCTATACTCAACCACAGTTAATACCAGATCCTTTAACCCATTTAGTACATATGGTCACATATAAGGATACCAATTTAATCATATAGATTTAGGAAGGGAGCTCATAGGATAGACCACACCAGATATTAAAGCTATTACTTGAGAGGGGATTAATTTTATTACCCATATACTAGCATAAATTAGCTAGTAGATTATCACCACAAGAAGGGAAACCATTTTTCCAATTCCATACACTCACGAGACATGATACAGACATATGTGTAGCACTGCAACATATGCTATATAAATTTAAGGCTAAGGTAACTATCCATACTATACAACCTCCACCTCCACATGCACCACCACCACTAGTGATACATGATACTACACAAATATGAGAACCGTAATAGAGTCATTGTTGACATAGATATTCATGATGTTATCCATTTACTATATATATCTTTATCATAAATAGATATCTTCCCGTTGTGGATATAGATGAGGATTATAATCCTAATACTTAAACTTTGGGATTTTTACACCACATTGGTTGTCAAGAGAGTGAGCTACAACATGTTATACACTCAAAGACATGATATTTCCATATTCCATATAATAGTAAAAATATTCTATAAAAATTGTGTCAAGTTTTTAATTTTGACACATTTTGGATCCAATTCTATGCTCCTTTATCAAGTAAATAATGTGGATCCAAAACTTGTCAAGATTCAAAACTTGACATAGTATTTCCAAAAGATTATTATTATGTTATACAGTATCAGGACTCCATTGGATATATTACATTACCATTTTCATGTGGCCCTAAGGTGGCCAATACATTATTCTTAATTTTGAGTAGAGACACACATATATAGGTTACACTTGGTAGTACATGGTTATAGGCAATGGATTATATAGTCGATTAGTTAGAGAGATGCTTGTCATTCACTCATTATGGGCACATGGTTCACATATTACATGATGAAATTGATGAGAACCATAGGTTTCACATAGATACACCATGATCCAATGTGTTTTACCTTGGGACTGTGTAATATGTATCTTACATAGTTGAGTAGCACATGATTTGGATGCACAAACTCTAGACTTATGCCAAAGGTAAAGCCCCACTAATGCATACATATTGGTACAATAATCATGATGATGATGACTTATTTGATTTTTGATGAGATTAGTATATAACATTAGATGATGTTCCACCAAATCCATCATTTTATTATCCACATCCCATGGATGTGATCCGAGCAACATTTCATGTAACAATTCAGGCAACGGTTCTACCCCAATTGGTGACAGAAATTTTAAGAGCCATAAGTTTTACACTGTATCTCTATTTGGATCCTCATTTGAATCATTAGAAATATAATAATGAGGAAAACATGATGAGATGGCATAGAACTATTCTTGATGGTTTTTAACCCCTAAATCCCAATAGAAGTGTCCTAAATTTCAATTTTAATAGTGTAGTCTGAAAATATCAAGTTTATAAAAATAGTAATTTCTCAAATTATATAATGTTGTAAATCATGGAAGGTGAACCACTTCATATCCCTCAATATTGGTTACCTTCCAAATCCTCCTCCTACCTTCAAATTATGTATAAAAATAGATGTACCCTGAAAAGGTAAGCATACATCTCTTCTTAGAGATAGGCATATGTTTGGATCTAAAAATTTGATCAATAAAACATCTCTTCTCAGAGATAACATTATTATAATTGTGTTATTATTTTTTCTTTAAGTATATTTCAACCAAATCTCCTAAGTTTTAGATCAGTGGTATCAAATCAGTTTGTCTTTAGAGTGTATGATCTTGAGGATGAGATCAGATTATAGGAAGCTTGGGTAGAAAATAATATAACCAGTAGACTTCCACATATTAATTATAAATGACCTCAAATGGTGGAAAATGCTAAGACATATGATCATTTTAAGGAAATGGTGAATGAATCTATCTAGTAGTAGCAAGTGCAGATGTTATAACAATTCACCCAAATTTTTTAGCAAATCTTGATGGGAAATTCTAGCTCCTCATCTGCAACCACACATCTTTTTAGTGCCCCAACAACCTTTAAAGTTCAAGTGAATTTTGATATTCCTACATTTGAAGTAAAAATCAATGCTGATGTAGTATAAAATTAGTTAGATCAATTGTCATTCTATTTTTCTATAAGTAAATTCATCAATAAAGAGAATATCACTTTTGCTCTTTTAAAAACATCATTGCCTATGAAAAATTGGTGGGAAGTGTACAGAAAGGGATTCAGTATGGATGATATTGGCCTTGAGGTGGAACCTACCTTGAATGATTTCATAAAAGTTACAAAGGGATAATACTACCCCATTAGAGCATATGATGATCTGTATATAGAGTGGAAACAACTTTGCCAAGGTAAGGAATAGTCTATTCAAGATTACACTTAAATTTTTCATTCTCTATCTACAATATTGGGCATCCAAGAGAGTGAGAAACATAAGGTTCTCAAATATCATAGTGGACTATAATGGTATATATGGAGGGAAATAGAACTCTTCAATTTGAAGACCCTTGGTGAGGTGTACAAGTTCATGGTGAAGATTGATCAAAAACATGGAAGAATGAATATAAAGAGTTAGCCTTCAAAATGGAAAAATGACAAAGAAGCTCAAACCAAATTAGAATCAAAAGGAAGGGAAGATTGGGAAATGGTGTGATTGCCACAAATCTAAAATTCACTCCAAAGAAGAATATCGAGCCATCAAGTCTCTACTTTCTAAGTCACAATCCTCAGCATCTACTATTCTACCTCATACACACCTAAAATTGAAGAGGATAAAGAATAAATTATATATGTTAAGCCTGATGCCATCCTTTCTTCATCATAGACCCATGAGGAGAGGCTAGTTGATAAGGAAAGGTTGTTTCACTCTAAGTTATGGGAGAAAAGTAAGCCTCTACATTTCATTCTTGATATTGGTAGTCAAAATAATTTAATCTCTACTAATGTTGTGAGAAGACTAAATATATCTATGAAGCCTCACCCAAAGCCATACAATATTATATGGTTGATTCTAGGGATAAACCTCCATGTCACCCACCAATTTCTTCTCTCATATGTAATAAAACATTTCCAAGATGAGGTCTTGTGTGATGTGGTCAATATGGATGTTTGTGATGTACTCCTTGGTTATCCGTTAATGTATGATTGGCATGGTATATATGAATTAAGAACTTGGAGGATCACCCTCACTCTTGGAACATAACATTATAAGGTACTAAAGGTACCATCTTCTACATCTATCTCCTTGATTAGTGCCAAGAAATTTGTTCTCATGGTGGTTAAGACACATAAATCCAAAAGGGCTAATGTTTCAGCCCTAACTACACAAACAACACAATAATAAAAGAAAATATATACTAAGCTAAGAAATTTCATGGCCTTCCATCCATAGACCGATGGTCAAATAGAAATGGTGAACAATCAAGTGAAGAATAGATCCACAAAGCATAGTCCATTCCAAGTATGCATCAGGAATCAAATCAAAACAAAACTACCACACTTGATGACAAATATTGATGCAATGGGGACCATTTATTCTCAAGGAGAGAGGAATTATCCAAGCAACATTTTAGGTGATAATTTGGGTGACAATTCTACCCCAATTAGTGGCAAAATTTTTAGGATCCATAACTTTTTCAACATATCTTTGTTTGATAACCCATTTAAACTATTGGAAAGATAATAATAAGGAGAACATGATGAGATGGCATAGAGATATTCTCAATGGTTTTTGACCCCCAAAATCCCAATGAAAGTGTTGTAAAATCATAAGTTTCTAAAAATAGTAATTTCTTGAATTTTGTAATGTTGTAAATCATGGAAGGTGAACCACTTCATCTCCCTCGATATTGGTTACCTTCCACATCCTCATCCTGCCTTCAAAGTATGTATAAAAATAGATGTATCCCTAAAAGGCAAGTAGACATATCTTCTCAAAGATAGGCATATGTTTGGATCTACAAATTTGATCAATAAAACATCTCTTCTCAGAGATAACATTATTACAATTATGTTATTATTGTTTCTTGAATTATAATTCAACTAAATCTCTTGATTTTTGGATTAGGATGTGATATTGGGTCTTTAAAAACATTAAACTTTATTTGTATTTTATTTCATTTACATTTCTATAATTTAATTTCTCTCTTTTTCTCCTTGTACATAGTTTACTTTCATATGTTGGTACATAGATTATACTAAGAAAAAGCACAAAAATAATACAATACTTCAAAATTAACAAACATTCAAACTATTTAAAAAATCCAAAAAAACTCATAGATTGTATGCATTCTTTGTTTACATTTCTACTACTAACCAGATATTGTGCATTTCTATCTATCTTAGTGTAGTTGGTTTTATCATACACATATGCTTCACTTATTCTTATCAAGTATTTGTATATTCTAGATAGGAATCCAGTCCATTACATTGATTTAGACTAGATATCATCTACCCATTGGAGGCATTCAAATCGATCTAGGTTTATACATTGATACATCTACCCACTTGGAGGTATCTCCTATATATTTATAACTAGATTTTATCTTACATATTATACATTTCTAGTTATGTATTGATTTATCTTGATATCAATCATTATTATTCATTACTCAATTTTTTTATGACTATCACTAGTTAGCTTCTATATATATGCATCCTGACATCTACATGGATTTGTGTTACACAAATATACATGCTTTCATTTTTAGTTCATATATTATACTTGATTGTATCATTATGCTTTATACATATTTGAGGGCATTTACATATGCCATTATTTCTTAGATTCTACTCTACTTATCTTTTTGTATTCCTTAGACATGTGTCAATATCCTTTTGTTTGTTCTTTCATGATTCTATATGTGGACATTTAAACATGTCCTTCTCTACGGCTCTATGTTAAATTACTTTTTGTTTGCATATGTGGACATTTGAATGTGTCCTTGTATGTTTTCATGATTAGATTTAGTGACATGTGCTCATATCCCTTATATTTTTTCCCCTTTGACTCATTATTACATGCCTCATGTGATTGTATTTTTTCTTCTTTTTATGCTTATACACCATGACACTTATATTTTCTTGCTACACACACACACACACCAATTTTTGATGCCATGAGGGTCCTCATGTATCTACCTATCCTACTTGGGAGCATTGATTGACATCATGCCCCATCCCCATGGGTAGTTACTCAAATTTTATTGATGCTATAAATCTATTATATCTATAATGACAACCTTATCTAATTATAGATTACAACCTACATCTTAAATTTATTACTATTACTCATATACATTTAATTTTGATGTTATGTTTGTACATTATATTTGAATATCATGCTCACTATAAACAAATTTTTTATAGATAATTTAATAGAGGGTATTTCTTCCATAAATTTCATAATTACACTCAAAAGAGGAGGAATTTACAAGAGTTTTCATAGAGATCAAGATCCTACATTGATTTTCATAGATACATTTCATCACATAGGCTCAGTTATAGAGATTAGGCTTAGAGTACACATAAAATAGAAAAAAATTTCAATAGTCATTCTAAACCACAAAAATTTTATACCATAAATTCATTATCTCTCAAATTGGTACACTAATACCATAGGGTACTATTGTCCACTACAGGGTGCTACTGTCTAGTAGCCCCAGATTTAGGATATTCTAGTTCATTCAAATTAGTACACTAGGTACAATATAGATTTACATAGATACAATCATTGGTTAGGTATTTATGTTCATATTTATCTTATATTTATTCATTTAAATATAGATTCACACCAGTTATTTATATTTGGTGGAATCATGCATGAAATGATCACTCATATATTCATATCACTATATAAATTTAGCTATTACATACTTGATTTATATTTGGTATACTTAGATACCATATTAGGGGCATGTGCATAGCACATAGTTTTCATATACTAAGCTTTAGATAGGTTAATCAGATGGAATAGAAAACTCCATGTCACTCTCTACACTATACACACTTGCTATCACATTCTAGGTTGTCAACAAATTCATGTCTTACTCTATTTGTAAAAGTTAGCATTCTTGAGTGGCCTAGAGATGCCTAATATACTTGAGTGACTATAGAGCTAAATAATTATATTACTTTATTAGATACTTTTTACACTTTTTAAAATATAGTTATAGATGTATCTACTTCACATAGGTGGAAATGATAGTGTCATGTCCTACTTAAGTTCATAAGCCACCTACATGATAGGGTTTGACACACATACAATCTTATCCAAGTTATTCATAGAGATCAACATCCACCAAATAGGGGTGGGCAATGATGGAGTAAAAATTGGATTGATTTAATGGGCCACCCATATGAGTATTGAACAAACCATTAGTTCAATTCAAGTTATTTTATGATATGATCACTATGTACTTTCATAGACACATATTGTCACTAGTTTTATGCATTAGTTCACATACCAAATAAGGTGTATTCATTCACTTACTCTCTCTTTAATCAACTATTTCATTTCAACATAGTCTTTCTCTTTTGATTATCTCATTAGTAAGGAATGATTTTTTCATGTTACATTGTAGGACATTACTTTGGATCATGTTTCACATATGCAAACCTAGATTCACATAATCAAATTTATCTACATAAGATTCACTTCCAAGATAAGTCTAATTATGATTATTTTTCATTTATACTATTCATTTCACTTTATTGCAATACTAGCATAAATGGGGGGGAAATGTAATCACCTAAAAGTGGTAATTGGATGCTAATAGTGTCACTTGAGATACCCTAACCCTAAACTTTCCATAGACATATTTTAGATCCTTATACTTGTATTTTCATCCCTTCAATATTCCTTGTGCACTTACATTTAGTCAATACATAGACCCTAGACTATCATCTCTAACCCCAATCCAAATTTTCTATAATTCTACCAAAAGGACATTAGTGCCACATTTGGTACACTATAACCACATGGCACTAGTGTCCCCAACTATATGCTACTATCATTAGCCCCAAATATTCTCAAAAAATACTTTTTAAAATGTTTACTAGTCCTAAGGTCAGCGTAATCTCAATTTCTTATCCTCAAAAATAATAAAACCCTATAAATATAAGTCTAATACACATCTATTCATTAGATGGAAAATATATGCAAATTCTATTCAAACTAAAGACAAAGTTATACAAAATCAAGGTACATTATCCCTATTCTTCCCTAATTTCTACATACTACCATCTACAATAACCCTAAGTCCAATTTTGAAGCATTCAAAATCTCAAGCATATTCAGGGCATCTAAGACCACTCTCATTCTAGCATTCACTTGCACATACATCAAGCAATAGGTGGGAGAACTACATCAGACTTGATCCTTATTTGGAGTATTGTATGTAGGCAAGTATCTACATAGTAGGGTTTTGAGGATTCCCATTCCATCCTACTAATACACTCAAATATTTCTCATATCACACTTTCAAAGAGAACTAGGGTTTACACACAAAATCAAGCTTTTTAGGTATAATACATAGTTACATACTTTGGTCTCAAAGGAAACTAACATAAATACATAGGTTTAGGTACTCCTTGAAAATATGAATAGTCTCATAATGAGGAAATTAGTGCCACATCTTAGACACTACACATGGATGGTGTTACTATCTAAATTGGGTACTAATATTCAACGAATAGATGAATATCAAAACCCTACTTGCAACTCTTAAAATTGCGTACTTCTCCAATTTTAGAACCTAGATCATCCACAACAATATATTTATAATCTAAGTCTATTTACTCCTATTTATTTCTATTATTATAAATTTAATCAAGTTTAAAATCATTTTCAAATTAGTAGGTTAATTTTTCAATTTATTTCATTGATTTAGACATTTCATCCCTTTAACCAAACATAGGAATTACTCTCATTGAACCCTAAAAGGTTAAATAAATCTATGACTTAGATTATATTATTTCATAATGAAATCTTGTCTTTTGTCTTGATCAAATGCTTCATTTAAATTATGTGGGGAGAAGTTCAAAATTTATATTGAAGTGAAGGTGTGAAAGAAGTGATGAATAATTTAAAGAGATTATCATCATTCATGTTATGATCTACTTTTTGAGCCAATGATTTAAATCATTAGATAAAATCATGGGATTATTCTAAAATTGATTACTTAGCATTGATAAAATGACTATGGTGATTTTCTAGAATATCATTTTATTGAAATTCTTTGATAAGAGAATTAACTAAATATTCTAATTATGTAATGGAATGTTGTGAAAATTTATTATACCATTCTAAAATGTCTCTTGTAAATGTTTTAACTAATAGTTTAGTGTTGGAAAAGGTATTTATTTATATCCATTGTTATATATATATATATATATATATATATATATATATATATATATATATATATATATATATATATATATATATATATATTACCAAATGCTTTAAGTAAAGATGCAGGATCTTTAGTTCCATCATATTTAATAATTGGATAAATATTTCCAATATCAATGGAGATAATGAAAGGAGCTAAGGGTTAATTTTTATATTTGGAGCATCTTATTATGTATAATAAGTTGGGGAATGATATTCCTATTTTTATCTCTAAGATGGGGAAGAATAAAGTTTTGATTAGTTTGAGGTAACATGAGAGGAGGGTTATTAATCGTTTGTAATATTTATGCTACATTTGAATCATATGATAGGTATTATCTATTTACATAAGATAATTTGTGAAATAATTTGAGTAGTGTGAACTTGTGTATTTTGATTATTAGTATTTGAAGGTGGAATAATAGGATTTTTAGGGGAAGAATTTTAGTATTGGTAGGAGGAACATTCCCATTGTTAGGGGTAGTGATGTTTCTTATTATAAGATTATATGTACGGTTATTCATTAAAATTGTATCAATTTACCTAATAGTATAATAAGGTAATTTAGATAAGGTAGTATCCTAAAAAGTGTGAAATGAATTAGACCCATTCACCTCATTAGTTTAGGTAATTCTCACCATGTTGTAACCAATATATAAATGATAGGAAAATGTATACCAAGAGTGATTATATTCTTGGGTAATAAAATTAGGTAAGAAGTAACAACCCATGTATCATCAAAATGGGTTAAGACTATCAGTATATATTTGTATAAGTGATTTCATGATGTTTAAATAAGGTAATAGTAAAGATAATAAAGTACAAATTATATTTTAAAGATTAGAATTATTAGAAAAAAATGAAGTCAGACAGATATGATATGGAATTACCCAGCTGGGTTTGTATAAAACTATGTCAACCAAATACTATGTAATCAAATAGGGGAATAGAAAACTAGATAGAGATAAATCATCTAATAAGTACATGGTTGACCAAGTTGATATAGTAGTATGTAAATACAAATATAATATCCTAAAAAATACTAGGTTAATCAGGTTGACTTAGTTTTTTAGGAAGATGAATAGACTTTAAAATACTAGGTCAAGTTGGTCTACTTAGTTATGTAGGTAAAAAATTATTTTAAAAGGTTTGAGTCTAGATGATTTATTATTTAGTTGTAGAAGATATAACTAGACACATAGGAAACTAGGTTGATCTAGTCAATCTAGTTACATCACATAACACAAACCTTATATCAACATTGGCTAATATAAATTTGCAATACAATATGGAATAAAAAACAATAAGAAATAATAGTGAGTTTTTAAAATCTAACTAACTAATTTCTTAAAAATAAGATTATGAAGTTGTACTAAAGGTTTTTATTGAAAGTGTAGGCTCCCAAAAATACTTTCTTATCCATTAGATAGTGTCAACCCAATGTTTTAGAGCATTGACTATGGAGGAAGTACCATTCTCATATCCCACTAAACCTACATTCAAGTGTAAAATAGAACTAAATTATTGATGATAACCACTAACTAATGTACCACACAAATAAATGGATTGTTAAATTCCTAAGGTTCAATAAAGATAGAAATCTTAGGCATTTCCAAAATATTGTGAGGTAGGCAAAAATGAAAGATTGTGTTTAACTACATATTATGGCTATGAGTATTGGGGAAAGTCCTTTATGCCATGCTATATATAAATGATAGACAAGGATATTAAATATATTTTTGAGTATCCCTTCATGATAGTAGATAAGTAGTTTAAAAACTATCATTACATAATTTCTAGGGAAAACCAAACAAAGTGAAAAATAAAGGTGAAATCCAAAGTTTTGAAAGTTATTTTATTATTTATAGAATCTAAGTAAATATGAATCTAAATAAAAATTAAAGTGAGTTTAATTAATATTCATGTATACTAATTCCCTTTACTTGAACTAAGAGAAAAATAAACATAATGAAGTCAAGCTAGTCGACCTAGTTGTGCAAGCAAAGTATAACAAGGTTGAGTCGATCGACTCAGTTTGTTGAAAGATAGTCCAAAAAGAATGTAGTTGAGCTATTTGATGTAGTTTTATAAATAGAAATCATATATATAACTAAGTCAAGTTATTCAAATTATTGACTATAAATTATAGTTTTATAGAACTAAAAATTTGGGAAAAATAATACTAAAATTTTGAATTTTGAAAAATATTAGCAAAATGAAATTAATTAAGACAAAGAGTAATTATTGAGATGTTTAGAATGAAGCTACACTTTAAATTAAGTTATCTAGGTCAATTTAATACATTATCTAAAGTTGTTGAGTTATTTTTTTGAATTGTGTTGTCCAATATAATTTTGAAGCTACATAAGAAAATATAGAATATTTAGACAGAGTCAAGTGGGTCTAATGAGTGTAAATAAAAATGATAAATGATAAAACAAAATAAAACTATGCCAGTCAAATTGACCTAGTAGATTGAATAAAAATGAAAAAAATAAAGGGATTACACCAATTAATTCCATTAGATGACAAAAAATAGGAAAATAAACTATATCGATAGGGTCAATCTATTTTTTATGATTATAGAAATTTTTATACAAAAAATTGATGAAATCGATAGGGTTGCCTTCATTGTAAAACCTATGAAAAGATACCCTAACTAGGTTGACCAGGTTAATGAATCTATATAAACTTACATATAAAGTATTAAACTAGGTCGACATAGTATGCAAAAATTTACATAGATTATTAAACTAAGTCAATATGGTCCATAGAGTATGAAAACCTACACACAAAATATTAAATTGGGTTGATAGGGTTGATCCAATTGTCTATAAAAATGAAAAATATGTAAGGGTTAGATTCACATCAGGTTCACAAGAATTTATGTAATAAAAACTAGATAGTTATATAGCTTTTTCTACTCAATAATATTCAATTTCAAATAAGTTAATCAAATTACAAGCACACTTTGGGATACATTTAAATCAAGTTCATGACCAGTAATAGATCTACTAAACCTACACTAGGGGATATCTTATCTAATTATGTCAAAGGAGAGGTTTCCAAGGCCTCTAGTCAAATTCCATCTTATGATAATCCTAGTTAGGTATTTATGATTGTAAATAATATTAATCAAGTTAATCTACTAGACAACTATGTAAGTTAATCCACTATATGCATATGCAATCTAATCTAGTGCTCACCAATAATTGTATCACAAATGTGAAGACAATAATCAATAAAATATAAATATATATACCAAATATAAATGATCTAAGCAAGGAAGGATGAAAATCCATATATATTAACTCTATAACATTTACTTATTGAAATATGAAGGGCTAGGAATATACTTACCTTTGTTGAAGTGAACTTGTCATGCATCAATCTCTCCCTTTGCCAATGGTGCTTTAAAAGATAAAGTTGTGGGATTTTAAGGATCACAAGGAGAGATAAAATCTAGTCTAAAATAAATCTCTTATACATCCAAGACTTCCACAATACAAGTTTTATTTCTTCAAGAGTAAAAAGCTAAGCAATGAAACCTCGTATTGATTATATAAGCAAATTTTATGAGCAGTAATGATGCATAATTGATTGATCCTATCCTAGAATGAAATGAAAGAGGGTATATATACATGTATTTACCCTAAACCCTTTGATAAATTAAGCTAATGTATATGGCCCAATCAACCTAATTATGTAAGAAATAGAGTCATTAGGTCTCAAACTATGTCAGCTTGGGCTGACATAGTTCCATAACATGCGATAAATCCTAAAATGGGATTGAACTAATAAACCTATTAGGATACATGGTAAAAAGGTTTTTAAAATTATTTGTGGGTTATTTTTGGTGGCAATTTGCGTATAAAAGTGTATTAGTGGGGTTTCAAAGCCTAGGGAAACAAATATGAGTAGTTTGTATTGGTTTTAAGTGGTGGTTTACTGGCCAACAATCATATGAAGCACCAAATGTATACCAACCCCTTTTTCAGTGCACCCTTTAAGGTGTAAACTTAGATATATTAAGATTAAATGTGTTCCTACAAGAGATAAATCATTATTAATTGATAAAGTTTAAAAATATATTGTCTATATAGGACCCAATGAGCCTATTAGTTAATATATGCTATGTTACAGTACTATGCTCTCTGATATTGAAAATACAATGATTAATAATGAGTTACAATATATATTCAAGTAAATATTTCTTACCTCACTTCATATTTTAATTATTTTTAAATGGTATCAATCTTTTGATGACTAATGCCATACGTCAATGACCTTAAATTTAAGATTGTAGCGATGAATAATTTAAATTATGGGTCAAACATTATAGCCTATTCTAATAAAATATATAATAAAAAATTAAATAAAAATCAAGTGATACTAATAATGATGCAAAAAAATAGTTAAAACAATCTCATAGTCTCCTAATTAGCTTATCTTGTTATCCCCTCAAAGGAGGAAATTTTCATAGTTATTAGAACCTCCTCATAAGACATCATAGAATATATCTAAGTGTAACATTGTGTCTTTCCCTCCCCAGAAAGAGGTTTTTATGATTAGGTAAAAATGTAATGGATTTTACAATAATGCATATTGTGATTATCATATAAGTACATGATACTTAACTAAAAAATGCATCAATTTATGACATAAGATACAATATTTGATATAAGACAAAATTATTGATCATAATATACATTCAAATGTTTCAAGGACATATCCTGATGGGAATGCAAAGTTTAAAATATTTTTCCAATCCATTCCCTAATCATATGACACAAGTGGCTAAGACTAATCCAAAAGTACATATGACTAATAATGCACATACTCCTTTACCATATTATAATTCTAATACTAAAGAAGAGTATTCATTGGATGATACTATTGACACACTTGAGAGTGCATAGATATAAAAATATTCAATCAAACTTAGTGATAGTGAGATTTTCAATGATTATTCCAATTATGCACCACTATTTGTGTGTTCTTAAATTGATTTATAGCCTATACAATTTTTCAAGGTAGATAATGGTTTAAGTTAAAATGTTTTCACCGTGCCACTCCTTAATAGTCTTGAATATACATATAATGACTTGATAGATACAAAAAATACATTTAAATAACATATTTTGAATCACTTGTTATCACTAATAATGTCATAATATCTATGCCAAAATATTATAATATATGTGTTCTAATTTTTTTTAGATTTTGTAATCTTAATAATCCAAAACATTAAGCCTAATTATATTATATAATCTATGCCTGAGTTAAGAAAATGTGATTGTAATAGAAGAGTGTAATGAGTTTATTAAAATTTACCATTTATGGAAATGACTTAGAAAATGGGGTGCTTAGTTTATTTATGATTTGTACATGTTTTTGATAGTGCAAAATTTTCATAAATGATCTACATGGGATTTGTGTTAACTTAGATTAGGGAATAAGCTATGAAACCTACTAGGGTGATTTTAATGCTAGGTAGACAACTATGGTGGATGAATTCATCAGTTCTCTTTTAGATTCATCCAAGGGATCTATGCAGTTCTATGATAATTTTTTATATGTATGCCTTTGTTTGAAAATATCTCCTATATATTTAGATTTCTTTAGACTATGAAAAAATTGTATATCTTTCTATTTTCCTCAAAAACATATCATAAACTCTTGATATGAATGTGACATGGAAAGGGGGGTTAGAAATGATAGGTTGATCTAACCTCAACCACACCCACTAAGTGGATAAATTTTTCTTATGTTGTAATACTCTAAAGAGGGCTCAAACTACACATATTTATCTCATCTAGATGTGTAAGTGAAATTAGTGTAATAATAACATATTGTGAAATATTGTGTATGGATTTCAACACCTAAAAAACTATGATTTTTAACTTTTAATGGTATTAAAAATTATCTTGAGCATGTTCCTTTAATGGATTTTATATCTGGTATATCTAGTGTAATTCCTCTCAATGTGCAGATGAATAATAGGTTTTCTCTTGATAATTTATAGATGTGAATAAAAATAGACCTGGCATGCTTATATAGTTAAATATTTAGGTAACCTACCTCTAAATAGACATGTAAAATGTATGGGCTAACCTATGTTAAGTATTTGAATCAGGTAAAATAGATAAGAAAGGATGCACAGACAAGTTTGGACAAAGCAAACAACTTAGATAAATGAATCTATTTGACTATGTAGGAACCATATATAAGACAAAAAATAGTGATTTGAGATTAGAAGATAGTATTGGTAAGATAATAAGTTTTTAAGGTAGAGACTAGGAAATATTGTGTATCAATAATGGTAATTTTGGAGGGACATGACTAGATATAATAGAATGGCTAAGAGAGAGTATCAGTAAGAGTGAGTTATGCTCACACAAGCCACGTATACCAATTCTTGGTCAAAATTGACATTGGCAAGTGTATAATATAAAATTTTATTTTAGATACATTCCACCCATATTTTATTATAGTAATGAAAGTGCTAGAGTAAAATTATAGAGAGAGATACCTAACTATAAGTGGGGTAGATGTGTTCAATTAGGTTGAATGTTGCACTTGTTCCACAGAAAAAGTTACAATGAAACACACATAAATCAATTTTTGCTTATGATATAAAACTTGAAGTAAAGACATTTAAACATATTTTGAATTGATTTTACATTTAATTAATAGACTTGTATGATCTTGAATCAAGTTTCCTTTTAGACAAAATGGGGAATGGGGTGATTATTCCCCTTGGAGATGTACTATTAAAACCATGGGTTGAGATTAATTGATCCGTAATCGACAATAATCAAGTGTCATAATAGTGGAAAACACACTTGACTTGGATTGAAACCTTTATTTAATGATTTAATAAAAATTGATTTAAAAGAATTAAAAATTTAATAATGGATTTTAAATATCAATAATTGATTGAATTTAAAGAGTGAAATAATAATAGAGGCAAAATGATAGAAATACCATACACAATTTGATAACAGAGTTTGGATTAAAAGCTTACATCTTCAAATCCACTCCAATGGGTATCAATCTTATTAATTTGTCACAAAAATTCTTACAAATCCTTTAGAAGTCTCTCAAATATTTATCTTAGGCTTTAATTATATTAGAATAATTCTCTCAAACTAAATACAAAGTTTGAGGCACTTAAAATTCTCCCTAAGTCTCTTACACCACTCTTTTCCTTATGCTTAATCTTCAAAATCACACATAAACTTAGCTTTAAAATGAGCCTCAAACACTTTATATAGTGCTTAGGCTCATTGGTGTAGCGGTGGGTGCCTTATCTTTTTACCCAAGATGGCTTGGTTCAAATCCCATGGCATTGGCTTTGTGGCTAATGCAAATCATTTAGTCCCACATTAGGGAGTTTTTAAATGATTTAAGTCTTTTTTAAGACTTGAGCTCCACCTTTATAGTTATCATAAGACTTTTTTTAGCTAAGGCATTTGGTTTGGCTTGATCCACAAGCTATGTTTGGCTCAATTTAGTTTTCCAATCTTGATTTAGCCGAGGTGACTCATATTGTATTGGCAAGGACAATTTGAATTATTAACTTGAATCTAAGATCTATGTGTGTCTTCGTGGTAGCATGTTGGCTCCTCTGTGTCACAAGATTTGACTCTACCATGTGGAAATGTGGGAACACCTTGATATCCTTGTGAATTACTAAAAATATATATTAATTATCCAACATTCATGGGTTTAGAAAATAATTGGGAATTTAAATACAACTCAGGATGCATAGATTTGTAAAGTAAAAGGAGGCCAATGCACCTTTCCTTACAAAGAGTGTGTTAATCCTCATAGAGGGACCCTAGCAATAAAATAGTAGGGCCCATTTTAACAACACCATATGCTAACAAAGACAAAATATAAAAACTAAAAACAAATTTTTTACACTAACTCATTACCATGTGTCTATCACATAATTGGTCCATTTGGCATGTGAGAATTATGCCACATCACCCTATGTCACCTTTTTGCCCTATTTAATCTAGAGACATCAATGCATGATATCTTACACATACGGGCTCAAAATCAACCTATTTAAATTGTGCTGAAAAGCTCTTAGTGAGCTCTACATTGTGCCATTGATTAATCTATAATTTGATGACTTTTATTTCAGAATGAAACATAGATCCTCCTCAATCAGTCCTCCCCACTAGGAGATTTTAGACCTCTAAAATTTGATTAATTGGTAAATATGTGAGGGAATTTCTCCCTCACTTTTATATATTCCATCTATTTGGCCTTGTTCAGGTGTATCCATTTGATTCCACATGAAGATACTTAACATCTCCCCTTTGTGAAGTCCAAACCTTCCTATCAAGAATTGTATCTTCCTACAATTTTGTTATATACTTAGGAGAAAAATCATCAATAAAAGTAATGGATACACTCTTTTCATGATCTAAAATCATTATAGTCTAATATGATTTCAAATTTTCCACATTCACAACTGAATAAATATGCTTATAAGATGCTAAATCCAATTACAAAGCATTTTTACCAATCTTTTCTATAATCTAAAAAGGACCATACTAGATTAGTTTCAACTTTTTACATTCACCTATCAGCCTTTCCTTACTGATGTGAAGCCATACCAAATCACATATAGTAAACTGGTGATCAACATGATGTTTGTCATGTGTTGCTTTATACTTTTCCTAACTTTACTCTAACTAATCGTAGATAGTTTGGTGTACCTGTTGTATCTTTTCAATGAACTTCTTAGATTTAATATCATCATTACATTCATTCACAATTGAATAATGTATATAACAATCATCTAGATGAGATTCAAGCAAATATCCATAACAAACTTCAAATGGAGTGTAGACACTATAAAATTACACATAGATAGTTCTAGATGTCTGAATGCCTATGGACCACCTAAACCTTTTCAACCCACCAAATAACCAATCAAACCTTGAGTTAATTTATATAACTAAGCTAAACTCACTAACTGACCCTTAATCCAACCCTTTCAACCTAATCAACAACATCAAAATTAACAATATTATTACTATTCAACAAGTCACTATTCCAAGTTACTATTCACCAACACTATTCATTAACACTATTCACGTGTCACTATTCATGGTGACATGGAAAGTAACATGGAAATAGTGAGGTGGCTTATAATTGAGGTGGATTGGAGTGGGACACCTTAGTCCACTTGGGAGATAATTGGAATCATCTTTTTAAACTCTATATGGGTGTACTTGGCCAAATAGTAGCTTTGGTGCATTTTTCCTTGTTCTTCATCATGTAACATGTGAAATTGGTACTATGGGCCAAATGGGATGAAAATTTGATTGGTATAACCATTCACTACCTTTGGATAAGTTGAAAGGAGGTAGGTGGAGAAAATCTCAAGCATGTGAGCACATGCTTGCATAATAAACTTGTCTACTTCACTTTTTCTCTTCACATGGGAGGTGGGATGCCAAAGTGGGTCCTTTAAAATAATATTTGAATTCAATTCAAAATTATGATTTAAAAATACTATTAGATCATGTGTGCACATGGAGAATCATTTCCATGCTCCCCACCTTACCTCTCTTCACAAGGCAAAGTTAGAAGCAAGTATCAAGTTGAAAATTTTATATTCAATTTTAGTACATGTATTTTTGACCAAACAAATGGTAAAACCTTTAAAATATTCCCCTTTGTCTTCCCCATTTTTATAATTTATAAATAATTCTCCTTACCTTGCATTTCCTCTTGGTTCCTCTCCTAAAATCCATAAATAGGTCTCTTCTTTCTTTCATGAGGGGGTTGGCCATTTATCTTGTGGGGTTGGAATCATTTTATCCTTTAGAGGTATTGATAATTTTGGAGAGTCACTTATCTTGAGGTTTAACATTCTTATTTGGATATTATCATTCTCTTTTTAGGTTGAAGACATTCATCTTGGAGAGAGAAGCATTCATCTTGGACGTTCATCAACAATAACTTCCTCATCATCATCTTCAATAAAGCCATCAACCACAAGAATTTTAACAACATAACTTAATCAAAATATTTATAAGCATCTCCATTATCATCTCATTTAACCAACTCAAAAAATAAATCTATCAACAATAACATCTCCATCAACACCCTCAACCAACTTCAACAACAAGGCTAAGTTTTTGTTTATGCATTACTTAGTTTTATGTTATGGCATTCTAGCATTCACCTGAATGTTATTTTGTTGAAAATATTATCATTTTAGTTAAAAGTATTCAATTCTTTAGATGTATTAGTTTCATGTTATGATACTTTATTTTATTATCATTTTCTTTATAAATATCATTATCTTAAGAGAGTGGATTGATAGCCTCCAAGGAAGCTCACGCTTCTTGGATATAGCTCACACTAGGCAACCCACTTTGCTACTTGTCTAAAAAACAAGTTTGCTTATTACAAGTTATTCCTTACTAACCAAAGATGAGTGTCCACATCATCTGGATCACGTGCACATTTTATACTAGGTTCTCATAGCCATTAACCTTATTGATAGTTTCTTTCTTTATCTAAAACTAAGAAAAAAGAATAAAATAGAGTGAAACATGTTGGCACACCTGATGGGACCCCTTTTGGGTTCATATTTATTTTAGGAATATAGTTGCATTAGTGAAAATTCATGATCTTGTATTTCTATTATTTCTAAAATTTTATAAGATAGAAATTTTATCTCTTTTTCTTCCTAAAAATCTATAAAAAAAGTTTTCATCTTAGGGATAGGTTGCATTTTCATCCTTCATTAAGTGTATTTTTAGCTATTCTTTATTTGCATGAAATGACACCAAACATTTATTTTGGGTTAAAATCAAGTGCATCTATTTTTTTGCCTACTTAATTATTAGTTCATTTAGATTAGTTAATCATATAATGAATTAATTGTAGCACACATATGTTACACTACCAAACCACTTTCACAAAATAAACATCAAAACTTACTTGAGACAATGCCCATTGGGATTTCATCACCCTTTGGATCACCTTACCCTACCTGGTGATCCCACTTGGATTTCATCACCAAAGGGAGGACCCACTCCATTCTTTGGTGGATTATAAACTCTAGACAAATGGTATATATTGGCTAAGTGGCATAGCTTGGATTTGGGTTTGTAAAGTGTGAGGAGAAATCCCTTAGTACCAAGTCACATACTAAATCTAGTACATATTCTTTAAACACCAAAACTTAAATTGAAACCATCCTTAGATGGCTCTCTTAGTACCTGACTCATAATCCAATTTCCCCTTTCATACTCTTTAAGGCATAATCCAAAAGTGATTTAAAATAAATCTTATGATTAATTATGCTTTTAGTGTGTGTTTTGTTTATTTTGGGATTTTTTATTTTATTTTCTCATTATTTGACGTGAGAGGTTCATTATCCATTTCCAAATTTCCCATATGGTCTTAACTAGACAAGTGAGAAACCAAAATAACCAACCACCATCTTCTTCTTCATCCTCATCCATGGATTATACCTCAGAAATTGATAAATCACTTTATGATTCATCACACCATTCTCCCCCACCTAAAATTCCTTTAACAATCCCTAAAGGTGATCTAGATTTTATTATCCTTAACAACAATCTAGTTGCTTTAAAAACTACCTTAATACCTTAGCTTACTATACTTCAATGGCTTTAGTTCCTCCCATGGATCCACCCTATAGTATGCCACATCACCTCATGGTTGGTGTTACATCATCCCACCCTTATGTTAGCCAAGCCTTATATTCTATCATTAGTCCATCTACCACCACCACTCAAACACTTATTACCCCAACCAATACCTCTAACATTGGCTTAACTTTACCCCTTGTCACTTCTACCCCTTTCATTGGTGTGATGTTTTCCACACCCATTTCTACCATACCAAAAACACTTCACCCTATTACCACTAGGGTCACTACCCATCAACCATCTATAAACACTTTAGTGTTACCAACCCAAACCATGCCCCCATCAACCAACCCAAATATACCCCTAAACCAATTTTTATCAGTTCTTCTACAATCCCCCATAGCCTCTTATCAATATATCCCCAACCTATTGGGATATATTACACCTTCTACCTAACCCTTAATGCCTATCAATCTTGTTGGGACATTATCCCAACTTCAAATTACCATATACCAATATGTGCCTACTTCTGTATCTCCTACCACATACCAATTCATAGCTACAATACAACCTTAACATAACTTGCCACTAAATTATGTAGTTTCCCAATCCCAACCCAACCTGATCAGGATGCTTGTAGATAAGATGACCTAACTTGAATCATCTATCTTTGGGTCCCATAATATTTTATCCTAAAACTAAATCTACAATGAACCTATCAACCCTTCTATCTTGATTCATGCTTATCCTCCTCAATGGGAGCTCCCCAGATTATCTAAGTTTTAGGGTAAGAAGGATCTTCAATAAAATTTGAGGGAGTTTCGCCATTTTTGTTACTTGATTGCCTATTATGATTCCCTCCTTTGAACTTTCCTTATGTCTTTATCAGGGCCTGCCTTGGATTGGTACAATGCCCTTCCTAGAAATTATATCATCTTGTTTTCACAACTCACCCAAATTTTATTAGAGCATTTTTTTATCAAGATATCCAAGAATGCCTCCATAACTGACCTCTATTATATCAGGCAGTTTGATGATGAATCAATTAACAACTTTGTTGCACAATGGCGAGGCCTCATTAATCAATTATCTTTTCACTACCCCAAAGGGAACTCATTGATATTTTCTCTTAAGGATGTGTGAAACACATCATTCCTACCCTTCAAGCACAAACATTTAAAACCTTTGATGAAGCATTCATAATGGTGCACAAACTTGAGAATCAAGCCATGGATGAGGGTAAATTGAAATTGTAGAATAATAATTCCAAATTTAAACCCAATGACCCCTCTTTTACCAAAATAACTAACCAACCCAATTCTAAATCCAAAACATCTACAAATGTAGTTGTCTTGAAAACTACCCACTTCCATCCATTAACCAACCACATCAAACCATGCCTTCTAATCCTTATTACCCACCAAACTAAAATCAAAACCAAGCTCCCCCTATAGGGGAATATTATGCCTCTATGTTGGATAAATTTCTAAAATCTAATGTTTTTCAACTTTCACTGATAATGCCTAGGTGGTACAATGTAAATGACCATTGTACTTTCCATTAAGTCATTGAACATGACATAAAGTGGTGTAACACTTTTAAAAGTCTCATCCGAAACCTAATTGACAATGGAAATTTGAAATTTGAAAACCCTAATTCACCCGCCAACCATTCTCTTGATATTTTTCACAACCCATTCCCTAACCATCCTCCACCTACCTAAAACCATGACAATCAATTTGAACCATGTTCATCTCATGAGGTACACATAATCAACATCATCATAAATGAGCCCATGGATGATGAGCTTCATATTCCCATTTCCTCTTCACTAACCTCACCTATGGAAAAAGCAAATTCACCTTCTATCCCTTCAGATACCCAAGTAGAAGGATCTATATCCCTCGCTTCTCCAATTGATTAAACCATATCTATGCCCACCTCTCCTTTCATATAACTAGCCATTAATTTAACCACCCCTTCCTCTACCCCACTAAATGAAATGGTAGAACTTCCTTGTCCTTTAAATACCCTAGGAAAGGAAGAAGCTGGGACCATACCTACACCTTTGATCAAACAAACATCCCCTCTCTTAATCACCCCACAAGAAAACATTATTTTAGAATCTTATAACTCAAGTAAAGATGAAGGAACCATCCCCTTTTCTCCACCTAAAGGCTCAACATTTGAAATAACAAATCAAGGAATAAAACCCATTTATAATCCCTTTTATTAGTTAGTGAAAAGTTTGGAATTTTTATCACAACCCAACTTGGATAGAGCCACTTTATGGCATCATTTGTGGCTCCCATACTAAAATAGAGATAAATCCTTAGCTTCATTAGCATATACTTTCTAGCCTATTACCACCCCATCATTAAACATTTCTTTCTCCCAAGATGTGAGAGAACCATATCACCCACCTTCACCTAGATCATATCATAATATTCTATCTAAACCAACTTAGAATTTAGATCCTTCCCACACCTAGCATCACCCATCCCCTCATCAAATTAGACCTAGCTATGACACTTAACAAACCACCAACCAACATATACCAAAGGGTGTAGTTGCCTAAAACTCATCATCAAGCTCAACCTATGCCACCTCCTTCTCATTTTACATCTATTTTGGGACCCGACCCTTCTACCATCCCAGTCACTTATTTTTATTCAATTAAACCAATGCCCTTTTCTATGCTTACCCCTCCACCACCTATGTCATCAACTTCTTCATCATTCTTAGCTAATTTATCACCCTATACTTTTCCACCTATTACCAACCCCCCATTTTCTACTTTGAAATAATATACCATTAACCTAATCATAGCATCCACATCCACCCAACCTAAACCATCCACCAGAATTTCCCAACCACCAACCCTCTCTAAGGTCAAGACCATGCCTAAGAAGGTTCTTATTTACCCAGTGAGCATCTCAACACCCTTAATACCTTTGAAGGAATCTTACTCTATTATTGTATAGAGTCTATTTTAAATCTCCTCCATTAAACTTCCACCTATTAAGCCATTCACTCCTTCTAACACCAAACCCTCTTTGTTTAATGATACTCAAATTTGTGCATACCACATGACACTAAAACATAACATAGATAACTGCAAAGCTCTCCAAGCTCTTTTTCATCACTTATATGAGGATGATGATCTATTATCAAATGAACCACTTTTACCTACCTTACTAATTTAACTACCAACCTAACCAATCCAACCACTATCCCAACCTACACTTGCTTCCTCACTCTCATTTATAGGTAAGGGTGACGAACCAAAATATTCACCTAGTGCAATTGAGCTCATTTTCTATACTATCCACATGATTAACCAATCTTAGGTTCAAAAAAGGGGTAAAGGAAGAGACAACACATCCATTCCATAGACTTCTTCTTTAGATTCTTAGCTTTCTAACCAAGTTCAAATACCAACACCCACACCATCACCAAGACCCAAAGTGTCCATCCTTAGTGTTCCTCCCACTAACTCTTCATCATATGTTTAACAAACTATATTGAAGCAACTTCACCAATCATCAGTGAAGATGAGCCTTTAAGACTTGATTAACACCTTGCCCCACCATCATTAGGAAATAATATATTCCCTATAATCCATTGAAGTTTATCTAGATGACCCTCAACCTCTTGCATCCTTTGTTTTAACCCTCCAACATTCTATTATCATCACCTTCCAAGATCTTGAGATACATCTAGCCCATTCAAAGGATTCCAATACTCCTATATTTGTCACCACATACATCAATAACATTTGTGTCAAAAGGTTGATGATTGATGGAGGTACTAGCATTAACATAATCTCCTCCCATGCTTTTGATTAGCTACATTTATTGAGGAACATCATGTCTAAAAGCATAGCCATCCTTCACTCCTTTAATGACACCATGACCACTACCTTTGGGATGGTTATTCTTAAAATATGCTTGGGACCTCACACCATCCCTAATTTATTTTATGTTGTGGAGGGTGAATTCAAATATAACATTATACTTAGATGCCCTTGGATTTGATTTATAAGTTGCATCCCTTCCACTTTACACTGTTACATCACATTTGAACATGAAGGGAAAGTTATAACCATCAAGGCTAATACCAGTCCTTTTACATCTTATAACATGACCTATAGGGCTAATCATGTCATTCTTCAATCTTCATATCCCTTATAATCAATCAACCCCATGAACATAACTACACCATCAACCTCAACCCACAGAGCCTCTACTATCACCAATGATGAAGCCTTAACTAGTGTCTTTATCTCTTTTTCCTAGATCCCCATTTAGGACTCCTTGACACAAAATTTCAAATGTCTCTCTCTTGGGGAATACTAATTTTTAGCATTAGATGCCTTTCCCACTCCACAGGAATATTGGAGCCTTCAAAATGACCCTTCTTATGACCCCAACATAGGAACCCTCATCCCCTTTGGACTTCCCAATAATTAAACACATTTTTTTTATGGGGGACTTGATCAACCACTCCTTACTCCTATCACCTCCCCATATATTCAACCTTTCACTTCTAATTTTTCCTAACTAAGCAATCTAGCCTTTGCCAAAAGCTATCTTCACCACTATGCTTGGAAAGGATTTAGTATGTGCCTTTACAAAAAATAACCTCATGAATTTCCCATTATCAAAACTTGGAAACCTTGTGAGTTATTTGGGTTTAACCACCAAAAAATCCCACCTCACCAAAACCTATTACTACCCCCACAGAAGAAACTCCATCCTCACCTAGTTCATCTTCCCAGTCTGAAGACTCTAACATTATTCCACCCAATTTTTTTATGAATAATTTTTGTTTAAGATCACTAACCTATTATTAAGGTATCTAAACAAAAACATTTCCTCTCATCCATCCCAAAATGATCAACCATGATTCACCAACCATTCATACCATTCAGTGTCAAGATGATGATTCCATCCTCACCTACCTTAGTGTAGGAGATTATTCTATCTATAAATATCTCCCTCTTAAGAACCAAACCATGCTTAATGAATCAAATATCGATGTTAACCTAGGGACCTAGGAGGATCCTTGTATCATTAAATTGGTCCAATTTTTGAACCCAAATGAGCAATAGGATTATCCCACCTTCCTTCGATATTTTAGCATCGCATTTGCCTAGTATTATTAGGATATGCCTAGGATTGACCCCTCTATCACTCTCCATAAAATCATTACCTATCTTGAGGCTAATCCAGTATGGAAAAAGTTTCACAAAATGCACCCTTGTATAGCTCTTATCCTCAAGGAATAACTTCAACATCTTTTATCCATCAACTTCATTCAACCCATTGATTATCCAAAATGGGTCTATAATATCATTCTTATTACCAAAACCAATGAGGGACTCTACCTTTTTGTGTATTTTCATGACCTTAACCATGCATGCCCCAAAGATAATTTTATTTTACCCAAGATTGACCAACTATTTGAAATTACCATGGGCCACGAGATGTTATCCCTTATGGATAGTTTTTCAAGATATAAATAGATCTTGATCACCTCCTCAAATCAACATAAAACTCCCTTCATTACTCATTAGGGAACCTTCTACTATCAAATCATGCCTTTTGGTTTAAAAAATTAGGATAAAATTATCAATGAGCCATGACTTATATCTTCCATGACCTTATCCATAAGATTGTAGAGGATTATGTGGATGATATCCTTAGAAAATCCAAGTACTGAGAGGACCATTTAGCTATTCTTGCTATTATTTTTTATCAACTAATCCAATTCCATGTCTAAATCAATCCCAAAAAATGCATTTTTGGGGTTCTTTCTAGAAATATTCTTGGATATATTATCTCTCTTCATGGAATCAAAGTAGACCCTACTAAAGTCAAAGCAATTTTGAACATGCCTCTTCTAACTAGCCTTACACAACTATGTAGCCTATAAGGAAAACTTCAATCCATTCATCATTTCATTTTCCAACTTTTATACTGGTGCTAACTTTTCCATCACCTTCTAAAGAAGGATGTATCTTTCAAATGAAATTGTGATTGTCAAAAGGCCTTTGATTCTCTCAAATAGTACCCTTTGTCACCACTTATCCTCACCCCTCCTATGGATGACCACCCCTTTTACCTATATATCTTTGCCATCGACCATTCCCTAGGGGAAATGTTGGCTCACCAATATGAACAACATAAATAGAAATCCATATACTACATTAGCGACACAATTGTAGAATATGAGACTTGATATACACATATTGAGAAACTATGCTTAGCATTGACCTTCATGGCCACCAAACTTTTCCACTACCTTCTTAACCATAAAAATTAATGTCATCACTAATGTTGACCCACTTAAGTACATGCACTCTAAACCATAACAAATTTAGTGTATCACTAAGTGGCTCATGCTCTTAGCTTAATTCAACCTTGAATTTCTTTAAAATAAGTCAATTAAAGGGTAGGTCATTACTGACCAATTGACCAAAGATCCCTTACCAAACAACCAACCACCTCCTCTTGCTTTTTTGGATGAAGCTATCGTGACTCTTTTTCAATAAGATGGCATAACCTACCAAATTACCATGTTCTTCAATAGCTCAAAGTGAAAACAAGGAAAAAGTGTTGGAGTTATTGTCATTCCTCTCGATGGTGAACCCCTTCCTCTCTCCTTCAAACTTGATTTTGAATGCACCAATAATATCACTGAGTATGAAGCCCTAGTGATTGGTCTCCAAACTACTCTAGCCTTAGGAATTAAGATAATCCATGTCTTTAATGACTGTTAACTATGGTCCACTAAGTCAATGGATCTTATAAATATAATAATTATGTTTTGAAAAAAAATGAACTTTTAGTTGACAAACTCTTAACATCATTTAAACATTACTTGGTCTAATTTGTTCCTCAATCTACCAATAAATTCATAGATATAATTTCTTGTCTTACTTCCAAGATCCCTTCTCAGCCTTCCAATTTCAAAATCCTTGTCACCATTCATCATTTTATCACTCCCTCCTATAACCAATATAATCTCCCTACCATTTTTAGTATAGAGTAATCCTCACTTGATATTTGGTATGACCAAACTCTTAACTACCTTAACCTAGCCATCATTCCTCCCAACCTCTAAAGGAATACTAGAAGAGCCTTTATTCTGAATACTTATCATTACACCATGTTAAGGGAATCCTTTAAAAATGTGGTTTTAATGGTCCCCTTCTCCATTGCCTACATAGCCATGAAGCTTCTCATGCCATCAAAGAAATAGATGATAGGATTTATGTGGGACACTTTAGTGACCTATCAGTTGCTAAATTTATCCTTTGCCTTGGATATTATTGGCCCAACCTCAACCAATACTATTTTTATTATGTAAAAAAGTGTGTTAAATGTCAACAACATGCTAATTTACATCATGCACTAGCCAATAGCCTCTAGGTATCTAAGGCATGTTGGACTTTCTCTCAATGGGGGCTTGACCTCATTAGGGAAATTAAACCCCATTCTTTGTAATGTCATAGATCCATCATCATAGACACTGAATATTTCACCAAGTGGGTGGAATTTATCCCTCTTATCTTGACTAAAGTAAAAAATATTGACTTTATCAACCATCATATCATCTACCACTTTGGTGTTCCTCATTAGATCATCGCCGATAATGGTAAATATTTCAAAAACAAGTAAATCCAAGGGTTATGTGATGCATTTGGCATCAAGTTAAGCTTTTATTCACCTTACCATCCACAAGTGAATGGACAAGTGGAAGCCTCTAATAAAATCCTTAACAAAATACTAACCAAAGTAGTCAGTATTTCAAGTCGAGATTGACACTTGCACATACCATTCACTTTGTGGACCTATCACACTAGCATTTAAACCTCTATGGGTGCCACCCCTTTCTCTCTAGTCTTTGAAATAGAGTTAGTATTGCCTCTTGAATTCCAAATCCCCTCTCTTTTCATATCCTTGTAGAGCTCATTTTTTAGGAAGATTTTTTGTTAGCACCATTTAGCTCAACTTGAGCTACTTGCTAAGCACCATTTAATAGCCCTCACCCACCTCCATATCTATTAACAGCATATAAAACATGATTATAAAAAACACCTCAAACAATAGGAAATCAATAGTAGAGACCTCATCCTAAAATAAAACCAACACATGACCAACATGGAGAAAAGTAAATGAGACAAGTTTGATTTTAATTGGCTTGGACCCTACATCATTACCCCTAAGTATAGATTAGGAGCTTATCATTTGTCCTCTCTCAAAGGAAAAATAGAGCCTAAGCCCCTCAATGCTTTACATCTACATCTATTTTCTATTAAATAAGGATCAATCTCATTCCTTTTGTCTAACTTAAGCTCATCCCTTGGTTACAATATTTTAACCTTCACCCATCTTTCTCCTCTCCTTTTGAGGACAATTGATTAAAACATAGAACAATATGATTAACCATCACAGTCATAGATAAATCCTAAATATGGGTACCATGGCTCTACCCATAGCATGGTTCTCATGGATACTTTTTTTCTCTAATAAGATGGAATCCCATGGTCATTATCTCTCAAAAACCATACCTTGTCATATCATTAAATTTTTTTATTTTTTATTTTTAAAAAATTTTGCCTTCATAAAGGTAAACCTCTGAACCTAATTAGATTTGTCCATGCCTAAACACATTACATCTTGAAATAATTTGGATACCAAATTATTATTTGGGTCAATATCTTAATCCTTATAGACTACTCCCTTGAAGGACAACTACCTAAAAATAAAATAAAATTTGCCAAATGTAAGGTAGACTACTCCCTTGAAGGACAACTATCAAGAACATTAGATAGATCCAATAAGCTTAGACCACTCCCTTGAAGGATGGATAAGTTAACTTTGTCAAAAGTAGAGTAATTCCTTGGAAGCTTCCCACATTGATCAGGTTCCCATATATAATAATAACATAAAAGACCCACTATCACAATAAATTCTAAAGCCATAATAAGATCTCAAGAAACATAATAAATTGTAAGCCATAATTATATTTCACATGTAGACTTCCCACATTGATCAATCTACATCTAGCATATGACATGGACCTGTCTATTCCCATTATTAGGTTATCTATAAAAGGAGAAAACTAATTCACATGAGGTTATCATAAATATCACCCATTACCCTTCACAACACCTATCACCCATATTCCCTTTAAACTAACTATAAATCAAGGAATTAGAGCTTACTTGACACCCTATGATCAAGTTTTTTTTTTTCTAATCAACTAACAACCATTCATGCACAACATTTAAAGGGATTATATTCATTAATCCAATACCACTTCAGGTCTATTTTTTATCCTTGCCAAAAATAAATCATCATGCCCTATTCTTATATTACTGTGCTTGGTTGATGTTTTCATCGTGACTTTTACCATCTAGTGTTGCAATAACAATAATCATTCTTTTTACATTAAGTGAGAATACAAAAACCATAACCATATCACCCATAACCATAACCATAACATTCATAGGTATCCACAGAACCTTAAGCATGATAATATTAGATCAGTGACATCCAACACATTTTGTACATGTTTACAGTAAACTATGCAATATTTTATTTAAGGTGCAAGGAGTCACATGACACATATATAGTCATCAGATTACACAATATTTCCTAAATCACATGAATACATTATTTTCCTACCTAAGCATCACATTGATTATTTAGTGACTCTAGATTTGTGTTTAACCATCTTTATACTTGACTACTCTTTAAACTGACATCCATACCATTCCCTATCTCAGCAACCGCTAAAGGGTATACTTTATTCTCCTCTCCCATATTCATCCCCACAAGATGAGAATCATATTTTGCTCTAGGCATTTCACCCTAGTCACTTGTCTTAACCATTACATCCCTTTACTCTAGTTATTCTACTCATATAGGTACCATTAGTTTTTGCCTTAGTGCACATCCCCTTGAATAGTAAGGGTTCCCTCTATAGACAAGTCAACAATCATGTTCTCTAGCCCTACACTTTGTGTAATGAAATTCTCACCTTCTTCACTACTATGGAGGTAAGAGTTTAGGCTCAAGCTCAAGCCATGGGTGTCTTTCCCTTTATTTTTGATTTGACAATACTTCTATTATTGCCATTACATGTTTTAGTATCTAATAAATCCACACATTCACCATATTGATTATTTCAAGTCATGGGGGTTGATAATTATCTCTACCATTGCTCCCATTATCCACCATCTTCAACCTTATGTGGTTATTTTCATTCTTTGACCTATAAAACCAAATAACTCAATGATAGACATTCATCCTTGTCATGATTCTTTAAATAGAATACCTAATCATCCTTCCTCACCAACATGATTCTCTATTCCATTGATTTGGAAGGTCATATGATGTCATAAATTCCCTTGAATAGTCTTCCCACTTGAAATGGTCATGTATACTTACTTTTTGTATGGACATGTCACCCTCAATCTGATTGGTCATCTTAATAAATCCATTATGCACCATCATGATATCTTTTGTTTTCCCTTATCATCTATATGTATCTGATGTCCTTCCTTTCATTGTCATCTTGTGATCCTTGTAGGTCTGGTGGTCATTTGTGTCATTGTCACCTTTATTCCAATTAACGTAAATTGGATTCTAACCATGGGTTGTTGTAATGATCATTCCTTCACAACTACCACTATTATTGGTGGTGGTAACTCCCAAATGCTTGCCACTATAGAAACTCTTCCATAAGAGGTAGTCTACCATAAATTCATGACAATACATTCACCTTCTTGTCCCCTCTACCCTCCTATTACTACCAACCCATTGTCATAGGCTCTAAACATTAGACCCCAACCATGTGTAGTGTTTGCTCAAACATGGAAATCTTTTCTTTTGTGCTAGATGAGAGTTCATCTATGGCAAAGGAGTGATCATATTCTCTAACTATATAAATAATATCCTAGACCACATAGCTCCCTACTACCAGGGCCTCTTCTAAGTGGAACCCCAAGTCATCAATTCCAAGGAATTGGGATAGAGGATGTAGACATGGCCACATTTTATCTAGCCTACCCATGAAGATCTTGGGTCAAGCACATCCATCCTCTATCATTCACCACCCTACCAATTTTATACCTTATATAATCTACTTGGCTATCAAAGAAATTCTTTGCTGGTCATCACTTTGTTACTTCCCTTAAAACTCAACTCATAATAGTGATGAATCTTGGCCAAAGAAACTATACAGATATAGATAGACACACACCTCCTAAAACTTGACTCATAGTGATAGATTCTAACACTATGATTATACTCTCACATAATTTTAGAATTTACAACCTCCTCACAAAGGCACCTCTTCTATGGATTATCTCTATTAAAGGTCATTTTTGGTGCTTAGCATTGTGTTCCCTTCTTATTATCCTACCTTACCCATCCATGTCTCTCATTCTACTAAGTTTGGGATCATCATAGTAACTATTCACCAATCTACACCATGTACTTTCACCATCACCTTCACTAAAACCCAAAACCACTATTTTACAATGTTTTCTCCATCTGCCCAAACCAACCAATGTGGTCTATAAAATTGGGGAAGCCAATTTGAACACGACTCACCCAACCCTTGTTGAATTGCATTGCCCTGATGTCCATGGACTATGTAGGTAGCACCCAGTTACTGAGGAAAGCTCAACCATATCCTTTATTTTGTTTTCCCTTCTCACCTAAAATCTCTTCCTCCACTTCTCTACCTATTTCCTCACCACCTCCCTCCCTTTAGCTTATCAATCTCTTTTAATCACTTTTCTAGCTTATCAATCTCTTTTAATACAAGGGCTGACAATCTTCCTCATTGGCCCCTCTTATCTCTCATAAAGCCACCACCTACTCTACCTCACTAGCCTCACCATCACCTTCCCTTGTGTATACCTTGTAGCTCACTCCCTCACCCACTTTTCATGTTTTTGTTCCCTCTCTTCACTTATTATCAACATTTTCCTTTATCCCTTTCAACTTATTTCACCATCCTCATCATCTCCCTTTGCCCTTGGCTATTTTTCATACCCTCTTTATCACTCTCTTTTCCTCACCAATTCTACATCATACTGTGCATCTTGCAAGCTTTCTATTTTTTCTATTACTATACTTTTTCTTTATGTGTACCACCACTCTCTACCATTTTCCCACTCTTCTCACCATACCCATTTTCCATTTTTCTTGTTTACTTATTTTCCATCCTTTCATCCTTTTTTCTTCTTTTTTTCCTCCACAACTAGTTTCTACCTAGGTCTTATTCCTTTGAGAAGCCTTCCATAATTTCCTCTTTTCTTCTTCTCAATTTTTGCCTTTTGCCTTTTTCATTCCCCTTTTCCTCTTTCCATCTTAGTACTCACTTGTCTTTTGCATCTATGTGAGTATCTGTGCTTTGTATCCCTACTTCAATTCTTCCTTTTTTTCTTATCATCACTGATCTTCATCCCTTATTTTCATCTCATGCCCTTTCCTTGTGTTCCAATATTTCTTCACCACCTCACCCCTTTTCAAATTTTCAACCTCTTCTAATAAGTTTATTGATGCATACCTTGTCTCTTCAGCTTCTTATTCACCCATCTTTCACTTCCCCTTATTTTTATTAACCCCTTTCTCATTTTCCATCTCATTCTCATCTCGTAAACTACCATCTACTTTAATTTGATACCTATCATCCATGCTTACTTGGTCAAGATACCACCTACTTCTTCACTCTCCTATCATCCTTTTTATGTCCTCATTTCACTCCTTTTTCCTCCTATTTCCTTTCTTCTATTATTTCCTTGTTTTTCATTTTCATCACCAAACTATTTTCTCCTTGGTCTATTTTTAGACTTATTTTCAAACCCTTCATGGCATCCCATATTTTCCATACTCCCCTTACCTTTCATGATTGTTACACTTCTCTCCCCATCCTTTTCAATTCTCCACTCTGTCATTCTTTAGTACATCCCTCACCCCCCCAATCTTCTACCTCCTATCTTTCTTCTCTTTTATCCATTTCATTTCATTTTTTTGTCTCCCTTGATGGCATTCCTTGTTCTTCCCAACCTTCCTTTATTTTTATATATATGTCCATGCCTAGATCCTTCTATCCTTCTCCACCTTTATCTTTCATTTCTGACCTCATTATTTTCTCTTCATCCATCTTTTGGTCCACCTTCACCTCATCCTTTGTTGGATATCCCTTATTTTTTCTATTTCATCCTCCACCTCTTTAGCATGTGCTCACCAGTTGTGTTGCTTCTACATATATCTCCTTGCCTACTTCCCCGTGTCCTCCATGCCCTTGCTTTAATGCAAAAAATCCATAACCTACTCCCTCATTTGATTAATATTATTATTATTTTCCTCACTCCATATTTTAAAACCTCTTAGAGTCTTTTTTTAATTCCCTCAAAAACTTAATACTTACTTATTTTGAGGCCCCACTAGCTCAAGGGTCAAGGGTTCAAATATTCACCACTTATTTTTTACCCACTCTGCTACTTTGCTTCCCCAAATTTTTGAATAATACCCTTCCATATCCTATTAATGACATTATTGTGGAGTGTGCACAGTGTTGGCTTATTTGGATGGTGATGAAAGAACTCATTGGATCACCATGGTAATTTAAGTAGTGCCATATTTCATAAATCTTAGTAAAGGATATTTCTCCCTTTTCTTTTCTTTAAAATGGTGGTAGAAATTTCTTGCTTGAACTTACTTATCCATGGCTACAAATTTATTTTGCATAGTTGACACAATCCTCTAATTTTATCCTAGGTAATCTCATCCACCATTTCTACCAAACCAATAAAAAAACTATTTGATATCCATATTTTCCACCCTTTGTAACTTCCCTTTTTCTAATGTCCTTCAATCAGACCTAATTGCATGATCTCAAATTGGGGAAACCAAGTTAACCAACACTCCTTACCTCAAAATAGTTATATTTGGCCTGACATTCTTTTTGGATTCATATCCATATAACTATGTAGGTAGTGTCCACTTTCTAACTATATCTAGAGTTAGATCAACCATCCCCTTCCAACCCATACCCAACCCACCTATGATTTTACCACATTCACCTTGATGTTGGTTACTTTTGACCCCAACCATTAACATGTTTCATAATGACTTTAGGTGGTCCTTTGACCACACTAACCCATTTTTCCAATGTTGACCATTTGAAAACTTCACTACCTCATGCACAACTTAACCACTTATGTTGTTTAGAAATAAAACTTCCTCACCTAGATACTTGCAAATGATATAGACCTTATTTGGATGACTTGATTGGAATGACTTGATCATCTATGACCAATGTATGGACCAGTTACCCTCTCTTGTCTTTCTAGAACTTGACCTTAATTTATCAACATTGGCATCTTTAGTCTTTGTGTAATCTTGAATATTGCATTTAGTCACATTTAAAGCACCCATTGGAATTTCATGTGCCTAACTACCTTATGGCACCACTTAGTGCATCCTTACCAACTACTTATCAAACCTACACCTAATTCAGCCTTTCCTCACTAACTATAGATTTGAGGGGGAATACATCCTCCCACACTTAAGGAAACTAAACCTTTGACTAGAAATCCATTTTTTTTGTAGCTTATTAAGCCAAATCCACATAACAAAAAGGGGGAAAATATAGACACTAGAAAACTACACATAAATAGTACTAGATGTCTGAATGCCTCGAGACCACCTAAACCTTTTTAACCCACTATCTCACCCATCAAACCTTGAGTTAAGTTAGATAACTAAGATAAAATCACTAACTAACCCTTAACCCAACCCTTTTAACCTAATCATCAACATCAAAATTAGGAACACTATTATTATTTAATAAGTCACTATTCCAAGTTATTATTCACCAACACTATTCACATGTCACTATTCATGTGACACTATTCATGGTGACATGGTAAGTGACATGGAAATATTGAGGTGGATTATAAGTGCGGTGGCTAGAGTGGGACACCCTAATCCACTTGGGAGATAATTGGAATCATCTTTCTCAACTCCACATGGGTGTACTTGGCCAAATAGTAAATTTGGTGCATTTTTCCTTGTTCTTCATCATATAACATGTGAAAGAGGTATTTTGGGGAAAATGGGATGAAAAATTGAGTAGCCTAATGATTTATTACCTTTGGAGAAGTTAAAAGGAGGTAGGTGGAGAAAATCTCAAGCATTTGAGCACATTCTTGCATAGTAAACTTCTCTCCTTCACTTGTTCTCTTCACATCGGAGGTGGGATTCCAAAATGGGTCCTTTCAAAGCATTTTAATGAAAGGTAAAATGGATTAATTAAAAATAATATTAGAGTATGTGTGTACATGGAGAATCATTTCCATGTTCCCCACCTTACCTCTCTTCACATGGTAAAGTCAAAAGCAATTATCAAGTTGTAAATTTTATATTTGATTATGGGGCATGTATTTTTGACCAAACACATGGGAAAACCTTTCAAAGATTCCCCTCTATCTTCTACCTTTTTAGAATTTATAAATACTTCTCCTTACCTTGCATTTCCTCTGGATTCATCTCCTAAAATCCATAGATAGGTGTCTTCTTTGTTTCATGAGGGGATTGATCATTTATCTTGTGGGGTTGGAATCCTTTTATATTTTGGAGGTATTGATCATTTTGAAGAGTTGATTATCTTGAGGTTGAGAATTCTTCTTTGGATATTAACATTATTTTTTCAAGTTTCATCTTGGAGAGAGAAGCATTCATCTTAGAGGTTCATCAACAACAACTCTTTCAACAACAACTTCCTCATCATCATCTTCAACAAAGCCATCAACCACAAGAATTTAAACAACATAACTCAATCAACATATTTATCATCATCTCCTTTAACCAAATCCAATAATAAATCTATCAATAATAACATCTCCATCAACACCCTCAACCAAATTCAACAAGTTTTTGTTTATGCATTACTTAGTTTTATGTTTTGGTATTCTAACATTCACCTAAATGTTATTTTATTGAAAATATTAGCATTTAATTTAAAATTATTTAGTTCTTTAGATCTATTACTTTCATTTTATGGTACTTTCTTTTATTAGAATTTTTTTTATAAACATCATTATCTTAAGAGAGTGGATTGATAGCCTCCAAGGAAGCTCACACTTCTGAGATATAGCTCACGCTAGGTAATCCACTTTGCTACTTGTCTAACAAAAAAAATTTCTTAGTGTTTTATTATTTTAGGTTATTCCTTCCTTCCCAAAGAGGAGTATCCACCATCGTCTGGATCATGTACACACTTTATACTAGGTTATCGTAATTGTTACCCGTATGGATAGTTTCTTTCTTTTTATAAAACTAAGAAAAAATTAGAAAATAGAGCAAAACATGGAGATTTCATGAAGTGCATGGTTGTAAGCATGCTGAATATAAAATAAATGCTCATCCCATAACTTGGGATGTTTATTGAAATAACCCTTAAGTAAATTTATAACTATGTGGTTCACATCCTCTATTTAACCATAAATATGTTGATGAAATGTAGTGATTTGATTTAAATTAGTGTTCATTAATTCCCACAGTGTTGACTAAAATTCCCCAAGAAACCAAGAATCCCAATTAGAAACAATAGAAGTGGGAAAACCAAAATAAACCCATACATGTTGAAAGAATAAGTGTGTCATACCTTCCCCTATAATTTACTTAGTGCAAGGAATTAAAACACACGTCTTGCTAAATCTATCCACTACCACATACAAGTTGTCATGTTTCCTTCATGACATAGGCAAACCCTCTACAAAGTCCATGGAAATACTTTCCCATGGATGAGAAGGAATAGGTAGGGAGTATAAAGTCCTAGTTTCCTATTAATAGGATTGCTTATGGCACAAGGAACACACCCCTTGATATATTTGGTAATGTTTTCCTACATACAGGGCCAGTAATAATTCATTCTCAAATGTGCAACCATTTTACCAACTCCAAAATGACCAAAAATAAGAGAAGTATGTGCTTCCCTAATTATGTGCATCCTTTCATTTTAAGGAATGAAAAGTTTACCAAAATGATACAAGAGTCCATTATGCACATGATAGTATGATTCTTCTACATGTTTACCACTCATCAAATCCTTGTACACATCCTTAAAATCAACATCATCAACATATTGTTCTTTATAACTTTCATGAGTCAAAGAACCATGATGTAAAAATAAACTACCATAGAAGGCCTATAAAGCATGTTAGCAACTTTATTTTGTATACCTTTCTTATACTTGATCACAAGATGAAATTGTTGTAGGAAACCCATCCAATGGAAATTCCTAGACTATTATAGCTTGGCCAGTGACTAAAGATACTAGAGGGGCTAATAATCTGTATGTATCACTATTTTTTTGCCCATCAAGTAATGCTTCCATTTTTTAACACTCTAAACCAATGCATATAATTCCTTATCATAAGTCGGATAGTTTCTTACTGCACCTATGAAGGTCTCAGAATGATACCATACTAGTTTTATTTCCTTACATCAAGATGTCTCCCATAACATAATCACTTGCATCCATCTCAATCGTAAATGGCTGCTGCAACTCAAGAAGTGCCAAGATAGGAGTAGTATTGATCTTTGTCTTTAAAGTGTCGAAGGCCTTTTTCTACTTACCTCCCCATTGAAAGACCTATTTAGTACTAGTCAAAGAATGTAAGGGTGATGTAATATATGATAAATTAGCAATGAATTTCCTCTAATATTTTACTACACCAAGAAAAAATCTAACCTCAGTTACATTATTGGGTTTAGGCCATTTAACTATAGCCTCTACTTTTATAGGATAAATTTTCAACTCACCATGCCCTACAATATAACCCAAGTAAACTAAAGAGGTCTTACCAAATTCACATTAAAACAATTTCAAATAATTTTTTTTTGATCTTAATGCATCCATGAATTTCATAATATGAAACACATGATATTCCCAAGACTGATTGAAGATCAAAATATCATCTAAGTAGACTATAATAAAATCATCAAGGAATGGCTTAAAGACATCATTCATCAAACACATGAATGTAGCCGATGTATTGCACAACCCAAAAGGCATGACAAGCCATTCAAATAATCCTTATTTTATCTTAAAAGTAGTTTTCTAAATATCACCATCATTAATCCTAACCTAATGATAACCACTTTTCAAGTCTAACTTAGTGAAATAAATAAAATTTCTTAAATAATCAAGCAAATCATCAATACAATGAAGAGGGTAATTATTCTTAATAGTATTTTTTTTTGAATCATGAAAATCAGCACATATTTGCCATGTGCCATCTTTTTTTGCAACCAAAAATGATAGACAAACCAACAGGAGATGTACTAAGATGAATAACACCTTTTTTCAAAAGTTCCATTGCCTAATTTTTTATTTCCTTGTTTTTCACCATTGATAACCTATACATGTCAATGTTAGGGAGAGGAAAATCCTATAACAACTAAATTTCATCTTGAACTCCTCTTTTAGGGGCAACCCTTTAGGATCCTGAAACACATCATCATAACTAGAAATGATTTCAACCAATTAATTCTTATGTCTAGGATCACAATTTTCCATATCCTAAGAATATTCTTTTTCCTTAGACTTAATCAACATGAGACAAAAATTCTTACTTAAATTGACTACTCTTTTCATTTGCCCTACTATAACCAAGGAAAGACTCATCTTAATGTGATGTGTTTTGAATTTATATTTAATGCCATCCTTAACAAGTAAGTACTTATTCTAATCCCTATAGAAGATTATTTTTCTATCATAAAGATAAGGGCTTCCTAAAACAATCATGCATATGTCCAGAGGGACTACATCTAGATCAACCTCATCCACAAAATTAGATATGATGGTAAATTTCAATCTATAAGTTTTGGTTACTTGAATATTTGCATCATCACACACCAAACCAAGTGGATATGGTTTCAAATGGGGATTGGTTTTTAATCCTAACTTTTAAACAATGTCCTTAAAAATCAAGTTTGCCTGTGATCCACTATCAAATAGAGTGTCAATCTTAGTATGTTTTGAAACAATCCTAATGTGGAATAACTCATTTCTTTTATTATCATCATGCACAAATTTTTTATTTTAAAGATTAATCATAATTAGATGGCTTAGTGTTAGAAATAGAAAGAGAAGAATAATTTTGCATACTCAAGGTTGTGATCTTAGTTTCATCCCCTGAATCTAAACCTAGATCCTAAACCATAACATTAGTTTTTTTAATCTTCTTCCTAAACCTATTAGGTATTAGCTCATAATGTAATTTCCAACACTTAGACTCATCATTATTTTTATTACAATGATTTCAAATTGGCTTACTCTCTTATTTAAAAATAGTCATAGTGAATTTTTATTTACCCTTTCTAGAAATTTGCCCTTTAGAATGCTTAACATTAGATTGCTTACTTTTAGGAAAAGATTCTTTTGTATATTTTCCTCTAGCCTTTAAGTGAATGGATTTAACACATGCTTCATCTAAATTAGTGGGATTGAGATCAATAATTATGTGTTTCAAGTAACTATACAACCCACCTATGTACTAAAGTAGTGTTCTTATGTATAAAAAGGAATATTCAAAAGTAAAGCCTTTTTTCCTAAATTCCTATGTATATTCTTGAACACTTTGGCCTTTATTTTATCTAAAAGATTATCAATCCATCATATCTTGTTGTAGATAACCTAGATGATAAAATTTTTTATTGAGTTCATCAACTAATTTACTCTAAGTGGAAATTGAGTTACCTATGTTAATCTCATTTTTCTTCATCTTACTCTCCCACCATATGAGAGTTGTGCCTCCCATTCAAAGAGTATCCAAGTGAATTTTAGCCTCATCATATAAAATTTTTTAGACCATGTAATATACTTCAATTTGCTTCATCTAATTATCTAGCTTCTCTGCATTAATTTTACCTTTAAACATTGACAATTCAAACTTAATATCTAGCTTTAGTGAAGGAAGAGATTCAATGTATTTTTTGTCTTTACCATCATTAGAAGAGGAGGAAGGTTTCTCTAAATTTTTACCACCTTCATCATGATCCATATTCCTTCATCTTTCATGATAAATCTCATCAACTATATACTTCATTTCCAAAAAGGCCTATAAAAAAGCTCATTCAAACTCAAAGTCATCTCTCATTTTTGTAGTACATCTTGATCTAACCTCTAGATTGTACTTGACCAACTCTCTTTTACCCCATATAGATCTTGAACTTGTCAACATACACTAGAAATCCACATGGTTAGCTACCAAATTCTACTCTGATACCAAAAATTTGATTTATAATCGATAATAATCAAGTGTCATAACAATGGAAAACACAATTGGCTTATATCAAAATCTTTATTTAATGATTTAATAAACTTTGATTTAAAATATTATAGAATTTAATAATGGATTTTAAATATCCATAATTGATTGAATTTAAAGAGTGTAATAATAATAGAGGCAAAATGATAAAAATAACAGACATGATTTGATAATGGAGTTTGGCTTAAAATCCTACATCTCCAATTCTAATCCAATGGGGATCTCTATTATTATTTTGTCAAAAAAATGCTTACAAATCCTTTAGAAGTCTCTCAAATCTTTGTCTTGGGATTTAGTTCTATTAAAGGAATTCTTTCAAACCAAATATGAAGTTTGAGGTACTTAAAATTCTTCCTAAGTCTCTTACACCACTCTTTTCCTTATGCTTAATCTTCAAAAGCACAAATAAACTTAGATTTAAAATGAGCCTCAAGAACTTTAGATAGTGCTCAAGTTCACTGGTGTAGCGGTGGATGCCTTATCTTTTTACCCAAGATGGCATGGCTTAACTCCCACAAAGTTGGCTTTGTGGCTAATGCAAATTATTCAGTCCCACATTAGGGAGTTTTTGAATGATTTAAGTCTTTTTTTAAGACTCGAGATCCACCTTTGTAATTATCATAAGCCTTTTTTTGGATAAGGCATTTGGGTTAGCTTGATACACAAGCTATGTTGGGCTTGATTCAATTTTCCAATCTCAATTTAGTCGAGGTGACTCAGATTACATTGGTAAGGATAGCTTGAATGATTAACTTGAATTTGAGATCTATGTGTGTTTTCATGGTAGCATGTTGGCTCCTCTATGTGGTGAGATTTGACTCTACCATATGGTAGCATGGGAACACCTTGATATCCTTGTGAATTACTATAAATCTATATGAATTATTTCACATTCATGGGTTTACAAAGTAATTGGGAATTTAAATACAACCAAAGATACATAGCATTGTGAAGTAAAAGGAGGCCAAAGCACCCCTCCTTACAAAGAGTGTGTCGGTACTCGCTAAGGGCACCTAACGAGAAAATAGTGGGGCCCATTTGAAAAATAACATACACTATCAAAGACAAAATATAAAAAATAAAACTATTTTATACACTAACTCATTGCCTTAGTCCATCACATAATTGGTCCATTAGGCATGCTATAATTATGCCACATCACTCTATGTCACCATTTTGCCCTGTTTAATTTGGAGACTGAAATGTGTGATATCTTTTGCATATGGGCTCAAAATCAACCTATTTAAATTACACCAGAAATCTCTCAATGAGATCTATGTTGTGCAAATGATCAATCTCCAATTTGATGACTTCCATTTTAGAGCAAAACATAGATCCTCTTTGATCATTAATATTCCCCAACTCTCATTGGATATGGAGAAATTATTGTAGGTTAAGTCACACAAAAATGCAACAACACTACTCATTATACTTTTTTCCAAAGAATGGGACCCTCCTTGGGTTCCAAAAATCTAATAATCTGATAATCTAGGAATCTAAGGAAGTTTTTTCTAATCCATCTATTTCAAAAAATTATATAATTAAATATAATAATTTTATTACAACTATGAATAACATGAGTAAATAATATTTTATAATGCTTCACATATGTCCCAATATAATAACATGAGTAATCTGAGTTATATAACCCATGCCAAAATATCATAATATCTAAAAACTTTTTGTTTATGCCCCCAATCTAATAACCTATGTAATTAATTCTTGTAATCTATGTAAGAGTGTCATATAATCTATGCATTATCATTTAATCATATAAAAAAATTACATGTGCCTTATATAAAATTAAAATATGTGTAAAAATGTAATAGTATGCACCCAAACTTTGACTATATCAATGTAAAGGACTTAGTCTCTAAAACAATGACACTATGTATGACCCCCATTTGAGTGATGAATGTAACATGTTAATTACTCTTCACAAAAAAAAGAGTTGTAGTATCATGTTATATATAAAAACATGTAACCATATAAATAATGAGTAATAACTATGAAAATGATACATGATATATATTATGAAACCACATATAAGAATAATAGTGTGTGATATGGATCATGATATTACAAGGTCAAAAAATAATCCTATATGAATCCACACAAATAAAATAGATTCACACACAATTTCATGGCTATAACACACACAATTAATCATATAATTACACCATATAGCACATGAAATCAATCAAAGTAAAGAGTCACATAGTGAACACTCAATGTCATGCAAAATAAAATTCAAACATAAAATGAGTCACACAATAAACATCCAACATCATGAAGAATCAATGAGAAACATATAAATATTGACACAATGATCACCCAATGTCATGTAGAGTTAGAGCCAAAAAAAAGTCACAAAATTAACACCTAATGTCACACAAGTTCAATGTCAAATAGATAAAGAGTCATACAATTTTATTTGCAATAAATGATCACAACATGTAACATGTACTATCATAAAAACTATATAGAAAAATAAAGGATAGTCTCCAAAATAAATGCATGTCATCATCACATATAGTAAAATATATTATCTAGATAGTTAAAACTCTATGCAGTATGCATAAGAGTAAGCCATTTGTAATTAATTTAAAATAACTCAATGTTTAGATTTGATTGTGAAGACAAAGGAATATTTGGGAGATTTAAGTAACACTTGAGTAATTTTCATGTCAATCTTACCCTAGGGTTTTTATCATATCATCATCATTTTTTAGCCCTGTAAGAATTTTTTTCTGACCTTACTTGAATTTATTGACTTTAGCTTTGGTTTCCTCCCTTTGGGTAGTTTTATTATATAATGGGTCTTTCTCATGGGCCCATATAATTGGATATGACTCAATCTAGAGGAAGTAACCATGACACCAAATTTGGATCACAAGTTTGTTCCAAATTTTTTTCATGAGGTAATGTACCCCCTACTCAATAATATCCTCCTAATGTTTTACTTGATTTACTTAATTGTGATAATGTTTGTAGCTAGATCAAAACTCATACCCTTATTAGATATTTTTTGGGTTGTATCAATATTAAATACATTAATTTTAGTTGGGTGAAAAATAATTATCACCCCATATGGTATCAAGCTTATAGGAATTTAAAATATGACTGTGTTTTTACCCTTTTAAGGTTCAAAGACCCTGATAAATGTGTCATTAGTCATAAGCATGACCCATGTTATGTGACAAGATCATTATTGTTATTTCCCCCTAGATCTATGACTTTGTAATCTTATACAAATCCAAACTTAAGGTCCTTATCTAGGCTGAATTTATTAGATAAACTAAACCTTTTGAATCTTTTTAGAATAATTAGTTAAAATTTTAAGTCATTTCATTTATTTATAAACTAACTATTTATTTTTCATTCACCCATAATGACACATCTATGTTGAGTTTGACCTCACATAATACCTATATGAAAATATTAATATCAATATTAGTGAGTAATGTTTTACCTACAAGGTGATTTATATCGATCTCCCTAATAATTTTTTTATATGTGTGGCTTCAAACCTTATGATTTAAGACTACTTGCTTATGGCCACTTCAAATTCTCCACCCAAATCCATGTCTGAGATAACTCACCCCATGGTAGGTTATAATTATGGGTGGTTGGTGGTGGTTCAAATAAATAATCCAAATAATCATGACCTCAAATCCCATATCTTTAATCCTAATCTATCTACTTACACTAGTGTATTCACTCTACTACCACCAGTTCCACCCTAGGTTACTTTACCAAACCTTAGTCCATATTTGAAAAGTTCTCCTTAGGCCATTAATATAGTTATAAAACATCAATAATATTTGAATCATGGCTTATCTATTATTAAAATTCAAGACACATAGTTAGAGAATTATTTTATCTTGATATCCCAAAGACAAGATAGTCCTCCTTATCCACATCACCATGTAATTCAACAATCACATAGTCATTCTTTTGGAAATGATGAGGAATATTTATAAAAAAATAAGAAATGGACTATTGTAATTTTGTATTTTTAATCCATTATCAAACAATAAAATTAATTGAATAATTTATTTACGTCATTGTAATGTTAAGAGGGTGAAACCATGGTATTGATAGATTCCAATGAATATTTTCTCTTGGATTGTTAATGGTTTAACTAACCTAAAATGTAAGTACTTGATTTGGTACATATGCTATTAGTTATCATATATGCATATCCTCTATTTTTATGAGGTCAATATTAATGGTTTTAATCTCTATATGATATCCAAAATAATCTAGTTAAATGCTATTTTTCATATATTCAGACATGATGTAGGACATGGCGGTGTCATTAAAATGATTTCACCATTATTTTCATCATTTATGATAGATTAAGATGTGGGCCCACCTAACCATGCACTCTATATGGTTTTCAATTTTTATGTGTATATTCACAGTCATGTCAACCTTTATGCATTTAAGGATGGCATTGAGCAGGTGATATCTGGTAGTGTATAGTGAATCACCTTCCTATGGTACACTAGATCCTTTGTGGTTATCTCATTATGATTAAATCACCTAAAGATAAAAAATGAATATTAACCATCATATGGTGCTATGGTGAGAGGGAATATTTGTTATACATATATAATAATGTAGTGTTATATGAACCAAGCCATCATAGTAGGTCATCATCTCCCACACCCTAGTTCACCTAGTATAATATTTACCAATGTAACAAAATAATACTTAAAAGACTTGATAGGGATATTATTTTAGATTAGAAAAATTTATCCTCTACCCATAAGTATGATAGACCTATCAATGTGATTATGTATGTCCTTATCTCTAACCAACATCCAATCAAATTTGATTTAGAATGGTCAACTCCTCTGGTCAAAATTTTTGATAATCAATTCTATCTCAACACTTCCCATTTTTAGAATGATCAAACCCTTTATCATATAAATTTAATATGGAACCTAGTTACCTATCTATTGGGTCATTTAATGATCCAAAGTTAGTTTATTTTGTTAGATTAATATTTAGTTAGTATAGTTTGTATTTAATTTAATTTTATGCTTTGTTTTAAATAAATTGTTGGTTCACAGGAAAGTTGGTTTTAACTTGTAAGCACCTGTGAAAAGCCTATAAAGATTTTCACATGATTTGTAAATATTGATTCAAGAAATAATACAAAATAATTTTGGTGTGTAAAAAAAGGCTTTTGTCATAATGTAATTTATTCATTATTTTCACTATAACCTGGGCCATCAGTGGTATCAGAGCATGGTTTGTTGAAGCAAGGTGACTATAGGAGAGGCAAAGTGAAAAATTGATTCACATGTAATGAAAAGCCTCATGTGAAATCAAATTTTGGAATTTAGTTGAATAGTATATGGTATGCCTTTTTTTAAAGTTTGTCCTTTCTTTTCATTCTTAGTCTAATGTTGAAATTTCTAGAAAATTATTAAAATATTTTAATTTTTCAAATAATTTTACAATATAAAGTCTATTTTTTTCTGAGAAAATAACTATGTATGGCCATATAATTGGAGAAGTTTTTTCTTTCTCCCTAATAGTGCATCAAAATTCCATCTTAAGCATTCAAGATTGGATTTTTAAGCCATAAAGTGATCCAAATTTATTTTTCAAACCCCAAAATATGCTAAAAGGCCATTTGTATAGCCTTGTTGAACCTAGAAGTCTCTGTGAAATGTGAAAAATGTATTCAAACTCCATTTAATCCATTTAATGAGTTTTGGTATGTTTTGAGTCTCTTAAGATCAAATTTCAATACCAATAGGCATCTGGGATTTTTTTTTAAGTTGGAAAATTAAATTACAACCCACGTATGCATGTGTATAGCCTTTCCATTCTAGATATGCCTGTGTTTGGATAAAAATAGCTTTTATTTATTTGGCAATTGATTTACCTGCTTATTGAAATGAATCTGAGTTCTTAAAAACCATTTATCAAATCTCAATGCATTCCAAAAAAAATTCAAGCTAAAAAATGGAATTTTACAACTAAAAATTATAGAAGTATGGCCTTGCATCATCAACAATCAGATTTCATTTATCAAAATTATCTTTAAAAATATCAAAATACTCTTTAAAAATATCAAAATACTCTTTAAAAATATCAAAATAATCTATATATACAAAAATAAAGGTCCTGTATAGATTTGTATGGCTTAGTTGGAGTTCCAAAAGAGGACTAAAATTCCCTAGATCAGCTTTGGCATTGGAAGCATGGTGTTGGAAGTTTGAGCAAAGTTTTTTTTTCATTTGGTAAAATTTTATATTATAGTTTGTCCAATATTAGGGTTTGGATGGGACCGACATAAAGCCTTGAAAATATTTAAGTTTTATTTTAAAAATTACTTTCATGGGAAAAATTATTTTTTTCATGAAAGTACCAATTTTTTTTAAAAAAGAGATCATTTGAATTAATTCTAAAAACTAGGAAAATGTGTACCTATTGTGACCATCTATATCATATTTTAAACATGCTATCATATTATTTTGTAAGAGTTTAATTTTTTGGAAACTAGACTCAAATAGCTTTCCAATGAATATAAGCAAGGAGGGGTCCATAATGTCTTCCTATGTAATTTTAATCCCCATAAACTAGTAAAAATTTCTAAATTAGCATTGAGGGGGGGGGGGTCTATGTAGCCTAATAGAGGATAAAAATTTCAAGGTGTCATATCTTCTACATACAATGTCCAAAATATTCATATGACCACTCATTTTTCATGAAAATGGATTTCTAAGAGCATAAACATGGACATGTTTTGATTCTAACATGTGTAAATATGTTTTTTCCACATATTTTGAATAAACTATACATTGTAATGAAATCAGGTGCATTTTTAGTGGAATCTGACACCCCAAGTTTTTCTCAAATAGTAAAAATGTGTTTTATACATCAAAAAAATATTGTAATGATGTGTCTCATCACTTGTGTTGTCTATGATGATGGTATTACATTTCAACATTTATAGGTCCCTAAAGATCTAACAGGCTAAATAGAGAAAACTAGAGGTTAGAAGATCCATAGAGGTTGAAGGATATTTTCCCTTCTCCAATTTGTTATTCACTTGCAGTATGGGTTCACTATTTGGATAGAAATTTTTTAGATTGTGTACTTTGATCTCATAGATGTATTGTTGATATGATCTTTGATGTGGAGCATTTTAGTGATTTGTACATGGTTTATTTATTGCATAGCTTCTCACCTCTCGCCTAATAAAGGTAGAAGATACTGCATATTGTTTTTTCAATCAGTCATGGGTGATGTGTAATACGAGTCATCATTATTTTGATATCATTATTAGTGCTAATTAAGGGCCTATGAGACATGTTGGTAATTCTTGGGCATCAATTTGAGATGTGTCATACATAGTACAGAGGCTAGTCACTTATTGGATAGATTCTATGTGATGATCGATGTAGTTAGACAGTGCATGATCATATTCTACTACAGTGTAGGGATGATCAGTGTGTGGATCAGTCTAGGATGCACAGTGTACTAATTGTAGTTGTGGTAGAGTCTAATTAGATGACTTATAGTTTGTTTCTCTAGTCTTTCTATACCCCTTTGGATTAAGGGGGAGTTTTTTGGGTCATTTAATAATCCAAAGCTATTTTATTTTGTTAGATTAATATTAAGTTATTATAGTTTGTATTTAATTTACTTTTATGTTTTTTTAAAAATAAATTGTTGGTTCACAAGAAAGTTGGTTTTAACCCTAACCACCTGTGAAAATATTATAAAGCTTTTCAAGTGCTTTGTAAATATTTATTCAAGAAATACTACAATATAATTTTGGTGTGTAGAAAAAGGCTTTTGTCATAATGTAATTTATTCATTATTTTCACTATAACCTAGGCCATCACTATCCCTATATGGATATTTGGTGGATTGATTTGTGTGAGATAACCATCACTTATACCACTATTTTCCTTATTTTATATGTAAAACAATTGGCTTTGATCAAAAAGAGAGTTAAATTAGCATCCATGAGATAGTTGAACCACATTTCCCTAGAATAAGAACATGATCCCTTAGATGGGTTATTTAAAAATAGGATGAAAAAGTTAAGAGATCAAATCTAATTGGCATAGATTCATCAAGCCCATGGGGATTAGATTGGATCTTGAACCCATTAGCTCAAAATTGGTGATCAGGTCTCTAAAGAGTTTTTCAATAAATTAAGAGCCCATAATTAAGCTATAGAAATAAATGTTGTTAAGTTAGTGAACACATTACTTGTCTCCCAGATATCCTTAAAGATTTTTTTAACCATCATAAATAAGTATTCCAATCTCATCCCTCTACTAATGCTCAACAAATGGAAATGAATAAATTCATTGATTATTTCCCTTGTGTGCTCTCACATAGCCAAAAAATGGCATGTGACAAGCATATTTATATTGAGTACCTTTATCAATATACCATTGATATGGATCAATATAAATCCTTAGTTATTGATGGCTTCCCTTGTGATTTTTTTCAATCCTTCTATGACTGTGTGGGGCCTGATATTCAAAAAAACTCTTTGGAAGCTCTAACCAAGGGTTTTCTATGGACTATCACTAATAGAGGTAGTATCAAGTTCATTCTCAAATATGGAGACCCAGAGATTATTACCAGTTAGATAAACTAACTATTTTTATTGTCTCTTACAAGATAATTTCCAAAATTTTGTCCCTCAAAATTAGATACCTCTTCCCCTTGATTTTTAGACCTAAGAAAACTATTTTATTCGAAGGAAGATAAATCCTAGATAATATTATTTATGGTAATTAATGGAATTGGATTATGTCTCTAAGAAAATATTTTTATTTATTAAAATAGACTTTGAAAAATATTATGATAAAATTTAATGGCCTTTTATTTTATCCATGTTTCAATATATAGGCTTTGGTCCTAGGTTCATTCACTCTATTCAAACCTTCTTCCAAGATTATTCATCTTATCTCACCATCAATGTCCACCAATATGATAGTTTTAGTCTTTTTTTATCTATAAATTGTGGTTTCCCTCTTGTTCCATCCATGTACATTCTTACTGCTAAGAGTTGTGACTATTTATTAGGAGTTTATGCCTCCAAAGGTCTTGTCAAAGGAATCAACCTCCTTATGGAAAACCACATCCAACTCATAAATGGGAATTTCACTTATTACTCATTTCTCACTCTTTAAGAGGTAGAATAAGTTGTTTAAAATTTTATGGAATGGTTTCAGACCTTTTGTTTGGCCTCTGGATCCAACATTTAGTCATTATAAATGATGTTATGGCCCTCTACCTAGATGGATTGAGTTTTATCAATGGAAGTGGATTACCTATAGATATATGTTTAAATTCTAACATATTATTTTTATTTTTAGGATTATTAAATTGATATATGGAAATAAGTAGTTCTCAGATTGGAAAATAAATTATCCTATTAGATTACCAAACCCTCTCTAGCTAGAAAATTTCAGATTTGTTATAAAGTTATTATAGCCATTCATGTTTATTAATCCTCCTATTGGGATCCCAATAAATAAAACTACAAATATCTTGAAAATATTCTCAAATATTTTATTTGGCCCAACTTTGAAGGCAATAAAATATTTCCTAGAGTTTCTTGGGATATTTTTTGCTAGCCTAGAGAACCTTAGATTATTAGGTCTCATTAACATTGATAATCAAGGTCTATCCATATGTGAAATTAATTGTTAGATAAATTTAAGGGAAAGAGGCTTGGAAAATTATCCTCTGACACTAAATTTCGTCAATATGTCTCTTTGGTAGAAAGGTTTGGTGGAATTTAGGGTTTCAAACATTGTTCATTACCTCCACTCTAGTCAAATTTAAATATACTTTTGTGGTGAAAATAATTTGAAAAGTTTGGGAAATAATTATTCCATGGTTATTTTGGAAAGGGGATGGTTTTTAGTATAGTATCTTTATTAACAATTATTCCATTTGGTGTTCCTCAGTAGTTACCCTCAATGAGAAACCCTTGGTAGAAATCCCCATCCTCAAATTTGTTTGTATTTTTTGTTGAGGTATTTGAGTTCTGGGGGATATATTTGACAGTCTCTATATATTTTGGCTTAGGTTTTGTTGGTTCCTAGTTATACACCTTGTACACTCAACCTTTCACCCTTGAAGTAAATGGCAAACTAAGATGAGAAACCTACTAGTATGTCATTATATCCAGGGATGGGTTTGTCATCAAGAATGGATTGGGTATATAAAATGACTAAGAGGCACCTAAAAAGGGTATGGTCATCTCTTTGGTACTTATGGCTCTACTTGAACCAAGGTGAGAGGACCTATGGGGTATCTTTTTCACATGGAGAGATTTTTAAATTCAATATCCATGGGAATTTTTGGCATAAAGAACAAAAAATATGACCATAAAACAACCAAATTCATTCATTCCACTTGGGAAAGGTTGTCACATGAAGTAAAAAAATGCTCTAGGTCATATACAAGCTAATAAACATAGATAGGAAAGTTACTAGAATCTTCATTTCAAAATAAATTTTCAATAACAAGGAGATAAATGGAAGACTAAAATGCTAGGATTTAAAGCACAAAATGTAGACAAATGTTAAGTATGTAATATATTATGCATCTACTAGAAAATAACACTTCAGATATGGAAATGGTGTATTAATTCTAGGGTAGGATAGATTAGGACAAGTGAGATGATTATAAAGAGGAAGGACGTGGTGGTGTGTTGGTAATTTTTCAAACAACATGGATTATTTCAACACACATGACATCACTTATTTCAAAGATGTAGGAAAACTAAATTTCAATCCATGGCAAATACAAGGAGGAATTTGCATCCATTGGTGCCAATAGAATGAAAATGCCCAAATGATCCCTAAAACCCTAGAACATACACTAAAACTAAAATCTCAAATACTTTATCTTGATAAATTCATGAACCCAGTGTGCCTTTAAAAGGTATTCAATAACATATTTCTAAATATAACTATAATAATGGATTTATAACCTAGATACATGCTCAAAATGATAACCAATAATGAACACAGACACAAATATCTAATCAACAAAACTTATAAAACACATTATTTCATTTCATTAACATGATATAATAAAAAATCAAAATTATTTTCCATTAACTTGACATAAAATCTTACATACACCAATGTTTCAAAATGCTGCCATGGGGACAAACATGGTGGATTTTCTCCATGTTGGGTAGGGGAGACATATAAGCATGCTCTTGAAGCTTTCTAATGTTGTATAGCTGCAACCACCTTAGTAAGTGAGAAAAAATACACACAATAGTGATCCTAAAATGTGGAAGAGCCTATACTTATAATGATAAAGACCAACAATAGCCAACATAATGGCAAGCCAACCTCTTGATTAGAAGGCAAGCCTTAAATTTATATATTTCAAATATGGGATTGTGGGTCATAATTTTCAAAGTTTCAAAACAAACTTTCAAGTGCACTAAGATTATTCCAAATAGAAAATATTCCCTTTCCATACCTAAAATCTTCATGTATTTACAAGGAAAATGATTGTTGCAAATGCCTTTACAAGGAATGATGGAGATTTACAATAAACCCCTTGAGTTCTTGGTTGGAAATGATTTTAAATGATTTGGAAGGAGAATATTCAAGGGTAAGGAAAATAAACCATTTATATTTATGTGTAACTACCTTTAGATGCCTTAGACCACCTGCTTGTAGAGCTATAACCTCCTAGACAATTGACCTTCCCTTTATGCATGCCATAAAACAACCTAATCTTGCAATGATTTCTTGGGAATATTTTGGATCCATGGATATTTGAATGATATTATTTTTAGTGACCCACCTCAGATTTTAAAGTATGTAATTTATCTCCCATGGAGAAACTTGGACAAGCACAACAATGAAATAATGCAAGAGACCTAGGTCATTTTCAATTTTTCACCTTTTGGCTCCAGCTTGTTTTTCACATTTTACAAATTCACCTTTTTCACATATAGCCTTTTAGGGATTCCGTAGTATATTTTTTAATTTAAAAAATTCATTATTTTCACCCTTGGGGTTACCATTCCTTATTTTACAAATTTGCCAAGTCAAGTTGTTGCTAGTGGTGAAAGCTCAGCCAATTGCCTTGCATAGGATCTTTGAATATAATGTATATGACTATGTGGAATAAATATGTATCTCTATTCACTTACTTGAAATGTGACCATTTATTATAGGACACATGTCAACACATCATTGGGTTTATATCCTTGAACAATCCACCTAAGACTAGCACTACTAGATCTTTGTTTGTATGATGAATGCAAGCATGCCACTTGGCATCTCTACAAGATCTCAACATCCATTTATCATTAAATTTTATTCTAAGCCATTATAAATTTATTAATACCCCCTTATGATCATTCCACCTAGGTAATCCATGGGATTTATTATATCTTACATAGTCAATCTTTACCAAGATAACACCCTTTCACCATATGCCAACTCCTTATTCAGCCTGAGTCCTTTGACAAGTCAGCTCTCACTCATGACATAAATACTAAAGCTTGATAGAATTTAGACCATTAATTGAAATATAAAGGATAAAATGTCATTGGTTGTCTATTGTGGCTTAAATTTTATGTTTTCATGCCCATCATTTGATGTCCATGTGAATGTCTTTGATGGACATGTGACCATCAAATTTAATCCCCAAATAGATAATCATTGTGGCTTAAAATTGATTTTTATGAACCCATCAATTGAATATCACGTGATCATTAATGATGTCCATGAAAAAATAAAATTCAATCCCTAATAGATAAAGGTTGAGCTTAATTTTGATGTTTGCATGACCATCAATGACATTTACACGACTATCACACTATTGATTCAACTCACTAATAGTTCAACATGTATCCTCTTGGGGTTATTATAGAGGTTATTTGAATTTATTGACCCCTGTGTGCCATTGGATCATAAGGCATACCATCAATATGGTGACACTTGTCACTTTCATGGGGCTTTTGGAGCTTTTGGTCATCGAGACTTTTATCTTTGGTATTTTTGTCTTGCAACAGCTTGGTCTTCAAGATAATTAATTTGATACATTTTGGTTTCATTCATCCTTTTGGTCTTTAGAAGAATTTTTTTCAGAAATTTTATCCATGGCATTCTTGTTTTTGGGCCTTTTTTTAGGATAATTATTTGATAAAATGTTTGAAATAATTTCCCCAAAATATATGAACTTTATATTTTTCCCAAACAAATGGAATTTTATCAGGATTTTTGTGTGAATAAAATGCCCATAATAATTCATATTTTAGACTTTTTTCATAGAAAAAATGTCTAAAATAAATAGGTCTTCAGTATTTTTGCTAAAAATTTAGATAAAACATTGAATCTTCTTAGACTTTTTATGCATGAAAAATGCCTGAAGGAAATAGACCTTCAAAATACGTTAAGTAAATATTGAATTAACACAAAAATTGACCTTTGAGTGAAAATTTAAAGACATAAATTGGGATAAGGACTTAGACATCTATACTCGACTTGGGCTAGACTTAGGCATTTACACTTGAAAAAGGCTTAATTACTTTAATGCAATTATGGGCACTAAAAGGTGGCTTAAGTTAGAAACCAAATTTAAGTCAAAATCTAATTATTTTGATTCTATTTTTGAGATCCATATGGCTACTTCAGACTATGTTATACATAAAATTAGTGTTAAAGGGTCTTTCAAATGGTGGAAAATCTATAATTAGGTTGTTTTTGCCCCCATGCTTCAATATCAACCTAGAGTTTGTTATTAATGGATCTCTCTCAAAAATTCTCCTTATAACATTATTAATAAACATTAGAATACTAAAAATTCCCCCTCCTTTTGTAATAAGAGGTTCCAAACTATCTGGTTAGTTGTGTTGGAACCAAAAAACCATTTTTGTATGGTGCATTATTTATCAAGGTCTCCCTATGGGAGATACACTTATTCAAATGGGGATTCCCTCTTGTAGATGCATTGTGTGTGGCCATTATGAGTCTCTAAAGCATATATTTTAGTTATGTGCTAGATCTTAGGATGATTTGTAGTGGATTCATTCCATTTTAAATCCTTTTAGGACAAAACCTTTGTTTTGTAAAATTGCTCTCTTATGGGACTTTGATCTCTTCCCTGCAAGATATAAACACATATTGGGGCATATTTCATATTTAAATTATTTTCTCTTTATAAAGACAAGAACGTATTTATATTTAATGAAATTTTCTTAGAATTTTTCCAAGTATTGATAGAATATTTGTTTTATCTAGTGTAATGTTATTGATTCAAGTATAGGATGATAAATTTGCCATATAGGTTTAAAATATTCATACTCTTATGGTCCATTGGGTTAATTCCCATTACATAATCAATAGAGTGTCCATAAAGGTTCCTTGTGATTTATATAACATAGATAAAGAGTTACCTAAGCATGGCCATGGGTGTTGAAGATATAAAAGTTGTTTGGATTTCTCCACCCCTCCACCTCCTCCCAATAATATATTTTCTCCTTATGGTGGGTATGGATGGTTAAACTTTCCCCATGTTGGTTCTAGTGATATTGGGTTTAATCTCAAGGTGGATATGGTCTCCCTAGGTGGTGCTATATCATTCAACCCTGCATGGGAAAATTGAATAAAGTGATGAATTAAATAAGACAGAATATGGTTAGAATATATTTTATATCTCCCCCACCCCTTTGGGGGAGGCTAGGGAGATAAACAAAATATCCTATTACCACATCCTTATGTGCGGATGGTTATACATATTTATTAATGTTGGTTATTTATAATTTTGTCATGTATTATTTATTTCAATATGGTTGTAATGATATAATTGTGGCTATGAATCCTAGGTTTTTTTTTGAACTTGGTGTGTTTTGGTTATTTTTTATTAAGGTTAAAGGGATATTTTTTATTAGGGTCCATAGAACCTAAGAGAATTAAAAAAAAGAGACCAAAGGACACACCAAGTCCTTAAGAGAGATAAAAGAGAATAAATATAGAAGAATAAATTTTTTTTCCAAAATACATCTCAAAAATAGTTAAAGAAACTCCAAATGCCAAAAGTAGCTAAAGGAGTACCATAAATCTACTCCAAATCCAATTTTCCAAATACATCTTCCCAACAACTCTTCATATGTTTAAGATTCGAATATATTAATAAAAGTAGGTTTTTCTTATCAACATCTTTGTGAAACTCATTGCATTGGATTTTTTGCCTTTTACTTTAGCCAGAGTCCTAGTATCAAATAGATCACCCAAACGAGCTCTCAAGTTTTCCATAGTTTGGATTCCTTTGTTCATAGTTTCTTTGTTGAAATTCATCAAGAAATTAATATTATTTTTGAGTTTTCCATTTTCATTTTCAAGTAGGCTAAACCTCTCATGATGACCTTGGATTTATCGATTTAGTTCATTATCAAGGTTATTTTGAGCCAATCTTTCATTCTCATGCTGCAATTTTTTTACCTTGCCTTTAAGTTAACTCATCTCCCTTATGAACCATATCACGATTGAATTTTTTAAATCAAGTTCTTCATCCATCTTATTTATGCTTTATTTACATTTTAAAGAGTCAACTAAAATATTAAAATTTTCATTCAAGTCCTAGGATAACCTACCTATAATCTCCTTCTCTTTCTCTTTGGGAACCTCCCTTGTTTTCCTCTTCCTAGAGTCCACTTTCTTAGTATGGATAATAATATTCTCCATTTATAATGCCTTTTGAGTCAACATTATTATTATGGATGACAATATTATCCTTTTATATGGTTTATTTTATAGATTCTTTTAACATTTCTAATATCCATAGGTTTTCCATCATCTTTATTTTTATTAGTATTAGTTATTTTAGGTGTAATCTAGTTCATCCCCTTAAAATTCATGTGAATAAAAAATATTACCCCTTCATGTATAGGATCATTATATTTCCCTTTTTTGATTTTTTCAATAGTGGACTTATTGGCCAATTTTATCCCACATACCAAGCTTATATCCATATAGATCAGGTTACTAATGGATGAGAAGATGGATAAGTTACAAATACCCTTTAAAATATCAAGAGTGCTTGGAATAAGTATGGAAGTGCATATCATTAATCTAGTTCTTCATTGTGTTCATCTAGACATCTTGAGTCTAGTGGTAGAAATTATGAGTAGGCACTTTATTGACATCATATTTTTCATATGTCGATGCATTATGGAGAATTGGTCATATGGTTTTTTTCACATTAGTCCCAAGAACATATGTGACAAGTTTATTGTCATCTACCAAAGTACATCAAAATATATGAAGACCCAAAGTTGACCTCTCAGGAAAAATCCACTAAGTTTACATACATAGCCATTTTTGAAGAAGCTCAAATATATCCAAGTGATTATTTTTACAAGGAAATATCTTTCATGTGTGGTAGTATCAAGAAAAAATGATCATATGGGTTTGTTCATTATAGTCCCTAGTTTCTACATGCTAAGTTTTAGGTCATCCACCAAAGTGTAAAAGAAGTTATGCATGTTCAAAGTTGGCTCCTTAGTTAGATTTCACTAAGTTTCCCATACTTAGCCAAATGAACTAGACCATCGTCAAGATGTCATGCAAGAATGAATGGACCAATCAACTTGATAATTTTGTAGACAAACTTAGAAGGCTTCCAAGACCATTGGATCAAATGGGTTTTTTATTTTGGGCCTTAATAACATCTCCTACCTCTATTATTTTTACACTTCAAGTTATAGGCCTTCAAAGTTGAACCTAAAACATAAAAGGTTTATGCTAACATCAAAGCAAAGACAAGGCAAAAATACATTAGAGATTAAAATTAACAGTCTGTGGGATGTCAAATACATTCTATGAGATATCAAATTTGGTCTATGGGACATTAATTCAAGCTTGTAAAGTAGCCATTAGAGTTCAAATAATGGGTCCTAGGTAGATCTAATGGCACACATTAAATCATACATTCAGATCTAATGGTGAGAGGAGGTCAAAGGGGTTAGTGAATCTCAAGATTAAATGCATGCATGATAAGTGTCAATAAAACATTAAATTGGTAGAGGATCAATGACTCATGGGCATCTATAGAAATCAAAATCAATGGAGTGAGATGAGTTAATATGTTAATGGGCTGAGTCAAATTTTGATGGCTAATTAGAACAAAGGGAAACCAAGGTTTTTGATGAAGGTTGAGAAGCCATTTTTGACCAAGGGTAAAAAGGTTGTATAGGGTCATCTTGACATCATTTGAGCTCATTTAAATGCCATGAGGTAGTCAATAGGATGTAATCAGGTATAAGGAATATAAAGGAATGCCATTGGAGCTTAATATGAACCTATGGTTTAATATTTTTTATGGCTTATACAGTTCATTATTGTGACTATGTTCACCATTTCTAAATAAGGACCTAGGTATGGTGAACTCTTAGCTCTTGCAAAGAATGAAGGGTATTTTTAGACCTAATGGGAGTCCAAAAGAGGCTATGGTCTATAGGTCTACATTTAATATGGATAAATATGGGAAAACCAATGACGTTAGATTGGTTTTCCATTTATAGGTGGGACCTATGATCCAAACATGGAAATGGAATAGATATGTGGTTAATTCAAAAGGGTTTCATCTATCCACATGGCTCCATCATTGATAAAGTAGGTATAAACCACCATTTATGGCATGGCCCTATCAATTTTAAGATTTAAGGTTTTGATCCTCATGAGCATGTCAAGTGGACTTAGGCTCCCAAGGTGATGTACTATTAGTGAGAGAAGTAGTTAGGGGAATTTATTCCATTCAAATAGACTTATTCATCATGGAATAAACCCTTGTCTCTAGTAGGACACTCTCAGCCAATGAGAGGATCTTAGGGACTAGTGGGATAAAAGGAGGTCTATTTGTTGACCAAGACATGCATGTAGAAGGTAATAAATCAGATGCCACCTCACTTCTTGATCATGATTATCTTTTCTCCATTATCCAAGGCATTATTCCCATATCTCTTTTTATTATATATAGAGGCTTTTGAGCCAAAAAATTGGATCCTCTATATTTTCTCTAATCCCTCTCTTGGGCATGATCAAACCCTACCAAGACGGAGCTTGTAACCTCTTGAGATGAATACAAGACTATTTTATATTTCATTATTTTGTTATAGTGTGTACATGTTAGATTTGCATATGTGGTAGAGATTTTTCCCTTGTCAAATTATGACCTCACCTAACTACTAGTTCATCTTATTATGTAGTTCATGTTTAGTGTTTAATATCTCTTTATTAAAGCCTGCATGTGGAGATGATGACTATTTAGTGTCTTTATCTAGACCTCTCCATAATTTCACTTAGTTTATATCATTTGGTGAACCTCCTCATGAAACATTGATGTATGATGGATATTTGAAAACCTAGATCTAGTCTTGTGTTTATTTCATTAGTGTTTAAGAGTCAAGTAGGGTGGATCAACCCACAATTTATGTTCATCACCATTGTTAGCTTAGGTTTCCATTTAATTTTTTCTCTTCACCCCCCCCCCCCCCCCTCTCTCTCTCTCTCTCTCTCTCTCTCTCTCTCTCTCTCTCCATTTTCCTTGGTAGGTTTTAGTAGTGGGAATAAGCTAAAAGGATGTATCAAAGGAGCTAGCCTCATTAAAAATACTAGAGGTTTGACCCCATTATAGGATACCCACAACTTGGGGTTAGTACCATGTTGATCTAGATTTAGAAGTAGGACCTGAACACTCCTACATCCATCTAGGGTGAAATCTATATCTCTAATAGTTATAGAATACATGGTGAGACAAAGGTCCAAAAAAGTATAAATATCTTGGTGTCTTTCCTCTAATCATCTTTTGAAAGTAAGCATGTTAGCCCCAATGGTGATTCTAAATCAAAGCTTATGGTTATGAGTAGACAAGGTATGTCTAAATGAATTTTTTAATCAATTTTTTTGTATCTAATTTGACATATGAGGTCAATATGAAAAAAATATGGTGAATATCCATATTATCCACCTCCTTATTAATAGCTCCAATATGACCCTCATAATCCATATGATCGTAATCATCCCTACCAAGATTTTTGTCAAAGTTATGAGGATCCTTGGTAAGTTTCTCATGATCCTTATTATCAAAAGAATAACTCTTACCTTCCTTATGATCCTCAACAATAACACGAGGACTTATTTTAGTCATATATACAAGAATATTTCCCTAATACTCTATATTAATAGCTAACTTGTCATAATATTTCTCCTCATCAACCCTATCATGAGCCATCTATACCAGTACTTAAGTATACTTTAATAAGTCTTGACAAACATGCACTAGAATTGTGCTCAAAAAAGTATTATAGACTAGATGTCCCTACTCACACGATTCACCATGTGAGAGAGTCATTATATTTAATAAAAGAAGAATGGACACCTGTTGAGAGAGAAAATTAGAACAATTTCATAGTTGAGATGATGGATGTAGGTGGTTACATTCAAATAATTGAGGACAAGCTAAAAGGCCTTGAGGAATAGTAGGTCCAACCTCACCAATCTTATGTGCCTTCATATACACCACCTTAGCCTTCTTATGTGTCACCCATTCCTCCCTAAGAGAATTTTTCAATTAACCCTTTGAATGTTCCAAGTTATTCATATGCTCCTTAGACCTTTCCTTCTTAGAAATCTATCCAAGAGAGATGTCAAACACATAAGGAGATTGTTGTGGAATAACCTATTGTTAAGGTCCAATAATCCATCCTTCCTTAATAACCCCTTATGAATTCCTTAAAAATTCTAAGTTGGAACCAAGTGGTAAGGTTATGGGGTAGGCAATGTGAGGCAAATATGGATTTTAGGACCCAAGTTAAAGAAGGATCTAAACCTATGTAAACCTCTCTCATCCCTACCTAGGAGTCTTATTATGTTCCTTATCTTCATGAATCCACTGACCACCTTAAAGAGAAGCTATTTCAAGATACTATAGTGAAGTAGATCAACAAGTTGGAGATAAAGACAAGGAAAGATGAGGAGAACTAGAATCAAAAAGTTGAATGGAAACCTCTATCTTCTCCATCTTGGAACCAAATCATGTAGTCAAGCAAATCCAAGGTCACTCAATCCCCTCCCTCCCCTCTCCATTAATCTAGGTCATTTACATCTTGGAAATACATTAAAATTAGTACGCAAAAGAAGGCCAAAGTGGTGATTATGGATGTCAAACAAGAGACCATGCAGCATCCACACCTTTCCCCTCAAAATCCTTGAGCCTTTCCTTCATGGAGAGCCATTTAAGAGGTAATTAAATAGGAAGAGGAGGTGAAGGTGATCCAAGAATAGAAACTTTAGGATCAAAATTAAGTACTTATGGTAATTTATTTGGACCTCTCTCACCTTGTTGAATATTTTTAAAGGATTTTCTATGCCACTCTTTGAGAAAGAGACTCTCCTTTATGAGTCAAACTAAGAATATGTAGATAAATAAGGAAATTAAGGTGACTTGAGTGACTAGGAAGAAGAAATCATGATTGGGACACCTCTTGGAAAGGACAAACATTCTTCAATTTTCTATGATGATGCAAAGATGGAACAAGTGTAAGAAAAATATGAGGTAGATGCTAAGATATAAGTACATGAGAAAGAAGTTATTGATGTACAAGATAAGGATGTCCTAATTGGATAGATTAATGATGTTTTCCATGAGTTCTTTGATAACACAAAAGCTTCCATTTATCATGAAGGAGAAGAGCTTGCAAGTGAAGAACAAGCTGAAATTTAAAGCATGCTCAATCATCAATTTGATATTTAAAATGAAGTGGTGTTGATTGACCAATTTTAGATGTCAAAATAAGGATTGAAACCTCATGTTTGTGGTCAATAAACTAATATGCTTGCTTTTGACATTTAAATTAAAAAGGATCTAGTTGAACTACAACTTCATGAGGACAAATCTTCTGATTTATTTAATAACTTTCATTTAGGTTTTTCTTTACTTGAATGTTGTCCATTGTAAGATAAGAGGAGTGTCATCATCAAGTAAGAGATAGTTTTTCTCTCAGGAAATGACATGTTTTAACTTTTGAAACATGGTTATAAACTTTTCTCTCCAACTTTAGACATCTCTCTACTCTTGGAAGCTGAGAATGAGATCAAATGGCCTAAAGAAGTCATAAAATCATGTCCATCTATCTTAGAGGTCAACTTTATAGATAGGTTAAAGGATACACATCAAGATGGTCTATATGTTCTGATCAATAGTTTAGGAATGAGGAAGAATTGAAGTTGTTCTTGTAAAGTCCACAAATTTGGATGGATTATGATTGGGTCTTGGACTCATTTCTATAATTCATGCACCTAAAATTGGTAGTAAAGAATGAGTTTCCTCCCCAAGAAGACATGAGCATCCAATTTATCATAGCTATAGAAGAGATTTTTCAAGAAAAGGTAAGTATGTTTCAAAGTTATAAGGTACACAAAATAGTTTCTCATTTAACCCAAACATAAAATACTTATAAATTATAGCCATGTGCATATTAGAATAATTTTTGTGCATTAATCTAAGTTCAATTTATATGATCTTTATTTTTTGTCCCTATTTTGTTCTAGGTTAGTTTCCCTTTCAATAAGTGCCTTGAGGACTCTATTCTATTTTGTTCCTTTTGGTCCTTATTTTCATTTCAAGAGAGGTTAGAGCAAGATTGACACCAATTCAATGTGTTGGACCCAAATATAGAATCCATGCTTAATGGACTAGATAAGGTAGATGATATAGGTTATTTTTGATAGATAGGCATGCAAACCCTATGAGTCATCATAGATGTTGGCCAATTTTTTGCCCACATACCAAGCTTATACCCATATGGATCAGGTTGTTAATGGATGAGTAGATACATAGGTTCTAAAGACCCTCCAAAATTTCAATATTGGCTGGAATAAGTATGTAAGTACATAGAATTCATCTGGTTCTTCATTGTATCCATCTAGACATCTTTATTCTAGTGGCAAAAATTCTAAGTAGGCACTTTGTTGACATCATAATTTCCATGTGTGGATGAGTTAGGGAGAATTGGTGATATCATTTTGTTCAAATTAGTCCAAAGAACATATTCACCAAATTTTTGGTCATCCACAAAAGTGCATCAAAATATATGAAGACCCAAAGTTGTCCTCTCAATAAAAATCTTCTAAGTTTCCATACTTAGCCATTTTTTAAGAAGCTCTAATAGATCCAAGTGAGCATATTGATGAGGCCATATCTCACACATGTGGTATTATCAAGAAAAATTGATCATATGGGTTTCTTAATTTTATTCTTTAGTTATTACACACTAAGTTTTAAGTCATCCACTAAATCATAAAATAAGTTATGCATGTTGAAAGTCGGTTCCTCAATCAAATTTTGCTAAGTTTCCCATACCTAGCCAAATGAACTAGACTATTTTTAGGATGTCATGTGGGCCTGAATGCACCAGTCAACTTGAGAATTTTGTAGACACACTTGGAAGGCTCCCAAGACCAACAACTCAATAACATCTCCTAAAAATTTGGTGCCTCTATAACTTTTACAATTCAAGTTATAAGCCTTCAAAGTTGGACTTAAAACATAAGATATTTGTGTTAATGTCAAATTAAAGCTCAAGAAAAAATCCATTAGATATTAAAATTGATGGTCTATGCGACATCAAATACATTCTATGGGAAGTCAAATAAATTCCATAAAACATCAAATTCAATCTCATAAAGTAACCATTAGAGTTCAAATAATGGGTCATAGATAGATCTAATGACACACATTCGATCATACATTCAAATCTAACACCAAGCAGAGGTCAAAGTGGTCAACAAATCTCAAGATAAAATATGTACATGACAAGCATTAATATCACATATAATTGGTAAAGGATAAATGATGTATGGGCATTCAAATAGATTGAAATCAATGGAACAAGATGAGTCAATATGTCAATAGGCTAAGTCAGATTTTGATGAAAAATTAGAACAAAGGTGAGCCCAGGGTTTTTGTAGAGGTTGAGAATCCATTTTTAACCAAGGGAAAAAACTTTTTTTAGGTTCATCTTAATTCCATTTAAGCTCATTCAAATTCTAGAGAGTGGTTAATATGATGTAGTTAGGTATAAGGAATATAAAGGACCACCATTGGATCTTAATATGGACCTCTAGTTTGACATTTTTTATGGCTTAAAAGGTTCATTATTTTGATTATGTTCACCATTTCTAAAGAAGGACTGGGTATGGTGAACTCTTAGCTCTTGCAAAGACTAATGGGTCTTTTTATACCTAATGGGAGTCTAAAAGAGGTTATGGTCTATAGGTCTACATTAATATGGAGATTTATGGGAAAACTAATGACCTTAGATTAGTTTTCTATCTATAGGTGAGACTGATGATCCAAACATGGAAATGGAGAAAATATTTGGTTAATGAAAAATGGTTTCAACTATCCACATGTGGCTCCATCATTGACAAAGTAGGTACAAACTATCATTCATAGCATGGCGATATCAGTTTCAAGATTCAAGGTTTTGATCCTCATGAGCACGTCAAGTGGACTTAGGGTCCCAAAGTGGTGAATTGGTTGTGAGATAAGAAGTTAAGGTCATTTATTCAACTCAAATAGACTTAGTCATCATATAAAAAACCCTTGTCTCTAGTAGGACACTCTCAGCCAATGAGAGGATCTCAGGGACTAGTGGGATAAAAGGAGGTCCATTTATTGACCAAGAAATGCATGTAGAAGGTAATCAATGAGATGACACCTCACTTCTTGATCATGATGATATTTTCTCCATTCTCTAATACATTTCTCCCATCTCTCTTTTTTCTATATATAGAGGCTTTTGAGCCAAAAAATGGACCCTCTCTATATTTTCTCTACTCCCTCTCTTGAGCATGACCAAGCCTTACCAAGATGGATCTTGTAACTTCTTGAGATGAATACAAGACTATTTTAGATTTCATTTTTTTGGTATAGTGTGTACAATGTAGATTTTCATATGTGGTAGAGGTTTCTCCCTTGTCAAATTATGATCTTACTTAATTTCTAGTTCATATTGTTATCCAGGTCATGTTTAGTATTCTACATCTGTTGATTGAATCCCACATGTGGATATGGTGATTGGTTAGTGTCTTAATTTAGACCTCTCCATCATTTCTCTCATCTTAGATCATTCGGTGAACCTCTTCATGAAATACTAATGTATGACAGATATTTGGAATCCTAGATGTAGTCTTGTACTTATTTCATTAGTGTTTAAGAGTCAAGTAGGGTGGATCAACCCATAATTTATGTGCATCATCACTTTTATATTAGGTTTGCCTTTCATGTTTTCTCTCTCCCTATCTATCTCCCTTTTCCTTATTCATTAGTATTTTTTAGTAGTGGGAATGAGATAAAAGGATGCATCAAAAGAGATGGTCTCATTAAAAATCCTAGAGGTCTAAACCCATTATAAGAAACCCACAACCTGGGGTTAGTCCCATGTTGAGCTAGATTTGGAAGTAGGACCTAAACACTCCTACCTCCAACTAGGGTGTAATCTAGATCTCCAATAGGAATCCATATAGAGCTAAGTGTAAAATGGGACACCCATGGGGATTATATGCCTAAAGTAGTTTAAGAAAAAAAAACCAACAAACTATATTTAACCTACATTCAAGGATAATGCACTACATTAATTGGAATTCTACTTCTCCAAAATGCCTTGTAAAGGATTTATAGTAGAAAAAATTATGTAAAACCTTCAGTGTTTCACCCTCTAGTTAAATCTCTCCTCTGTCTTATAGTCCCTACCTATTTTTTAAATTTTAATAACCTAAAGATCCAATCTTATCACATGAGATATGATCTCTTCAATCAACTCTAGTAGGAACCTATTAATATTTAAGGTTTTTTTGTCCCAATATTTCATTATCAAAGTTGACACATGCATATCATTTCCTTGAAATATTTACATGAACCTCACAAAACCCCCTATCTCCAATGCCTCCCAAATAATCCCATTACTTCTAAATTTCTCAAGAACTATTGGCTCAATCCTATTAGGCACCCCCATGTGATAACCAATTAGTTGACTATAACACTTCACACTAGACTAGGGTATATATGGATTTTCCCAAATCCACCAAAATAGTCACATAACAACCCCATTGTAACCTCCTTACTTCCTTCTATAGATAAATTTTGACCCTTCCTTCCATTACATATATATATAAACTTATATTTAACAAAATTAAATAAGGCATAGGAAAAAAACTTGATAAAATATAAGCTGAGGCAAAAATAAATATTCATAAATTTTCAAAGGACTTTATGAAAACCCATGGGGAAGGCCCCCTAACTATCAAATTTTTTATTCATTAAAAAATACTTCCTCATTAATACTTTGTCCAATGTCTTGAGGTAGATCTTATATTGCATTCCAATTAGTCAATCTTGATGAACCAGTCTACTATGTTTTTTCCTTCCCAATACACATGTGAGCATGTATGTTGATTTAGGGTGTGCTCTCATACCATCCATATTTTGAGTGATCATGTACTATGTTTATTTTAATTTAATATAATACATGTTTCAATCTGAAAAATATCTCAATATTATCATCTCAAATGGTCATTTAAATATGTAACCTATGTGAAGTGTACCAATATTCCCTTAGTGTAATAAATCCCCCAATGTAAGAAAGTAACTTATAGGTATAAGGTCTTACATTTATAAGTCCATGTCATATAAAACATATATATATTTCATCACACTCATGTATTATTTAATATTCATGTTCACATGGAAAATTGATATATAATCTATCATATGCAATAAATCTAAATAAACATATTAAACAAGCAATGCATATCATACATACGTCTAATTTTTTAGTATATATTATTTTTTTTATTTTTAAAATAATTTAATATTTTTATTTTTGAAATATTTTAATGTTTTTGTATTTTTTTACATATTTTGGATCAAACTTATGAATTATTCTAACCAATTATCTCATCAAGGGGATGCTCTAATGTAGATTTGAGGTCAATCATGGCAAATGCCACTTATCATCAGTCGGTATTAATACACATATCTATATTAGAATATGATAAATGATATAATGTTGTAACATATTAATAATGTACATAATATACCCTCTAATCTTAATTATTCTACATGAATTTATAAACTATAGTATCATATAGACCCTGTTGTATAGTATGATATTGTGCTCACTATTGAACACACAAAGTATCTTGAAGAACTAACTTAGGACATGTTGATGTAGATAATGCATTTTGAACTTGGATATACCTATTATGTAATGGAAATTAAATTATAGATATTATAGGAAGATAAATTACCTTTATTTTAAGTGTCTTCATAGATTTAACATGTACAAGTTTTATAATTTGTTGTGGTGCAACCTTCCAAGGCAATTATTCTAGCTAATTAAGATACTCACATTGTATACATAAAACTATAACCACCATATTATTAAGTATATAGTTTAGAACTATATTTACTAAATATGGTACTAAATGGATCTTATGAATCAAAATATTTCCTACCAATATGTCAAACTCCCTCATACTGGGTAGAATTTAGAACAAAGTAAAAATTTATGCATAGCATATATTAAGTTGTAATAAAATTATCCCAAGAGGGTTTTTTCTCTTTTCATAGAATCTTTTGAATAATTTTTTTGTATCCATAAAGTATTTATGTGTATATCTAAGACTATTAAAGAGTGTCATAGTGAGTTCATTTTTTTCTTGAACCATTATCTACCATAACACTATGTATAAGCTATAAATCAATGTATGTTAGTAAAAAAAGTGGCACATTACTTGAATCATCATAAAAAATATCATTGTCATCAAATGTGATGGTAGGTATGTGTATTTTTATACTCTCAAATGTGCCAATAATAACATCCAATTTAATGTTCTTCTTCAAGGATAGAAGCATAATATTTCAAAAGAAGATGCACATTATAATTCATATGGACTTCTAGCTTAATGACCTTTTGTGTTGCAAGATTAGGGAAAGGATCAAAAAATATTTTTAACTTCACATTCCCTTCAGGATATTCCCTTGAATCATTTTTAGGTACATTTATCTCAATAATTTTTTCATTTATCAAATATTATATATTGTGTCACAATATGATACATTATTATTTAAATAGCATGTGCTTCAATGATAATCATAATATGCATTATTGTTAAAACCCCTAGATCGAGGCCTACTATATCAACATAATTCTTTAGATGCAGAGATATAATATTAGACTCAAGTAATTTTTTTAATATTTTATTAGGAAATTTTAATAACTATGAAAACTACATCCTTTCATAATTTGATAATACAAGTTGATTAAGAGGTTGTGAGACTACACTAATTTTTTTTTCCATCATTCTTAGTATCATTTACTTTTATTTTTTAACTATGTATAATAAGTTTATGAAAGTTTGTACCTATAATTTAACTTATTCATAAGAAATATCTTAACTTCATGGTCCTTAACCATATGACATAAGTTATCAAAGGATTTAAAGTGGTTAAACATAATTAACTCATGAAGTGAGGGAAAAATATTTTAATGGATATATCTTGCAACTCATCATCAATAATTGGATTTGTCATATTATATATCATAGTATATTAATGGATCACATATTTCATGATAGTCTCAATGGGTCATTTCTTAAGTCTTACAATTTGAACATATAACATCTTATCATTGATGTTGATTTAAAATTATGCTAAGAATTGACCAACCAAAGGATTGAAGGTATGGACTAATTGAAAATTGAGGTCATAGAACAAAAAAAATGTATATGATTTTATATTTCATGGAAACAAATTACTCAATAACTTATCATTGGATTCATCATCCAAACATACTATGTGAAAAACTCAAAGGTGTTATTTAGGATCACCCTTCTAATAATATAATTTAAGCTTAAATGACAAAAATCCTATAGGTAAAGGATGAGATGATAAATTGGATGCCAATGAATTATATAATAATGATTTATAATCACTATCATTGCATAATCTATAATAATATTGTTTCAATTTTAAAACCTTAATCTAATGATCAAGAACATATTTACATAAGGATCTAAGTATTTGACATAGAAAAGTGTGTAACAATAGGTGGGGTTACATGAGTGGAAATTATATAATTCATGAAAGTGTAATATGTATGGAGAGTCATATTAATATGAATTAATCCTTTTGTTTCCCCCATAACATGGGTAGGAATCACATGGGTTACCATAGGTGTAAACATAGGAATAATGATAATAGTGCAAATCTGAACAGCTATAGTCGAGTCAATACCTATAAAATGTATATTATTAATAATGAATATTTCATGTTTTCTTCATCATATATTACAAACTTATCATTATTTTAATTTCATCTCAAGTTACATGTAATAATGCATCATGTAAGTGTGGATTCATATGAATATGTTGAGTTAATTTCTTTCAATCTACCTCATTGAATCTACCCTCCACATTAATTATTTATTACATTATGAAAATGTATTAATTATGTGAATTATATGGATAAATAATAAATTATAAATCACATTTGTAAACCCTAACAAATAAGTTAAAAATCCTAATAATATAGAAATAAAAACCTAAAGTGACCCTAGGGTTTGGATGTGTTCAATAGATAAACTAGTGTTTAAAGGATTGAAACCATAAGAGAATAATAATATCACATATCATGAGAAATAAAAAAAATTATATGAAAATTATATGTAAATATAAAATTAGGAAAACATAGGATAGTCTAAAGAAACCATAAGGAATCTAAGTTTTACGATGCTCAAGACAAGGATCAGATTCACTAGTATGCTTTAATTGATTTTGTATTTGGTAGTATAAATAAGCCAAAACATTAAAATAACTAATTTTATGAAATTTAAAATTTGTGTAAATAACCTATTAGATGGGTTACTTAGATTTTTTAGTCTCTATTATGGTCTAGGTTAGTGTATAATCATTAAAAAGGTTTTATAAAGGCTTTATGTTGATATGGATGTAGGGGATATACAAAACCTATTGGGAATATTATGATGCTGAGTGGATGCATGTGGTGGTTGAATTCATATTTACTCTTCTAAAAATTTCTAAGGGATTTAGGCAAGTATGTGATAGTTTGGATCATTGTGTTTTTGTCTACAAATATATCTTATATATTCATATATTTTTGACTTATACAAATAGCTCAATTTTCCTACTATTTTTCTTAATACCTTACTTTATACCCTTGAGACAAATATGGCCTATAAAAATATGCTAAAAAGGATGGGTTTTATTGACCTGAACCACTCCTACTCATCGAATAAGTATTATATTTATTCTAATACCCTGAAGATGGCTCAAACTACACATGGTTATTCCACTAAGATGTGTGTTTGTGTAATCATTATAGTACTAACATGATGTGAAATACTATGTATATGTTTCAACAATTGAAAACCTATGATTATAACATTGTAAATATATTTAAACTTATCTCAAGGCCTAATCCTCTAATGGGTTTCATATTTGGAATATTTAAGGAACTTTCTCTTAATATAAAGATGCATAATAGATGTGTTCTTGATAAGTGCTAGATAGGAATATGCTTCAGATTTACATGTTTATATAACTAAATATTTTGATAACTTCCTCAAAAATAACATGTGAAACCTATGAAAAAAACTCATTTGAACATTTTAATCTATGAAACTATATTCTAAATGTAAATAAGATGAGTCCAAACAAGGAATATGGCTTTAGAAACTTGATGCATCTGAATGTGGATGGAACCATCCAACAAATACGATAGATTGATACAAGATTAGAAGGTAGTCTCAATAAGATAATAATTTTCTTAAGAAAAAACTACAAAAATATCATGTATCAATATTTTTTTTGGAAGGTTGGATCCATAGATAAAATAATGGATAGGAAAGAGTGTGATCAAGAGTCAATTATGAACACATGAGTCATGTATACCAAAGCCTTGTATATAATAACATTGTCAAATTTCTAATACAAAATATGAGTGTTTAAAATATAAATATGTTTCAAATATGCCTCATATATTCCCCCAATCAGATAACTTGTGTAGACTAATTTTTTTAATCTATGTAATAATATCATAAAAAATAAAAGTGTCTTATAATCATATAAAATTAACTTACATATGCCCTACATGTGCCCACAATCTATGTCAACTATGTAATAATATAAATAAATACTATATTTATTTAATTAATGTGTGCCCATAACCTAAAAAATATATTTCCATACTCCGAATGTGTGTGTGTGGGGGGGGGGAGGGGGGGGGGGTTGATTTAGTCTCTAAGACATGCCAAACATTGAGTCTATTCAAATTGTATAATATATGTATGAATAAATAAAATATGATTACACCATTAAAGTACAATATATTTATTTTAATTTAATATTTATGGAAATGAAATATAAGATAATATTCTTATTTTTTATCCTTTATTTAGGTATGTTATAATATATGGTCATATGAAAGGTTCTGTTGGAATTTTGTGTTGACTCGAATTAAGAAAAAGACCATGAAACCTACTCAAATGAATCTGATGTTTGTTGGATTCCCATGGTATCAAAAATCACCTAATTTATATTAAATCATCTAATGGACCTATTTTCATCTATGATATTTTGTATTTTTATGCCCATATCTATAAATATAACCTATATATTTAGATTTCTTCAAACTTGCACAAATAACTTTATTTTCCTTGTCTTTGACTAAAAACTAAAGTTCACACTCATGATACAAATGTGACATCAAAAATGGGTTATAAATGATAGTTTGAGTTTACCTCAACCACCTCCCACTAAGTATCTAATCATTTCTTACATTCTAATATTTTAAATAAATCTCAAATCACGCATAGTTTTTCCACCTATCTGAGTGTGTATAATCAGTGTAATACTAACAGTTGTGTAATGCTTTATATGGATTTAAAAACTTAAAAAAAATATTATTTCACATTAAAATTTTATTATAACTTACCTCATAGGTGTATTTTTTGATGGATTTCAAATTAAAAATCTTTAGGGATGTTCATCTCAATGTGTAAATGATTAAAATACATGTTTTTGATAATTTATAACATAGGGAAAGTATTAGGCAAAAATTTTATAAATAGGTAAATATTTGTGTAATTTACCTCAAAACAAACATGAAAAACATATTATATGACCCATAAGAAGGATTTAAAAATAGTAAAATAACCATTAAATGGTATGCAGATGAATTTGACCAAGTCAGACAGGTTCGATAATTGAATCCATCTTATTATGGATAAAACCATTTAGAAAAAAGGAAACAATGATATTAGATCATGATAAAATCTATGTAAGATAATAATATATTTAGGTAGAGATTAAAAAAACCTTGTGTGTTAATAGTTATGATTTTGAAAGGATAGGCTTATAAATAAGAAAATGGTTAGGAGATAGTATGAGCCATAGTAATTTATGTTCCCATAAATCATGTCTATAAAAACTTGATCAAAACTAATATTGTCAAACATGTAATACCAAATAGGAGTGTCTACAATATTATACCACCATTTTTCAAATGAAATCCATTAAAACCATGTTATTACTATTTTTAAAAAGTAAACATCAAAGGCACTCTTTTAAATAATGTTAAGGTTGTTTTGAAGATTTGGGTGGAAAATGAGTTACTAAAGTTGTAAACAAGTCATTCCAAAAAAAATTAGTGAATAAATAGTTTCTATTGCTAAATCATTTTCATATCAATTTAATGTTTTTCCACAATATTATTTGTAACTATCATTGATATCCCATGAAAAAATTCACTAGAGTTGATTTTATAGGGAGTATAATGAGTAAAAAATAAAAATATTAATCAAATATAACTTACATGTGATGGATTTAGGTTATATGACAATATTCCCCAAATTATTCCACCTTGTAAAGAAATGAAAAATATTTTAAGAGATATGTAAATCAAAATCCTAAAAAAAAGGCACAAAAAATATATCGATAAACCTAATGTGAGAATATTTTAACATTAACAATACTTCATTAAATAATACTATTGATTATTATAGGTTATTCAATGGATTATTAGATTAATTAATATTATATTATTCACTCTCTTTCCTCTTAAAAAATTATGTATCTTCCTCATTTCCCATTTGTTATATCTATATGGCTCACATGCTATTGGAAATATTAATCCTCCATTTTGGTCTCAAAAAATGGGAGAAGATAATTCCTAATGAATGATTCATGAATGAATGCAAATTAATTTTATTGATTATTTATCTTATAACCTTTCATTTAGATTAATTTTGACTTATTCATGATCAGGACTTAGAACTATAGGTCAAGATGTTTCATCCAAATTTCAAGTCATTTGGACATCTCATGACAAATGATCAAAACACTTTAGCCTCATTTTATTGCATTTAGGGTGTTAAAATAAATAGTATTACCTTAAAATTGATGGGTTCCTTAGGTACCATATAAAAATTCTACATGTCAGATATAATTTCAACATGTCTATATATGAATATTTTACAACTATGCCCAATTTTTTGTCATGTTCATTGTGCAATTGTTTCACTAGTGCAGGTGTGTTTTTACTGTCACATTACATAATTTATTAACTCACCTATTAAGATCACTTTCATTTCTAGGATTCTTTTTTTAAAGGAAGTAATGTGTGTATTATAATTTTATATCCAATTACCATATGAATACAAGAAGAGAGGGGCAACTCTAGCTTTTGATTTATGCTACCAATATTGTGAAGATTTTTATAAATAACCTAGAACTTGGGTTCATTTTTTTAATTTTTATTAAACAGTATTTTGTGTGGTTGAGGACTTATGAAGATACAACTATTTGATTCAAAATACCTCTCACTTTCAATATGATATAATTGATATTCCATTATTTATCTACTATTGGAAGTGATATAATGCTTTGAATAACATATTAAACACAATATTATTCTATTATTTTTCCAATATTACCAATTTAAAAATCATACATGGTTTTCATATATTTATTGGATTTCACATTTTTTTGTTGTAAAAAATGATAAAATGCATCAATTTATTGATTTTTAATTTTGTGTACTTATACATACTTATTTCCAATAAATCACACATATACTTAATAGTGGATTATTATGGGTGTAACATGTTATCCCTCTTAATATGAATTTTTTCTTCAACATTTATAAATTATGAATGTTATTTATTAAAATTATTATCATCTCAAGTAGAATTGTATGTTATCAAGACCTTACATTGTGAAACAATTTCATGTGGGGTATGTATAAATTTTGATTTTCATTTCCATTATGAAAATGCTTCACCACTATAATAACTTTGTAATTTTCATAGTATATAATTTATTCACTCTAATTTTATGACCAGTATTAGATCCATAATGAATATACATTCCTCAATTTAGAATTTTTGTTTGGATTATAAATTTATCTCCAATTAATTTTAGATAAGATACCTAAAACACTAGTTGAATTTAAGAAGATAATGACAACTCGAACTTGTGATCTATGCTATCAATATTGTGAAAAAATTCATAAGTACCATATAACTTAGGATAAAACTTATTGAATTTTTATGTTTATTAGAAAATTGTGTGTGTTTGAAGCATTATGAAGATGTAGTAATTAATTTCAAAATGCTTCTCACTCCTAATATGATGTACTTTCTTTTCTATCAATTTTCTAGTCTTGTACGTGTTCTTATGCTTCCAAACCCTTAAAAAGAGCTTGCATATATGTATTAGTGCATCATGATGGGTATCAAAAATATCAAGAACCTAAAATTTATTAATTATTAAGAAACATTCAATGGAGTATTATTCTACCAATTTTCTAATGGAATCCATTTAAACTAAGTTGAGACTATTTTTTAGAAAGAAACCATCAGGGACACTTCTAATTTTTTTTTACAACTTGAATTTCACCATTAATTGTGATGTATATAAATATGTATATTGATCTTTCAAAGTTGTAAACAAGTTAATCCAAAAACTATTGGTGAAGAAAGGATACATATTACTTAGATATTTTGATATCTAGTAATTGTTTTCTACTATATAATTTTTGATTGTGGTTGATATTTGAATGGAAAACTCATAAGAAATAATATTATAGGGAATATAATTATTTAAAAAAATATCAACTATAACATGTGTGTTAGATTTAATTTATTAAGCAATACTTTCCAAACCATTTTTTCATGGTAATAAAATAAAAATATTCTATGAGAAATATAAATAAGAATCCCACACACATATAGACACAACTTATGGGGATAAACTTAATATGAGAATATTTTAACATTATAAATTATTCATTAAAAAATATCAATGATTTTTATAGTCAATTTCAATATATATTTAGAGTAATGTATCTTTTGATCTTTGCTTTCTTATATCTTGAAGTATGTCATCTCCTCTTCACTTTCTTGCCATCCTTGTTACTTAGTTATTCTACTATTGGAAGTGTCTCTCTTGATTAATTATCTCACATAAATGAAGAATATAAATACAAATGAATTATCCCATGATGAATATAAATTCATTTGGTATTTCTTCCATTTCTAGATAATTTTTATTGAATATTGATGGAGACATGGAGATATATGTCACAATGTTCTAGTCCAAATTTAAGTTAATTTGGACATCATATGAAAAATTATAAAAACAATTTAGATTATTATTTAATTAATTAATTACCCTCAAAATACCTTATTACTTTATAAGAGTCTTAGATTATGAAATTACTTGATGGGGTATGTATAAACTATGATTATCATGTCAAATCTTTTAACTACTTCAGTAGTAAATATATTTTTTATTTTCCTATTAAATAATTACTTAACTAACTTATTAATATCACTAACTTTTACAAGATGAATTTGTGTATCTCATTAAGAAATTATTTTCTAGATTATAGTTTTGTATCAAATGACCTTTAGGTCAAATACCTAGAAAACCAGATGATTTTGAGAAGATAGAGATGTCACTAACTTATGAGATATGCTACCAATATCACGAAGCTTTTCCTAAGGAACATAATACTTTGGTTAAAAATTATTTTATTTTTATTTTTAAGATAAAATTGTTCATTTGGTTGAATATTTATTAAGGAAACCATTAACATGAGAATTATTCTCACTTTTAAGTTGAGACACTTGATATTTCATCTTTTTTATAGTGTTGAAAGTTATTTTATGCTTCCAATATGTTTTAATGTCCTTGAATCTCTATAGTAGTACATGGTGGTCTATATCCAAAGGATTAAGATCCTCTCCTTACTCCAATATAGTTGAGGTATTGAATTTATTACTATATTTTTTATTATTTTTTTAATGCACCTATGAGGTTAGGTACAACCATAGGTTAATAGTGAAGTGTCTTTCACCCTCCATTTTTAGGAATATTATTGGTACAATCTAGGGCACAAGTTTTAGGTATTAGAATCCCTTAACTATATTGACTATAACGAGATTTAGAGGATGCACTAATACAATAATAAATTTAACTCCTTTGAAATATTTCAATACCAAAATGAATACTACCTCGCCTCAGTCACTCAAGGTTGAGTTTACCAATGAATGGGATTCTTATTCAATGTATGTGTGAATGAAAATAAAAATAGTTGAAACTGAGTTATAAAATGGATAATCTCCAAGGTTATGATAAAATGTTATTTATTTATGTAATTCATTGAGTCTAATGTGGATTTGCCTCCATATGTTTATTTTTTAAAAAAGTTCAAATGTAAGTATATGTGTATTGCATGCACATGCACACACATGCGCACACACACACACACACACACACACACACACACACACACACACACACACACACACACACACACACACACACACACACACACACACACACACACACACACACACAAAATTATATAAAAGAAATATAATTCACTGAGACACACACATACCTTTTCATGTGCATGTGCAAGCACGCACGCGAACACGCACACACACACACACACACACACACTCACACACCAGTATATAAAAGAAAGATAATTCATTGATATTAGTTGAAATAAATAGTATCTCATTATAAATAAGCTCACATAAAAAAATATTCATAATATGTTAACACTATAAATCAACTTTTCATCATGAAAAAATAGGGAAGGCTTCCACTAAGAACACATAATTATCATAAAATATTTATAATATTTCTATAATTCCTTATGTTTTTAATAAGGATATCCAACCTCAAAAACATGTTATAAAGTGTTGTAAATATAAGGAGTGAGATATTCCACTTGGTTGCATAGGATCCACTCATAACCCTTGAGGCTCAAAATTAGTTAAACAACATAATATTATCCTAAAAGGACAAGAATAAAAGGGAAGCCAAGTTATGGACAAGACATTCCATATTTTGGGACCATTGAGATACCTACATTCATTAGATGCTACCTTGATCATGTAGAGGAACCATTTATTGGTTATCTTTGAGATTCCTATGCTTTCAAAGCTTAGGCAATTAAATTGGCTTCCTAGTCTAGTTTAAGAAGGTTGAAAAGTGGCTCTCTACACATAAATTCCTTAGGTGATAGCAATTTCATGTGGGTCTTTTTAGATACCTTGAGTGAATTATTAACTCTATTTACCTTACTAATGTTTTCCATGAACTATACAATTAAAAGTAATATGGTGTTGGCACTAGTCTTGTTATCTTTGTTGATATTTATCCTAAAGTTAGATATAAATTCCTTGACTTTCTATCTAGACTTGTCTCTATTGATGGTAATGCCATCAAGGTTTAATAACACATTTATGTTTACCTCTTTGAAATAAGTCGCCATATGGTCTCTATTTGGATCTAATGAGACCAAGGTTGATTTCATATCTCTAATCCACTCCTCTAAGGAGGTCCTCATATACTTAGTAAAGTTTTGATAAATGTTGAGATCAATTAGTGGCACAATTTTAAACAAAGGTAGCATGCCCTTATTGATTATCAATGCCATGTTATTGCATTTATCATCTATCTTTATTTTTTTAAGTACTCATATGCCTTTTGGTATAACACATTCCCTTATTCTATAGACTTTGTCACTACTTTATAGGCAAATAATAAGCCAACTAGTCTCCCTCACCCTTTTCCACTAACTTAAATGGGATGGTACTCTTTACTTATAACTTTAAAGTCTACACTTACTTATTTTAGTATTCCACTATATTTTTGGTCATATTGTTAATCTCTAACCACTAAGATTGGATCATAAACAATACACTCCTTCCCCATTTTTTATTTCTTTTAGGTTAGATAAAAGATATTATTTTGTCTTCTAGATCATTGGGTTACCTTCTTGGGTGAATTTATATTTTTTCACTCTTTTCATTTTATTCATATCTTTATAGAATTTGAATTCAATTTTAGGGTATTCTTGATACACCATTTTTGGTCCTTATAACCCTATTACACATATTTGTCCTATCAAACATCTTGTTGATGCCTCTAAATATATACCAAGGGTTCTTAGTGTTCAAGAACACTTCTCAGTTTAGAATTATAGGAATTTAAAGCATGAGTTTTAGGTTGTAGTAGCTTGATGTCACCTGTGGTGAAATATCGATAGAGTAATGTATGAATGTTCCACAAAATTTATAATAATTGATGGTTGGGAGCCATCATTGTCCAATCTCTATGAATTATGAAGCATATATTTTAGTTTTAGTGAATTATGATAAAAAATTAAACTATAAATTAATCTAAATGGATATTTATAATGAAATCTAAGCTATAGTGATTTGGTTAAGAATAAGCAAAGAAGAAAGGTAAGGCAAAAAGAAAATAAGTGATTGCTAATTCTTAACTCAAATATCATGAAAAAGTTTCAATTATAACTAAACCTAAATTTAAAACAATATATGATGTAAAATAACATAAGCTCAAATCTCACCACATATTAGACAAATTTCTAAGGATATGATGAACTCATATAAGTAAGAACTAGATTTCACTTTAAATATTTGTTACCAAACTCAAATAGCATAAGCACATCTGAATACAAAACAAATAAAAGAAATCAAACTCAAGATCCTTCAACCAATTTATCATAGGCACAAATTAACAATCTTGTATCATAAATGCAAATTTATAATTCAAAGAAACTATTCAAATTCAAGCTTCAGAACCAACAATTGAGAAAAAGCTATATTAAAAATTGACACATCAGATTTGGAAAATCTTTGCCAAAATATTTGATTGTATTAATTGCTCCAAGTATACAATTTTTTCTCAAAAATATCTCCCCTAAAAGATGTTAATGTTACCTTTTATATAAATATAAGGTAGTATACTGATCCGTTACAAGATATAAAATATATAAAAGATAAGGATAGTTGTCCTTCTTTAGAAAGTTCTAGAATACATTTGCTTTTCCAAACTAAACTGATCTAGAGACAAATATGATAACAAACTATCATATACCTTTACAAAATAATATTCCTATTTCAAATGTTATAATTTTTTTATAAAAAGGAATATTAACTAATTGGTGGCCTCATTGTTGAAGGATCTCCTTATTGCTCTAGTAGAAGCTCTACAGCCTGTTGATGTTATTATTTGACAAGCTCTAGATCCATAGCTGGCTTCAAGAGGTAGACACATTCTTGGTTAGCTAAGTCCTCAAAATACCTTTCATCCCTTTCCATTACATCTTTGATGCTTCTAGCTTCTACAATATTTTCTTCAATAGTGAAGATCATGCCCAAAATACTATTGTTGTCACTCCCTGATTGACCTTGACTCTTTCCCTTTACTTCCTACATCACCAAAATGACTATGTTTTTATATTCTACATCATCAATAATTCTTAAGGATGTACTCTTTACAAGATTACCCAGCATGGTGCCAAGTATTTGCTTAATTTGGGTAATCAACTCTTCATCATCCCTAAGGAATCTATCCAAACCTACTGACCAAGCAATTAAACTTTGGATTTTATCCACCACTATCTTAAATATAAAATTTATATGGGCTAGGCTAATAGTTTTTAACTTAAAAATCTTATTATTAATCAATATATTTATCAGATCCTTTATCTTAGTCTTTGTATCTTGCCATGATGCTATCAGTCCTTTAGCCACCTCACTTTGTTGGCTCAATGCATCTTTCCTTAGTTTCATTAACTTTAAGGAATCATACATATCAAAAAAGGATATTTAAAACATATTTATTATAGCCTCAAGCACTGATAAAATGTCCTATGTCTCTAAGTTATCCTTTTCCTTTTCCAAATTATGAATCCTCTATTTCATTCCTCTAATACCAACTCTGACTTGAGATGAGTGAGTTTTAGATAAGCTTTCAACATATTATTCATAGATGGGTAGTTCACTAGGCTACTACCCTCCAACTAGAGTTAAACTTGTAAATGTTTCAACCTTTTGGAATGTGAACTCTTTAGTTCCCATAATGGTTTTTCTGGTTGTGACTCTTTCTAACCCAATTGTCTCTAAATTGAACTACATAGTAGTAGATGATTATGTGTATTTCAAAGGTTCTAGGTCCTCTACTCTTGTACTACTTGAAGTTCCTAGATCATCCATTTATTTTCTCTCTATCCCTATAGTGGTTACATCCTTATTTCCTCTTCCTCTTTCATCAAGGCCTTTATCCATGGTTGATGTCTTCATGCACATCAATATTAATAGCCTTGGTCAAGGCCTGAGAGTGGAAGTAAGAGGGGATCTTCTTCATCTTTCCATAAATGAACCAATCAGGTATGATTGGTCAATGAATGGGGTAATATTAAATAAAAAATTTGATCTCACTTATGGGATGAGTGAGAGTCAAATTTAACTTTTTTGTCCAACAGGGACAATTTCTAATTTTTATTTCCTCTTCCTTGGTTGTGCCATTAGAACTAGATCTAGGGTAACTTCCTTTCCTTTATCTTACTACTTAGCCTATTATACTTGATCCTACTCTTCTTCTCCCTTAGAACCATTTGTATTAGTGATGACCTTAAGGGAATTCTCCACTATTTCATCAAGTTCTAAGGTAATCATGTCCAAGTGTTCAATAGGGGATGGTGGACTTAGAGTGAGAGTTATGGATGAAGGTCCCTCACTAGACCTCTCCTCCAACTTTTCCTTACTATTGGCTTGTAAAATCTCTCTTTAGGGTTGTGGCAGCTCCATTTGAGGTTATTCTTGAGGTGGCCTAGAAGGTATAGGCAACAAATGGTATTAAAGGGGATGCATCTGCCATGTGTCCTCTATATTTTCATCATTGGTCAACCTGTGCATAAGTTTGAGGTTGCTATTATTGAATCTAGCTAATACCTCCTAGAAATTATTATCCTTGATGTGGAGGGTGTCATAAGGACTAAATTGATGCTCGTAGATTGACTTTGGAAGTTATTTGCTCTTCAAATGGTTGCCCACTACATTATTTGAATCTTAATACCTAAGGTCCTCTAACTAAAACACAAAATAATCCTTGTGCTTAGTCATGGTGTCTATCTATTTACAATCTTGTAAAACTCTTCTTCCAATTTTCAAATGAAAAAGATAGAGGAGGCCCTTCCTTTTGTTTTTATAAAATCCATCAACACCATAAAGGAATTGATATGCAATTTCCTACTCTGCTAGCTTATTGGGAACATAGATAGGTAATATTTAGGGTTGGGTTAGAATTCTTCAATTCTAATTATATTACAATCTAGGGGTAAATCCAAATATCTCCCATTAGTTCCACATATTTATTGATTAGAGGGCTTACCCTGGGCATAAGGATCCTTGTGATGGCTTCCACCAATGTGGGATAGACACAATCATAGATGAATTACATGTGGTATCTATACTTGAAGATGTGTAGCTTTGAATAATGGTGGGAAATTGTGTTTCTACCCTTAGGAAACCAATTTTTGATGTTGGGAACCTTGGTGGAAGCTAGCAGAGCATCTAGAAAATAAGACATCCTGAAGAATAATTTGCTATTCCTCTTCTTGATGGTAGTAAATTGTTTCCCTAAGTGGATACTAATCATATCCCCAATTAGAGGAATGATTTCTTTCTCTAAAATAAAGACACATAAAACACATAGATCTTATTGACGTATGTGGTTGTAAGGGATAATTTTTTTTTAACAAGGTCATGATTACCCTAATTCCCTCCTTAAATTGGAAAATTGGGATTCTTCCCTCAAAGTCCTAAAATACATGGTTCTCCTAGACTAACCATGGCCTAAGAATGGTATCTAGGTCATTATTACTAGTCTATTCCTTTATTTTAGAAAAATACACATGGGGCTTTGGTAGTTTATAATACCTCTCAAAGGCTAGTGGGGAAATGTAAACAACTCTCCTAGAGCTCCCATCATGAATGACCCAATCATTGTCAATTTTACAATCTATAAAAATTGGAGCAAGGATGTCAATTTAATGGAGTACCTCTAGTTTGGTTGCAACATGATAGAGGCTAGCCATTTAAAATATAACTAGGTCACAGTACCTTCTATTGATAGCAATAATCCTCTACTCCTCCTTGGTAATGGCTTTTATCTCCTCTATGGTCTAGAAAAGCTTAGACCAATTCTTGTTTCCATTGTTCAGGGATATAGTGTCTAACTTAATATATTTAAAAACCCTTCCTTCACTATTTTTAGGTAGGTAAAACTCTATCTTATCTCTTAATTACTACCTCTGAGATACCATGGCTTTTGTACTTACAAATTGTTCACAATTTGATTGCAAATGGTGTCTAGTTATCTCTTCTATGCTCAAAACAAAATTAAAATTATTCTAAATTCATTGTAATCAATCCAAGTTTACTTAGTGTCATTTTATGCAAGTTTAGGGATTCAAAGCTTTAATAGTGGTGGCTCATTTGGAGTTTATCTCATACATGTTTCATATTTGATTTAGACATTTGCCTTTATACGTTTGCATTTTTAGACACATAAGATCTCTTCTTTTGTCATTTTTTCTTGTGTAAAACTTATGTGGAATAAATTTGGAACCTTTGGTGACATTTTTAATAAATGCCTTTGAAGCACTAGCTGTTGGATTTTAAAAATGCCTTTTTCTCTGCACTATTAGATCAAGATCCATGAATCTGTGCAAGCCATTGATTTTGATCTAGGCCCTTGATTGTTATTAGTTCCATTTGTACTAGGCCCCATGGTCATGCCACTTGGCCATTCATAAAACCCATAGGCTCTCAAAGTTCCACTAAAAATTTGTCAGTGCCTTTGCACTATTGGAACATCCTTCTATGAAAAAGTGTGAGTTGTAGTATCTACAAAGATGAACAATATTTAATCAACACATTATTAAGGTAGGGAATATATATACATAATATTTTCACACTTTTATCGATTATTGATGCTTTACATCTTGTAAGAACCTATCATGACTCAATCTCTCTTAGTGTAAGCCTTAAATGATGCACCAAGAAAGGGGTGGGCAGACATTTGGTTCTTCACAAGATTGTTGTCCCTTATTGCCTCATTATTCCCTATCCATTCATATCCTAAAACCTTTCCCTAAGCTATCTCTCATTTCTTGCATATTACTCTAGTATTTTCCTCTTTTTATCCTTCTTCCCCTTGCTTAGTACCCGTTTTACCTGTTCAGTAAGCTAGGTTAACCTAGTTGACCTAGCACACTTTATGGTTACTTTAGCTCTTTAGGCCTAGTTTCCATCTGGAAACCTAACACAAACTTTAAGCATTATCTTGTTAATGTGCTAGGTTAACCTGGTCAACCTAGCATAGCCAACATGTTCAAGGTATTTTTGGGTTAGATACTCTTATATATACAAGGTTATTTCGGTCATTTCCATATGAATACAATTGGGAGTTATTATTCACTTGCACTTCTTCATAATCTGCTCTTCCACCATTCTACTTGAGGAGTCTTAGCTTAGATTTCTTATTTGGAGACTCTTATTCTTATGGATAGCTCTTAGATGCTTTGGCCTAACAAATTGATCCTTACAAACCATAATAACCTCTTGTGAAGTTGCATTGGCCAAGGGAGAGATTGAGTCACAATGAGTTCACATTCAGGTACGCATATTCTAATTTTGTTCTCCTCTCTTTTAGTAGATAAAAGTAGCATAAGTGTTGGATCAAATAATATTACTCCTCATATTCTATGTATGAGGGTGTTACTCATACTTACTTTATTTGAAGTTCCCTATACATGTATTTGATTTCTTTGCATCTAACCCCTTACTTTGTGCCAAAAGCTTTGGTGAGCTCTAGATTAGTTTAATTTTCTTGTTATTAGATTAGTTTACTTTATTATTTATTAGCATAAGTGAATATATAAACCATAGGACTCTTTTAGGGTTGTGTTATTATGTTAGACTATAGGCTTTGGAACCCTACCTATCATGACATGTTGTGATAGATGATACAAGTGATCCCATAATTGGGTCTAATAGATCCTCATATTGGTCATGCTCCCACTTAAAAAGTGTGTACCCTAATTGAAATTGTAGGTCTGATCTATCTTATCTAATCTAAGATTGATTCATGTGCATTGTGCAATTTTGATTACATACATTCTGGTAAACCTGATGTGAATCCTATCCCACTACTAGTTGGATTGTCTTCACATTTCCATTTTTGTTTCCTTTCTTATTTAGCACTAGCTACACTTTGGATTTAATTTAATTATATTCTATTGAACCTGACATGAATCCTATCCCATCACTAGTTGGATTGTCTTCATGTTTTCATTTTTGTTTCCTTTCTTATTTAGTATTAACTCCACTTTGGCTTCACCTTCATTACATTTTGGTGAACCCGACATGAATAAAACCCTTATAGGATTTATTTCACTTATTTTATTATTCCTTTTATCATCATTTTATCACTTATTTTTTCCTTATTTTCATTCTATATATTTTCATTAATCCAATGCATTTTATGGTTTCTAAAATAAACGATTAGAACTAAAAATATAGGCAAAACAATTTTCTTGTTTATTATACTAGGTCAACCTAGTTGACCTAGTGATTTTTTTAACCTCTGTACACTATGCTAGGTCAACCTAGTTGACCTAGTACTATCTTTAAACCATTTATTTTGTGCTAAGTTGATCAATTTGACCTATACTATTTACTTTCTTATATTCTTTCTAATTTAGCTTTTCACTTTCCTTATATGTCTGATTTAGTTCTCTATCTACTTGAATTAGTTCTTTATCTATATCTATTATTCTTATTGGTTAGAACTGTTTTCCTTTTATCCTCAAGCATCATGTCCCTCATTAGAATCTTTTTGGATAACCTAAATCCATTTAGACAGTCTATGGGTTTCTCTTTTCTTCTTATCCTTTCCTATCTCTTCTTCCTCTTTTTAGCTATTGGGGAATCTTACAATGCCCATCCACACATTAATTTAACCTTTTGGGCATCTTGTGATGCCCACCTTCATGTCCTTCTATAATTTGGGGCATCTTGTGATGCTCATCCCTACATCCACTTACCCTTTGGGGCATCTCGCGATGCCCACTCTTATTCTCCATAACATATTACCAAACTAATTCAACTCCAAGAAACCTTCTGAGACACATAGGCTTGTCTCTCACATGCTCATCCTTGATATATCCATTAATGTATGATTCTTTCCTTATTTTCATTCTTTCTATATATGTCTGTCTAACATCTTTATGTAGGTTACTTTAGCATGAGTCTCTTCCTATGTATAAGTTTCTTTCTTTTTCAAACCTTTAGTCCTCCATTTTGGTCTTTTGGTTTCTTGATGTACCATAGTATTCATCACTTATCTTTTCATTCTCCTTTTTCTTACTAGTGTTATTTTGGCATCCTTTGGGTCTTTCTTTGTGAGGTGATTTATACAAAGGCTCCCTCACTTTTTTCTTATTTTCACCCCTTGGGTTTTATTTTTGTGAGTTGCTTGATAATAGTGTGGATAAAACCTGACCCTCCTCATAAAATTACCTTTCTTTTCATGTTATTTGTGATCCTTGTTATTTATACATTATCTTTTGCTTCTTTTGCTAGATGGAATCTATAAATAATCTATGTTAGAATGTTTTCCTTCACTTCTCACAGTCTTATGATAAGGAATCACACCTTTACTATCATTTTATTCCTTTTTTCCATTTATCACATTTTTTTAAATTAGAAGAAATTCAAATTTGTTACATGTGTCATTTCCTCTTGATTTTCCCCTTTCTTTCACCTTCACATTTGGATAAAATAAGGTCAAAGTCAAGATAGCACTTTTATTTCACATAGATTTATGAAACTCTTAGACCCCATGCTCTTTGATTTTATATCTCTTAGAACCCTTGTCCAAAAGTTTTCTAATGAAATTCATCTTTAGCACCTATGTTTGGTCTTCTAAATATGTATGGAGAAGGAATTTAAAAAAAATTAAAAGCCAGTCATTTGAAAAAAAGACAATGATATATAAAATACAATATATAAATATTAAAAGTATAATCACACCAAAAGACACGATTATAAGCACATCTCTTATCTCCAATTGAATCTCAAACTCCACATTAGGCTTCACATAAAACTTAAGTCCTTTGCAGCATGATAGGCTAGTAGATTGGAATAAGAGATTTCAAAAAAATCTATAGTGCTACCTACTTTCTCACATAAGTACCAAATCTTTTTAGTAGACCAATGGCTTTTTAAGGGGTCCTTAAGAGTGGGGAACACATCTTATGGAGGTAGGTCCATTTTACTTTTCATGCTTTTAGCCTTCATGGGATGATCTATATACTCCATTTGTTGACCTAAGACTTGTGTAGCTAAGAGAAGTTCTTTAGAGTCCTTAAGGTCGATAGTCCTTTTATTTTGACAAACCAAAGTTGAGTGTCTTGAATTTGATAAAGAGTTCCTGTACCTTGGTTTTTCTTTCATTATCCCCTCTACCCCATTTCATTTCCCCCCTTGATAGACAAATTGTGATTTTAAATCTATTTTCCCTCTTCTTTAAATTCATTTTTCTTCATTTCTTAAAAACATTCTAACACTAATTTATTTTATTTTTATCTATCACTAGACGTAAAACAACATGTTTAAGAAACTATGGATCATTTTCATCGTGTTCTATATATATTTAATTAAAACTACTTTTCTTTCCTTTTCCCATTTATCTTTATTTTGATGTTCTATTATTACGGACACCTGAGTTCACACTTTTTTTATATTATTATGTGAGATGTGGATTATTAATACTCACCCAAACATGTTGTTTTCCATTTTATGCATTGCCTTTTTCCATTGATGATTGAGATGTTGATTGTTACTTTTCACTCATCAATGTTGTTTTACCATTTTTCTTTTTGAATCTTCTTTTTACCATCTTGTTTCACATGTATCCTTGATTTAATTTACTGGCTTTTCTTACTTGAGGTTTACTTGTTTGAGTTTTTTAATCTTTATTAGTCATGGATTTTTGGTTAAGCAATTTACTCTTATTTGACTTGGTCATTTGGTCTAACATAGCACTTGTCACCCAACTTGCCAAATTCTCAAGTACATCCCATCCACATAACACCAATTATCTTGGATTTTCTTACATTTATTTATTTTTCCACCTTAGTTTTGTATTTCTCAGTTTGTCCAGAGTAGTCTCGACACCCTCCATAATCAAAACTAAAAAATAATTGACAAACATCCCATGATAAAGGTAAGTCAATGTATACATAATTTAATTTTTAGTTATTTACTTTTTAGTTAGTTTCCTTTTTGTCATTTACTTTCTATTATTTTATGATTTTTAAAATACTATAATTTTTTTTAGTATCAATATTGTGTGTGTCCTTATGTTATTTCTCTAGGCACCATCCCTTGTTACACCTTAGTGACACATGATGTGCTTTGGGTGGGGCATATGTATACACATAATATTTTCACATTTTTATCAATTACTAACACTTCACATCTTATAGGAACCCATCTCACCTCAATCTTTCTGAGTGCATGTCTTAAGGGGTGAAATGGGAAAGGGATGGGAAAACCTTTAGTGCTTCATAGGATTGTTATCCCTTATTGTCACATTATTCCATATCCATTAAAATCCTAAAACCTTTCCCTAAGCTATCTCTCCTTCCTTACACATTCCTCTAGTATTTTCCTCTTTCTATCCTTCTTTCCCTTGTTTAGTACCCTTTTTACCTATTCAATAATCTAGGTCAACTTGGTCTACCTAGCATAGTCTAGGGTCACTTTAGCTCTTTAGGCCTAGTTTCGATCTGGCCAGCCTAGTATAAACTTTAGGCATTACCCTAATAATGTACTAGGTTGACCTAGTCAACCTAGCACAACTGACATGTTCAAATGATTTTTGGATTAGATACTCCTATATATACAAGGTCATTTTGGTCATTTCCATATGAATTCAATCAAGAGTTATTATTCACTCATGCTTTTTCACAATCTTCTCTTCCACCATTCTACTTAAGGATTCTTAGTTTAGGTTTCTTATTTGGAGAATTTTAGTCTTGTGGATAGTTCTTAGATGATTTTTCCTAACAAAATGATCCTTATGAACCAAAAAAACCTATTTTGAAGCCCCATTGGCTAAGGGAGAGATTGAGTCATGATGGGTTCACATTGAGGTAAGTATATTCTAACTTTGATCTCTTCTCTTTTAGTAGATAGAAGTAGCATAAGTGTTGGCTCAAATAATATTACTCTTCATATTCCATGTATTAGGGTGTTACTCATACTTACTATATTTGAAGTTCCCTATACATGTATTTGATTGTTTTATATCTAACCCCTTACTTTGTGCCTTAATCTTTAGTGAGCACTAGATTATTTTACTTTTCTCATTATTAGATTAGTTTACTTTCTTGTTTATTATCATAAGTGAATATAGAAACCATAGGAATATTTTAGGGTTGTTGTGTGATTGTGTTAGACTGTAGGCTTTGGAACCCTACCTAGCATAATGTGTTGTGACAGATGATACAAGTGATCCACTAATCAGGTCTAGAGGATCCTCATATTGGTCATGCTCATGCTTAACAAGTGTGTGCCCAAATCATAAGTGTAGGTGTGACCTATCTTATCTGATCTAGGATTGATTCATGTGTATCATGCAATTTTGATTGAATATAATGAATTAGGTTTAAATATCTTAGGATAAGGTTTATTTCATGTTTAGTAAATACAAAATAAACTTTAGGATAAAGTGTTTATGCCTAAGTTTATAGGATTTATAAAAACAGGACCATGGTCAAATATTTTAAGCCAAAATTTATGTTATGTTTAATAAATAGAATGCATACTTTGGGCTAAAATACTTATGTTAAGCCCTTAGCATATGCTCAAGGGGGTAAAAATGATATAAGGACCAAGAATGTTAGATTTTAAAATAGGGGTTTATTTCATTAATAAACACAATAAAATATTTGGTTAGAAGCATTTGGGCTAAATTTTATGTCATAAAGAACTTTTTAAAATTAAGACTTAGTATAAGTCAATAGCCTAAGGTTCACATCATTCAAACAAATGTAATTGGTACTTTAAGATATATAATTAAACTAAATTCATTGTTTCATGTATTTACATTATGAGATAATTTCATTATTTACAATTTAAATATTTCAAGTGATTGAATGTCCTTTGAGAAGTTCCATTAGTCCACAAATGTAATTTATGAGCTTTATAAATGGCATTTTAGAGTATATCTTGGTCTTAAGAAAAATTATTATTTAGCTTAAATTTGATGGTCTCATAGATTTCAAATACATATTTACAAATGTCAAATGATGGTTGTGTGAATGTCAAAATTAGGCTCAAGAAGTTCTTAGTTTTGATGAGATTAAATTTAATGATCATATGCACATCAAATACATATTAATGGACATTAAATAAAAGTCATGTGAATGTCAAATGTAAGCTCATCAAACTCCTATGACCTAATACAAGAGTGTCACATGGTTGTTCTACAGGGCTTCCCAAGATCTTAGACTCAATTCAATCCATTTGATTAAAAATAATGACAAAGCAAGAGCCATCTAATCATAATTTGAGTAGTTACACACCATTGGTTCTATTTAATTAGTGGGGCCCTTTTATTTTAAGTCTCAAATACAAGAGGGTCACATGGTGACTCCATAGAGTTCCTAGGATTTTGAATTTTCAATAATTTCTTTGCTTCATCCAATATTCAATCCATGATGAAGTGAGAACCATGATCATGATCTGAATGCTTGAATGTTATTGGTCTAAATGACTACATGCTCAATTTTGTCAATATTTCTTCACGTCATTCGATTGAAAGGCTGCAAGGAATCATGGATCATTTTATCCTACAAGTTTAAATGTATTTAAGTGAGACCCAAGATGAAATAATAAAGACTGGGGCTAAGGCATTTAGACTAAGGTTTTGTTTGTATTAATAAATAAGAATAGGGCTTTATCCTCAAATTCTTTAAGATAACTAGTAAATAATAAAGGGAACCATGATAGAAAACAAAAGGGACACTACTAGCATAAAATTAGATGATGGTTAAAAATATAGGAAGCATAAGGGGGAAAATAAAAAGTGTACCAAGCATACTTTTTAAGCTAAGGTTTGGTCATGTTAAAAAAAATGACCAAGCCTTAACATAAAAATTATACTTAAATCTAAAACATATTTAAAATGTTCCCACCAAATGATATTTCCAAATTTGAATTTGACCTAAGGGTTTATGTTAGGGTTTTAGAATATTAACCATCATCAAGGGCTCCATGAAACCTATAACTTAAAGACATGAAGACCAATCATTAACAATGTTAGGTAAGCTTAAAGCAAAACATAATTTAGTAAGCCAATATTATCAAAGTGGATGATCTTTAAATTATATTAATGTTAAAAATAGGCCATGTTTTTATGTCTAAGATTTAAAATATCTCAAGGGTCCTAGTTTTAAAAAATGGGGTTATGTTGACCTCAAAAAATGGTGACTTATGGGGGAAACATAGTAATATGTTAGAACTTAAAGACTCTAGTTTAGATAAATAACTAATTCATCCACTCCATTTGATCAATGTCATTATCTAGATAATTTTATGGTTGAAACAAACATTTAAATTATAGAATTGTGATCAAACATTAAGAAATATCCATGTTGTGTATGTGCTTTAATTTTACTTACTACTTTCCTTAGGATTCAAGAGACAACTTCCAAGTTTCATATCCTTAATCATTAACACTAACTTGGAACATGCTTATATATTCTTTAATAACCATGATTGTAATTTAAGGAATGCTTTGGAATTGGTCTATTACTAGCTAGGCATCTATATCCCCAATAGAGATGCTTTTGGATCCATTTATGGCCTTGTTACACTACCAACAAAGTGTCCATAGCCCTGGTGGAGGTTACTAGAAGCACCTATACTTGAAAAGCTATTGATTTTACACTAAATTCTTATTTTTGTATTTTTTATATCTTTTAAGCTTTCATCAAGGTTGGGAACTAGGGTAGCCAAGTTTAGGTATTTGGTCACATGTTTATTCCTCAAAAAATCCCCTGTGGTTACAACCATTATCCTAGCTAAGGATGTTTATTAGGTGTAAGCATGACTTTGTATTAATATATCAATATTTCATCCTAAAAGTGAAAGTATTATTAAAACTAAATTTAGGTCAAGATAATGTTTAAGTTCTCATAAAATAGTTAACTTATCCATCAGCCTTTACCAATTTACTCAAATCACAACATTAGGCTCACATTTTAGATCCATAGTTAACACATATATTAGGTTCATACCCACATTTTAAGATTTTGTAATTTCAAGAAAACTAAAACTTTAAGCTCAAGGTTGTCCAAGAGGACTTATTGGAATCAAGGAACAAGGCAAAAAAAGCAAACACATAACATAAAGTAGTAAAATAGGAAACAAAATAAATAAATAAATATACACATACTTATCTACAGATAAGGGACATGAAGGAAAGAGATGAAATAAACTATCCTACCTACACTAAGTCTAACCATCTTACATTTTACTCCATAAATACCTCAGGAAGAACAATAGATAAGTAATTCTTGAGGTACTACCCATTGGTGGCTAGTGTGAACTCTACTCTTTGTAGATCCTTGAGCTTGAAGGTGTTGTTTCCTAATGCATATGAAATCTAATATGGGCCAATCCACAAAGGTGTGAATTTTATATGTTTACCCTTAGGCTCAGATGCTTTATCCCAAAGAAGAAATAGGTCCCCTTGTCTAAACACCTTGATCTTTCATCTTTTATCAAACCACCTTTTCACTGTGGTCTAAGGTCTACTAAAATCAGCAAAGGATTTCTCCCTTACATCTTCCATATGAATGATATCTATAAATATTAAATTTGTAAGCTCTTAGCCTTCTTCCATATACTCTTGCATGAATTTTTACATGGGAAACTTGAGAGTGATAGGGAAGATAGGCTCTTGACCATACACCATATTTTTTTTTATGACTTCAAGGCTTTCTTGATCCTTATCCTATCAACCCATAGTGCCTATTTGAGTGACTTATGCCAAGTCCTGGGCTTGTATAAAATAGACTTCTTGATTTATTTTATTAATTTATTATTAGTAGATTTAGAAACTCCATATCCTTGAGGATAATAGTTGGGTGAAAATTTAAGATAAATGGCATTATCATACACCCATTCAATCATCTCTATGGATGTAAATGAAAATCTATTTTCACATAATAAAGAGAATGGAGTTAAAAATATAGTACAAATGTTCTTCTCTAAGAAACTAATCACTTCTTTAGTCTTGCATTATTTTGTGGCTATAGCTTCAACCCACCTTATGCAATAACCTATGGCAATTAGGATACATTTGTGACCTCCAAATGAATTAGGGTTAATTACCCCTATTAATTCCAACCCCCATTATGAAAATGGTCTATCAACCATGACTGGTTGTAAAGGCATTGATGCCTTAGGATATTTAGTGTTAAATATTTGTCAAGAGTGACATTCTCTCATGTGCTTGTGATCATCCTTGAAAATAGTTGTCCAATAGTAGCCAGCTCTAAGGATCTTATGGGTTTTAGTCTTCCTAGATGGGTGTCTATTGCCAAGCTTCTCATGAAAGGTGCTCATGATTTAGGTATCTTCCTCTTTTGAGACACACCTTAGGTAGACCCCTTCAAATTTATTTCTGTATAAGACCCCATATTTGATCAAATAATGGTTTTCATTAAGCCTTGAGCCCTCTTTTGCTCCCTTATAAATCTTATAAGATAGGTACCATTAATTAGTAAATGAATGATAGAATCATACCACTCATTAGCTTGAAAGTTTTTTTGATCCACTTACATGATACTTAACCTAGGGCTAGTATTAGCAATCATTTAGATCAAGCTTTGGCACCTTACCAATTTTGCCATTTTCATTTCTATGTCATATTCTTGAAAAAATGACATTCATTTACCTCTACATTCTTCAAGATCATTTTGGCTCAACATAAGTTTTATGGTAGGTTCAAGTAGAATAGTATGCACCTTATTTCTAAGGATATAATGCCTAAATTTATTTACTACCTTAACTAATGTATATTCCTGCTTATCAATCAATGAATAGTTAAATTTAGCATTTTTGAAGTTAATACTCATAAAATCTATTGGGTGATCACATCCATCAAATTTATGAGTTAAAAATACATCCATAGTATGGTCAGATGCAAAATAATAGAGATAAAAGTCCTTTGAAAAGTTAGGGCTTATCAGGACTGAATCTTGGCTGATGGCTTCCTTGATGTCATTGAATGTCTTTTTGTATTATTCATTCCATGAAACCTTGGCATCCTTCTTCAACATGTCATTTAATGTCTTGACAATATTTATGAATCTAGAAATGAACTTTCTTACAAATTTTATCTTACTAAAGAATGACTTTAGCTCTTTTATACTATTTGGAGGCTCTATTCTAGATATGGCCTCTACACTTTCAAGATCTATAGAGATCCCATATTTAGTTAAGACATGACCCAAGAATTTGAATTTAGTAACACAAAAGATAATTTTCTTGGTGTTTAAGGAGATTCCATACCTTTTGCATCTCTAAAAAACTTGTTGTAAGTGCATAAAGTGATCTTCCTTATTTTTAGAAAAAATGGTTAGATCATCCATATATATAATGATACACTTACCTATCAGACCTTGGAAGGCATGGTCCATGGCCCTTTGAAAGGTGGTTCTTACATTTATTAGCCCAAAAGGCATTCTCTTGTAATAAAAGGTTCCTTATTTAGGTATGAAGGTTATTTTCATCCTATCTTCCCTGTCAACCAACACTTGGTTATACCTTGAAAAGTCATTAAGGAAAGACATCATGGTTGAACCTAAACAACTTGTATAATGTGGTCAAGAGAAGGAAGAGGATAGTTATCCTTTTCATATGTTTTGTATAAATTTCTAAATCTAATTCATAGCCCAATATCACCATTCTTATTCCTAATCGGCACCAAATTATCCACCCAAGTAAAATGTCTGATGGGAAACACAATCCTAGCATCTAGTAATATCTTGACCTCTTTAAAGATATTTGGTTATTAGATAGGGTTCATAGGTCTTTGATTTTGTTTGAAGGGCTTACAAATTTATATAAGGGGTGTAGTATGGGTGATTAACCTTGGATCAAATCTCTTTAAATCATCATATGACCATGATATGATATCTTTATACTTGGTTAACAACTTCTTGTTCTTCTTATTCTCTATATTAGTGTAGGATTTTCCAATGTTAACTAATTGGGGTTTATCTTGGGGGATAAGATCTATTACTTTGTAATCCTTCTCACTTACTTTGGGAATCTTAGAAACCTTAGCTATTTTTTCTTGGTAAAATAGCCTCTATAATGAAATCATACCTTTGGGAATTTTATTGTCGTCTAATTGAATGACTTTACCATCAAACTTGTCCTCTTTAGGTGCATTTTCATCAATCTCATCAACAATCTAAGCCCCAAATGCTCTATAATTAGTCATGAAATATAATATATGTTGATCATTGCTGAAGACTTAAAAATGGTTTACATTATTAGGGACCAAAGGATAAGGCATAAATTTAATAATAAAGTTGGGTAAGTCTTGGTTGGGCATGAGGTTGGCTGTAGCAGATGCCAATTCATCAGTAGCTTGGTTTTCTTCTCTTGAGATGGAGACAATGCTAAAAGCATCCAAAGACTCAATTAGGTCTTGGACCTTAAACTTACACCTCTTAAGGTGTGAGAACTTGTATTGATATTTTCTTCTTACCTAGTTGACTACTAATTCTGAATCACCATAAACTAGTAGTTCTTTGACTTTATTATTTATGGAAAATTTTAAACCTAGGATAAGGGCCTCATATTTAGTAAGATTTTTAGTACAAGGGAATTATATCCTATAGGATACATGATATTATTTACCACTAGGATCAGCTAGGACAACACCAAATCTAGATCCAACCTTACACTTAGCACCTTTAAAATAGAACTTCCATAGTTCAAGAACAACATGAGTATTTTTAAGATCACATACCTTCACAATATTTATGGTGAAAACCCAAAAGTTTGAGTCAATTATTTTAACCCTTTCATTGATGGCATTGTACTCAGTGATCATGTGCTTCATCCTTGGCTCTCTCTCAACCCTGATTTGGTTTGGCACTCCCTTCCATGGTAGCCATAAATGTGACAATCAGTAGACATGTAGCCATTCAAAGCCTTGGTTCATTCCCTACTTAACAAGATCCCATAAACATCAAGAATATCAACAACTTGAATATCAATAAACTATTGTAATCTAGGCTCAGAAGCTAATTGTATATGAACATTTAAAATTTCCCCAATTGCATTGACTCTAGATTTGTCTAAATGAGTTATAATTCTATCAGACTTAATAGGAATCAAGCCATGTTGTTTGAAAATACCTACTGGCATGAAATTGGTAAATGCAATAGAATATAATAATAAATTATGTAAATTCTTACCAAACATCCTAACTATGAAAAGGAAAAGAGGAGATTTTGCCTTAGCTTTCTATATAGCCATATTAGAAGTGTTAGCCTTGGGAGGTTATTAAACTTATTTACTAATGATTATAGCAAGAGGTTCCTTTATTATGTAATATATGTCAATTCATGCAAGGTGATGTTAGCCTTTATTTTCTTCATGTCCTTAATAATATTATAACCAATCTCATTTGAAGAGCTAGAAACATCAACATTAGGTTTAGAGGTGCTCCCTTTGGGTGGCTCTAGATCATTGTTTGAATAAGTGTCTAAAGGAGTTCCAAAATTATTTAGAGGCATTGAGGTAGTCAAAGGCTACCTCTACTCTTTATTCCTCAAGGGATAAGTATTCTTCAAGAATTGTTGGAAAGACTAGATATCCTTAGGGACATCATCACGCTCATTCTCCTCTTGAAAAGGTAAATCAAAATTCTCCACCATAAAGGCTTGATCAAATGATTTTGATCTAGAGATACCTATACCACTATCCTTGTTAGGGAATACTTTAAATGTGTCTATTTCTTCTTGAAAAGTCTTAAAAGCCTTGAAAAATTCAAAGCAGTCAATTTCACCCTGCTTGGTTGTATAATATACTCTATAATAATTAGGTAATGTTATATCAGTAAGATTAATGTCCATAGTCTTTTTTTTAGAAGATGGTTCATTATTCATATTATTGTGAAAACTATCATTCTAAAATATATTGTTTGGCTTATTAAACCTTTGAAATCAAAAGTTCCTAGTAGGGCTTTTTCCAATATTACCAACTTATTTTTTTAGCTGAAGAAAATTAGTACTTAATTTTTAGACCATTTTAAGTATAGACTCATTCTCATGCTTGGGAGTTTTAGAATTATGCACTTGGTTATTGTTAGTACCAAAAAATGGTACTAAATATCTTTGATCATTTACATTGAAGCCATTATTAGGATGACTCAAGAATCCTAAGTTCTAATTATGAGCAGCATGACTCAAGGGCAATTGATTTAGATTTGGGAGTTGAGTCAAGGATGGAATATTATGGTTATTGTTAGGGAAGATGTTCATAATGGACATATGTGGGTTGATATTTTTAATAGAATAGGCCACTTATTCTTGGGGATGCATTTGATCATTGATGATCACTAATTCAAAATAATCCCTAACTAATGAAGTTATATATGGAAGAGATCTCTTCAAAAATATAAAGGCCATGGGATCAATTGTATCCTTGTAGATTTCTAGAGCTAAAACATCATTAGGTTTATAAGTTTATATGGTCTAGTTATACATTTTTTGAAACCTCACATTAAAGGACCTTATGGGTTCACTTTCATCCCTCCTAATGGTGGTGACCTGATGGCATATGACATCTGGACTAATAATTTTACCAAACTGATCTATGAAAACATTAGTGAAACCATCCTAGCTAGTAATATAATTGTTAAGTAGATTTAAAAACCATTCATAATCATCATATTTAAATGTAAAAGGGAATAGAGTAAATGCTACATCTTCATGCACTACATTAAGCAACCTCAAAGTAACTTCAAAAGATTTAACATGCTCTTTTGCAATTATAATACCAGTTGGACTAAATGTTGGAAAGTACTTTTTAGGGTTACATGGGAGATCATGTACCACACCTAGTACATTAATTAAAGAGTCTCTCAACCAAGCCATACCTAGATGAAGGTTGAAGGAAAAGGTACCTTGAAGAGGTGAAGTCAGCAAAGATTTGGATTTCTTGCATCTACCTTTATCATACCTAGCTCTTTTGTGAACCTCAAGTTCAAGAAAAGGTTCCTTTGTCTCTAAGTGTGATCTTGTTTGAGTCCTTGGTAATTAGAGATTGAATATTGAAGATCCTATTTTAAATATGGTGTATCAAGTTAACCTTTATAAAGAACCAGGATTAAACCTGCACATTAAGCATATTTTGTAAAGATTGTGTAAAGAATAGTAAGGATGTAAATCATTGACTAAGATAACACAAAAATGTGCCCAAGTAAATAAATATGGTCTATATTTATGACTCTAAGCTCAAATAAAACTATATCTATAAATTATATGTCAACCTTTTATCAAAATAAGCCATCCTAACGTCAAATACGATGGATTCTCAAGTCTTAAGCCAAATTTACCAAAACAAGCATCAAAACCTCAAAGAACTATGACCTTTGTCTAAAAAAGCACAAAGATAGGCCAAAGACTATAAAGATAAATTATATTTACACTTCTAATCAAATAATTACTCAAAAATGCAAATATAACATCAATTTTAGATCAAAACATACTAAGATTATCAAAGATCCACCCAATTTATAGAGATGGCCCTCCTTCTAGTACCAAAAGAATGCTTTCCTATTGATGCCTCTAGATATATCACATGGGTTCTTAGTGTTCAAGAACACTTCTCATTTTATAATTTTAGGAATTTAAATCATGATTAGCAAGTTATAACAACTTGATGTCACCTATGGTGAAATAACTATAGAGTAATATTTGAATGTTCCACAAAATTTATAATAATTGATGGTTGGGAGCCATCATGATCCAATCTCTATGAATTATGAAGTATATATGTTAATGCTAGTGAATCTTTATTAAAAATTAAACTACATATTAATCTAAGTGGATATTTATAGTGAAATCTAAGCTACAGTGATCTGGTTAAGAAGAAGCAAGGAAGAAAATTAAGGCAAAAAGAAAACAAGTGATTGTTGATTCTTGACTCAAATATCATGATAAAGTTTTAATTATAACTAAACCTACATTTTATCCAATATATGATGAAAAATAGCATAAGCTCAAATCTCACCACATACCAAGAAAATTTATAAGGATAATATGAACTCATACAAGTAAGAACTAGATTTCACTTTAAATTTTTGTTACCAAACTCAAATAGCATAAGCACATTTGAATACAGAATAAATGAAATGAAGCAAACTCAATATCCTTCAACCAATTCAACATAGGCACAAATTATTAACCTTGTATCATAAATGTAAATTCATAATTCAAATAAACTATTCAAATTCAAGATTGATAACCAATAATTGAGAGAAAGCTATAGTAATAATTAACATATCAAATTTGGACAATCTTTTTAAAATTTCTTGACTATATTAATTTCTCAAAGTATACAAATCTTGCTCAAAAATATATCCCCTATAAGATGGTAATACTAAATTTTATAGAAAGATAAGATAGTAAACCAGTCAGTTACAAGATACAAAATGTACAAAAGGTAAGGATAACTATCCTTCTTTAGAAAGTTCTAAAATACATTTGTTCTTCAAAACTAAACTAACCTAGAGGAAAATATGCTAACATACTAGCATATTCCTTTATGAAATAATATTCCTATTTCAAATATTTCAATGTTTTTATAAAAAGGAATATTAACTAATTGGTGGACCCATTGTCTAAGGATCTCCTTGTTGCTCTTAGAGAAGCTCCATATCCCTTTGATGTTGTTCTTTAACAAGATTTAGATCCACAACTAGATTTAGGAGGTAGACATCTTCTTGGTTAGATAATTCCTCAAAATATCTATCATCCCTTGTCATTTCTTCTTCTATGATTTTGGATTCTACAATCTTTTCTTTAGCAATGAAGATCATGCCCAAAATCCTATTATTTTCATTACCTAATTGACCTTGGCTCTTTCCATTTACTTCCTACATCACCAAGGTGACTTTGTGCTTATAATCTACATCATCAATAATTCTTAGGGCTATAGTCTTAGTGGTATTAGCCAACATGGTATTAATTAATTACTTAATTTGGGCAAACAACTCTTCATCAAACCTAAGAAGTCTGTCCAAACCTACTAACCAAGTAATTTAACTTTAGATTTTATCCACCACTATCCCTTATATGAAATTTAGGTGGGCTAAGGTAATATTTTTGAGCTTATGAATCCTATTTTTAATCAATATATTGATGAAAACCCTTATATTGGTCTCTACATCTTGTCATTTCGTTATCAGTCCTTTGGCTACCTCACTCTATTGGCTCAATGCATCTTGTCATAGTTTCATTGATTTTAAGGAATCATACATATCAAAAAAGGATGCTTCAAAAAAATTTATTATAGCCTTAAACACTGATCAAATTTCCTTTGTCTCTAAGTTCTCCTTTTCATTTTCCAAATTATGAATCCTCCATTTCATTCCTCTAATACTAGCTTTGACTTAAGCTAAGTGAGCTTTAGATATGCTTTTAATATCTTCTACATGGATGGGTAGTTCACCAAGTTGATATCCTCAAACTAGAGTTAAACCTATAAAGGGTTCAATCTTTTGGAATGTGAACTCTTCAATTTCCACCATCATTTTTCTATTTGTGACTCTCTTTAACCTCGCTATCTCTCAATTGAACTCATTGTAGTAGATGATTATATGTATTTCAGAGGTTCTAAGACCTCTACTCTTGTGATGTTTGATGATCTTGTAGCATCCATTTGTTTTTTCTCTGGCCCTATAGTGGTTACTATCCTTCTTCCCTCTTTATCTTTCATCAAGGCCTTTATCTATGGCTTGATGTCTTCATGCACATCAATGTTAATAGCCTTAGTTAAGGCCCAAAAGAGGGAGTAAGAGGAGATATTTTGTGTCTTTCCATAAATGAACCAATCAAGGATGATTGGTCCATAAATGGGGTACTCTTCACTAAACAAGTTGATGTCACTTGTGGGATGAGTGACAATCAACTTTAGCTTCTTTTGTCTAATAAGGAAAATCTCTAATTATGATTTCCTCTTCCTTGGTTATGCCACTAGGACTAGATCTAGCGAAACTTCCTTTCCTTTATCTCCTTACCGATCCTCTTCTGCTTGAGCATGTGGTTATTTAGCCTACTCTTCTTCTCCCTTAGAACCATATGTGTTATCAAGGACCTTGAGGGCATCCTCTACTATTTCATTTGGATCCAAGGAAATCATGTCCAATTTATCAATAGGGGATGGTGGCCTTGTAATGAGAGTTGAGTATGAATGTCCCTCACCAAGTCTCTCCTCCAAATTCTCTTTACCAGTGCCTTGTATAATCTATCCTTAGGGTTATGGTAGCTATATTTTATGTTGTTCCTAAGGTATACTTGAAGGTATAAGCAACAAATGGTATTTAAGGGGATACATCTACCATATGTCCCATATCCTTTCATCATTGGTCAACCTATGCACAAGTTTGAGGTTTCTTTTCTTGAATCTAGCCAATGCCTCTTCAAAAATTTTGGCCTTGATGTGGAGGGTGTCATAAGGACCAAGTTGATGCTCATAGGTTGGCTTGGGTAGTTATTTTCTCTTATTATTCTAATTGTAAAAATAAAGGGATGAAAGAGGCCTTTCCTTTTTCTTCTTGAAAACTCCATCAACACCATGAAGGAGTTGAGATATAATTTCTAGCTTTACTAGCTTGTTAGGAGCATATATAACTAATATGTAGGGTTGAGTTAGAATTCCCTCAATTATTATTATAGTGCAATCTGGATAAATCTAGATATCTACCATTAGTTCCACATATTTAATGATTAGAGGGCTTACCTAGGGCATAAGGATCCCTATGATGGCTTTTATCAGCATCTGATAGACATAGTCATAGATGAATTACATGTGATGTCTATACCTAAATATGTGTAGCTTCAAATAATGGTGGGAAATTATAGATTTTCCCTCTGGAGACCAATTTTTGACATTGGGGGCCTTAGTGGAAGCTAGTAAGACATATAGAAAATAAGACATCATGAAGAATTATTTGTTAGTCCTCCTCTTGAAAGTAGTAAATTATTTCCCTAAGTGGATACTAATCATATCCCCAATTGGAGGAATGAGTTCTTTCTCTACCATAAATTAGACATAAGACACCTAACTCTTATTGACATATGTAATTGTAGGGGTTCCAAATATTTTGTTTTACAAGGTCATGATTGCCCTAATTCCCTCCCTAAACTAGATAATTAAGAATCTTCCCTCAAACTCCTAGAATACATGGTTCCCTTAGAGCAACCATGGCTTGAGGATGGTATCTAGGTCATTCTTATTAGTCCATTCCTTAATTGTGGTAAAATCCACATGGGGATTTGGTAGTTTATAATACCTCTCAAAGGATAGTGGGGAAATGTAAGCAAATATCCTAGAGCTCCCCTCATGAATGATCTAATCATTGTCAATTCTATAATCTATAAAAATTAAAGCAAGGACATCAATGCAATAGAGTACCTCTAGTTTGGTAAGTAGGGTGATGGAGGCCAGCCATTTCAATTACAACCAAGTCATAGTACCTTTTTTTGATAGTGACAATCCTCTATTCCTCCTTGGTAATGGCTTTCATCTCCTTTATGGTCTAAAAGAGATCAAAATATTTTTTTTTTCCATTGTTTAGGGCTATAATGTCTAGTTCAATATCTTTGAAAACCCTTCCTTTATTGTTTGTAGATAGGTATAACTCTATTTCATCTCTCAATTATTTCTTTTGAGATACCATGGCTTCTATACTTGTAAATTGTTCATAACTAGATTCCAAAGGGTCTTTGGTTAGTTCTTTCATGCTCAAAACATAATTGAACTTCTTCTAAATTAATTGTAATTGATTTGAGTTTACTTAGGGTCCTTTTATGCAAGTTTAAGGCTTCAAATCTTTAATTGTGGTAGCTCATTTAGAGTTTGGTTCATACGTGCTTTGGATTTGATTTATACCTTTGCCTTTATATGTTTTCATTCTTAGGAAAATAAGATCTCTTATTTTATCATTTTTTACTTATATGGCACTTATGTGGAATCAATCTAGAACCTTTCATGACATTTTTCATAAATGCCTTTAAAGCACTAATTGTTGGCATTTAAAAATACCTTTTTCTTTGCCCCAGTAGATCAAGATCCTTAAATCAGTATAGGCCATTGATTACAATCCACACCCCTACTTATTATTATTTCCCTTTATACTAGGCCCCATGGTCATGCCATTTGGCACCTCCGTAGGCCTTCTAGGCTCTAGCATCTTTTTCAGTCACATATTCGTCATGAATCTACCATGTATCAAACCCATAAGCTCTTAGAGTTTCACTAAAAAGTCATCAATACCTTCACACTTTTGGATCATCCTTCCATGATGAAGCATGAGCCATAGGATCTGCAAAGATGCACAAGCTTTAATATGCACATTATTAAAGAAGGTACTTAGGTTTAAATATCGTAGGCTAAGGTTTATTTTATGTTTATTAAATGTGAAATAAACTCTAGGCTAAAGTGTTTATGCCTAAGTTTTTAGGATTTATAAAAAGGGGACCGTGGTCAAATATTTAAAGCCAAAGTTTACATTATGTTTAATAAACATAATGCAAAATTTAGGATAAAATACTTATGTTAATCCCTTAGCATACACTCAAGGAGGTCAAAATGATATAAGGACCAAGAATGCTAGATTTTGACATAGTGTTTTATTGTATTAATAAACACAATAAAATCTTTGGTTAGAAGCATTTGGGCTAAATTTTATGTCATAAAGACCTTTTTTAAAATAATACTTAGTATAAGTCTTTAGCCCAAGTTTCATGATATTAAAAAAAATTCAATGGGGACCTTAAGATATATACTTAGACTAAATTCATTTCTACATGTATTTAGATTCTGAGATCATTTCATTATTTACAATTTAAAGATTTTAAGTGCTTGAACATCCTCTAAGAGGTTTGATTAGTCTACGAATGTAATTCATGAGATTTATAAATGACATTTTGGAGTATATCTTGGTCTTGAGAAAAATGATTCATTAGATTAAATTTGATGGTCTTATAGACATCAAATGATGGTCATGTGAATGTCAAATTTAGGCTCAGGAAGTTAGTTTTTATGGACTTAAATTTGATGGTCATGTAGATGTTAAATATGTTTTCATGGACATAAAATTATGGTCATGTGAACATCAAATTTAATCTCATCAAACTCTTATGACCCAATACAAGAGTGTCATATGGCAGCTCTGTAGGGCTTCCTAGGATCTCAAACTCAATTTTCTCTATCTAATTAAAAAATTATGATGAAGCGAGAGCCATGCGATCATGATCCAAGTAGTCACACACCATTGGTTCTATTTAATAAGGGGGGCCATTTTCTTTTAAGTCTCAAATGCAAGAGTGTCATGTGACAACTCTATAGAGCTCTTGGGCTTTTGAATTTTTAATGATGTCTTTACTTTTTATGATCTTCAGTCTATGATGAAGAGAGAGCCATTGGTCACAATTTGAGTGATCGAATGTGATTGTTCTAAATTACTAAGTGTTGAATTTTGTCAAGATTTCTTTTCATTATTAATTGAAAGGCCTTGAGGAAGCATAGATCATAATATCTAGAAAGATATGAGGTATTTAAGTGAGACCTAGGATGAAATAATAAATACTTAGGCTATGGAATTTAGAGTAAGGTTTCATTTTTATTAATAAGTATGAATGGGGCCTTATCCTTAAAGCTTTAGGCTAAGTAGGAAACAATAAAGGGAACCATTCTAGAAAATAAAAGGGACCTTACTAGCATAAAATTAGTCCACATTTAGAAATATAGGAAGCATAAGGGGAAAATAAAAAGTGGACCAAGTATAATTTTTAAGCTAGATTTTGGTCATGATAAAAAACATGACCAAGCTTTAGCCTAAATATTAGGCTTAAGTCCAAAACATATTTAAAATGTTTCCACCAAATTCTCCCACCAAATTTGAATTTTAATTAAGGGTTTATGATAGGGTTTTAGAACATAAACCATTAGAAAGGGCTCCATGAAACCTATAACTTTAAGACATGAAGACCAATCATTACCAATGATAGGTAAGCTTAAAGCAAAACATAATTCAATAAGCCAATCTTATCAAAGTGGATGATCTTCAAATTATATTAATGTTTAAAATAGGCCATTATTTTAGGGCTAAGCTTCAAAATATCTTTAGGGTCCCAATTTTCAAAAATGGGGGTATGTTGACCTCAACACATCCTCTTTGAGTAGGCCTAATGGTTTGGTTACCTAGCCCAATCCTTCAAGAATTCTAACACATGTTGAGACTCAAGCGACTACTCTATGACTTCCTTGGTATGTGTAATCAAGGTGATAATACCTTTTATAAGAAGACCCAAATATGTCTTGTTTATAATTTTTTAAGTTTGGGGACTACACTAAATCATGGTGGCACTTATAAAACATAAAAATATTTCAAAACAAATCACCATAAGGAAATTCCCTAGGTTTGGTGTCTATTTTATGGAATCCTAAGTTTTAGATATCTAAGTTTTTTACACTTCATCCACTTATTTAACCACCTTTTTATAATTATTATATTATATGATTTCTTGTATGAAAGTTTTATCCCTTAATTCTTTAACTGGATTGGGATTTGAGGGTAAATCTACTCAATGTTAATCTAGAGACTACTTATGATTAGTAATTCATGTAATGAGTTCTATAAATGCAAGCTCAAAATTTTCTTTACAATCACTCATCTCTAAGAGCTCTTGAAATTTGAGTTTGTCAAATGGTAGTTGATTGTTCCACTCAGATGGACCTTATGCTTATATAATTCAACTTGTAGTAATGGTGATGAAGGCTCATAGAATGTGAATTATCTCTGAGTTTATGAATTTATTTCCAAATTAGTATCCTTTTCATTTTTAATCAGCTTATTATTAACATTTAAAGTATAATTTTATCTTTAAATTTATTTTGGTAATGTAGTCTGACTAAGTAGTGAGCTTTGACTCTTATAGATATTTAGAGGGTGGCACCTTATTGACCTATTAAATATTTATAGTGTGTTTTTAATGTTCCCAAACTCTACCCTTAAGGTACTTGGGGAAATATTTAAGAGTGTCAAGTGCCTCTTGGGATGATAAGGTAGACAAGTATAATGTCATAAAGGTGATATTATGTTGGAGATATTATCCTAGGTATATAAAACTTTAGGTGTATATATGGGGTACATAGAAAGAACTCATTGGTTGAGGCCTCTTATGTCATAATTTTTTGACACATGCCACTTTTTGATTTGATAATAAATCTCTAGGTTGTATAATCATTTGACAACTAAGGAGACCCTTGGGAGTACAGTAAGACAAATGGCTCTTGTTTATTGGTTGACACTTCCCAAACTATATCATTTCACTACCACTTGTGATTGTATGATTAGTTCATGGGTCTTGAAATCATACAATAATTATGACAACTAACAACCTCTAGGAGTATGGTGAGACATGTGGCTCCTATTGATTAGCTAACTATTCCCAAATTGTTCAAAAATATGACATCCATGAGACCTTTAGGAAACATAAATTTTAAGTTATCTAAAAATCATTTTAGATAAAATTAATGATTACTTTCATTGATAAGCTCTAAAAGGTAGTCAACAAGACTCTAGGAGTGTACTCCAAGAGCCCAAGACATGAAACCTATCACGTTAACAACAACTTATCCAAAATAAAAATTGGACCCTTTAAATGACTATGTATAAAACCATTTGAATTGTGACTAATAGGATACATTTAAAATAAAAAAATAAACCCACAAAGACAAATATATATGCATCAATCAAGAAAAGAAATTAATAGATTATAATGTGAATGCACATATTCAAAATTGACTAGGAATGGGCTTAATTTTACTAATAAAGACAAAAACTTTAAAGTGATATATCATGGGGTTTATTCACAAATTTATTAGTTTAAAGGGACATGTTAGACACAATAAATGGTGAAAATGAAATGGAAACACTACATGAGTGTTTAAAACCTATAATTGTTGGTTTCAAATTAGACCCAAAAAAATAAGGAAAAAGTTCTGCAATAACAAAGAATAATAAAGTTTCTTAGATAGTCTTACCATGCAACATACTAAGTTTTATAACTTATGAGTATTAAAACTATGTGGTAAAGTTATTTATGAATGTCTCCCACCATCAAGTTTTTGTCAAGCATGAGAGTAACCTTGGTGATTCAAATTTCATAGAGATATTGGGTTTTAATGGATTTTGTATTGGATGGGATGGACTAGGATTGTTTTTGTTAGGGAGGAAACCATAGCCACAAAAAATATTTTTTTCTCCACTCTAGGCCTTGATCCATTGCCATCTAGGTGGGAAAGATTGTGATGGAGGTTTCCTGAATCAACCTTTCTTAGGAAATTACTTATGATTTACTTGGAAAATTTAACTTTCATTTAAGGTTTTAAATTTGTCTCATATGTCCCATGAGGTTTTGGAACCAAATAATCCAATGGAAAATGTTGATTCAATAATCACCAAGGAAGGATCTCCTACATTTTCTAAAATTTTCAAGGTGGTTTCTTCATAGCATCAAAAGTTTAGTGTTGACTTCCCATTAGTAATAAACAACTTTATTAATTTATGTGTTAAAACTTGTAATAATGGATTTATTTTAAATCATTTTTAGGAAATAAATATCCATACTATTCAATTATTTAATATGAAAACAAACTTTCTCAATATTAAACTTTAAAAATTATGTACTTTATGCCTTGATTCTATGGAGGTAACCCAACCAAGGATTTGAAAACTAGAATGTACCACATTGTAACAAGGTCAAAAGAGATTAAACATGGAAAATTAAACACATGATACAAACCAAAAGATAAAAATCACCACAAATAAAAATTAATAAGAAAATAAACAAGTGGAAACAAAACATAGGAACAAAACATAAGAAAAATACCCTAAACTATGATATGCCTAGACTACTAAAAAATTACAATAATTATGAGATAATTGTGGATGGTAGAGATGATAAATAATTCTTAAATAAATGTCCATTCATAGGAATATTGAGTTTTTTTTCTTTTAATTAATTCATCTTGAAGACATTCTTTTTTAATATCTCAATAATCTGATATGAACCAATCCAAAGGGGTCTCTAGATTGGAATGTTGGCCTTTATTTTCATGAGATTTTCCAATAATAATAATAGATATGATACCTATAAGGCTTTCACTTTGGATTTTTTATAAAATAATATATTGACTACCTCTTAGTGCTTTTTGAAACTCTGGAGGGCCTCTTAACATGCATCTTCTATCTAGATGATTTCTAACAGTATTGAACTCACCCTCCCATTGTCTTCCATGAATTTTTATGTAGGTAACTTGAATTCTACTGGGAATATGGGTTCTTGACCATACACCAAGAATAATAATAAAATATTGAGGGATCATTTTTATCAAGTATTTTCAAACCCATAATGCATATTTTATAAGTGAATGCCACTCTATACGTTGTTTTTCAGTTAACTTTTTAGTTGCATCCACCATATTCTTGATATTGGACTCAGCTAGTCCATTTACCTATGGATAATAGTTAGAAGAGAATTTTAGGGAGATATTTTTTCCATAAACCCACTCTCTAAGTTATGTTAACTAGAAGGTAGGTATTTTATCATAAACTAAAGAGATAGGTGTGTTAAACCAAGTAACTTTATTTTATTATAGGAGCTTGATCACTTCCTTATTTGTGTTATTATTTATAACTATACCTCTATCCACATTATAAAATAATATATAGTAGTAAATATGAACTTATGACCATATAAATAATTAGGATTGATGATTCCCATAAATTTTAATCCCCATTAAGCAAAGGTTCACTCCTTTATCATAAGTTGTAGTGGAATCACAACATAGGCCTCTTCTTTAGCTAAGGTTTGACATTCATGGAATGTTTAGATATGATTATGAGCATATTTAAATATGGTTAGCCAATAATACCTAACCCTTATGATCTTATGACATGTTTTTGATTCATAAGGGTGATAACCACCTATTTTCTCATGAAATTTGGTCATAAAATCCTTAAATTCATGTCTAGATAAACACTACAGGTATATGCCTTCATAATTTATTCAATAAAATATTCATTTATTTTACATGTACTGGGTCACCTTCAACCAAATATTTATCCATTATTTCCTTCTTAGATATATAGGTTACCTTCAATACAGTAAGTAGACAATGACTAGATCATACTAATATTTACTCATTATCTTCACTTGTTCTAGTTAAACTACAATGATCCTTGTATCAATATCTATCATTATATCCATGAGGCCTTGGCTTATCACCATTATAGTTAGCTTGATATCTAGGTAGTATTCTTGTAACTTGGCCATCCATCTACCTCTACATTCACCAAGTTAATAATGTCACAAATTGAGTTTTATGATTAGGTCAAGGAAAATGGCATGAATGTTATTCCATATAATATAATATTTAAACATAATCACACCCTTACTATATCATAATCATGTTTATCTAGAGTGGAGTATTTTAATTAAATGTCCTTCAAGTTGGTGTTGATGAAGATATGGGGTCATACTTTTAGTCGACCTTCTGAGTAAGAAAAATGATTATAGTATGATTAGAGGCAAATGAGTAAAGGTGGAAGTATTTCATATAGTTAGGTTTGATCAAAACTAGTGCTTGCATGATGGTACTTTTAATATATTGTAAGGAAACCTTAGCTTGTGATGTCCATTCCAATTTCATTTCTTGTTTCAACATAAAATTTTTAGGTTTGAAAATATTAACAAAATAAGATATAAATTTAGACACAAAGTTAACTTTTCCAATTAAATATTCAACTCCTTTTTAATATTAAGATGTGGTATTTTGGAGATTTCAATAGTTGGATAAGGGATGATAGATATACATTCCTTAGTAATGATATGACCAATAATTTTACCTTCATTGACACCAAAGCCACTTTTATTTGGGTTTAGAGAGATGCCATACCTTTTCCATCTTTTAAATACCTTATACAAGTGGTGGATATTATTAATCCTATGTTTTTAAATAATATTTAGGTCATCCATGTATATAATTATGTAATTTCTTATTAAACCTTGAAAATAAAAATCCATGGCCATTTGGAATGTGGATCCAATATTAATGAGGTTTAATGAAATCCTTTTACAAGTGAAGGTACCTTAATTTTTGGTGAAAGAAGTATCAACCTTGTTGTCATGATTGATAAAGACTTGGTATAGCCTAAGAATATATCCAAGAAGGACATCAACTATGATATACTAACCATTTTAGTGACCTCATTCAAAGAATATAGATATTTATACTTATTCGAGGTATATTTTAGGTTTCTAAAATTGACACAGTTTGATTTCCCATTTTTATTATGAATAGGCACTAAATTGGCTACCCACATAGAAAGATGAATTAGGAAAATATTCATGGTAGATATTAATTTATGGACCTCCTTGTGCATAAGGGGTTATAAAAATAGGGTTCACATGTCACTTATTCTACTTAAAAGTCTTACTCCCTTGCTTGAATGGGATGGTGTGTGTTATTCCACTAGGGTTGAAGACCTTAATGTATTCATAAATACAATAAATCACATACATATACCATATTAAAAATTTATTAAGTACTTATATTATTGGATATGTATATTTAAGATAGATATTTATGTTTTTGGGTTGGTCTAACAATCTTAAGTTAATCATGTTTGATCATTAATCTACACTAGATAGTCTTTTAGGTATGTAAATAAACTTATCTAAATCAAATACCCTTTCGAGGGAAATTATACCTTTTGGTATGTAGTTTTATTTCAATTTCATGATGTAATATTCATCACAACCATCATCTAACAACTTGTCCCTCTCTAACATCTAGTATTTGGGTGTCAAACACCTTAGAGCTATTTAATAATTCTAAGATATGAATATCATAATTGAAAACTTTAAAGTTCCACATGTTATCTATAATAGAGGGCAAATGTATTAGTTATATGGAAATATATTTTATCTCTAAATATTTTAGGGGAAAAAGATTCACAACATAAATTTTTAAAGAATTGGTGACCTATTTTTTCTCTATGGGAATAGGGATGACATTGAAAGCATTGAACATTTATATAAAATCCAATTCCCAGTGTTTGTACTTATTTAATTAAGACAAATTGCATTGTATCCTACTCTTAACTTGGTTAACCACTATCTTGGAGTCCCAGAACACTTAAATCTATTTGACCTTGTGTTTATTAAAAAAATTTAGTCCAAGGATCAAGGATTCATACTCTACATGATTATTGGTATAAGGAAATCATAACCTATAATTGGCCAAGTGTCATTTTTATTTATGTATGACCAAAAAATCCCTTCTCCAAAACATTGTTTTAGTGGGACCCATTGAAATAGAGGGATCATAGGCTTGAAAACTCTAGGTTCTTATCAACCAAGTCTCTCACAGGTTCTATAGAGAGGGTGTAAATGCCAACGATCGATGATACTATATCCACCTTTTAATTTATGGAATTTTATTTAGTGATTATGTGTTTCATGTGAGGTTCTCTATCAATATAGATATGATTGGAAACTCCCCTCTAGGGCAACCACATATGTGAAAATTATATTTCCATATATCTATTTAAGTTATTGGACTAGTCCCTACTTAGTAACATCTTTTATGCTTCATGGATTTCCACTACCTAGATATCTATGAATTTTTGGACCTTTGGTTCATATTATAATTTCATATGGATGTTCAAGATCTCACCAACCACTTTAACCTTAGGCTTGTCAAGTTGGTGGATAATATTATCAAATTATACAAGTGTTAGCCCCAACCTTTTATAGTTATCAATATCCATGACATTTTTCAAGGATCTCAAATTGACTAAGCAATTGTTCATATTATTTCTAAATATAAAAACTATGAGTAGGAAATGGGGGCCTCAACCTTGTTCTTATGTATCATTAAATTGGTGTGATCTTCCTTCTATCTAGGTTGGATTGATTTATCAATCAATGATTTTAAAATAATATGTTTTTCAATGATCTAAACTAGCTCATGAAATATGATAAATTCCTTGATGATTTTCATATCCTCCACTATTTTATAACCTATATTTTTAGGGATAAGTTATGTTTTTGGTTGGTGTCTTTGATATTTACTCTTTGGGGGGTTATTCTAGGATTTGGGATTTAGAAGAGTAGCACCAAATTTTGGAAGAGTTGATGCTGTGAAGAATTGTTTTTGTGTCTAAATTCTCAATGTGCACATATTTCTCTAGTATTATTGAAAATCATGTACCTCTTCATCAATTTTCTTAGGTTAGTTATCTTCCCACATATGGAATTCAAGAGTATCTAGTATCATAATAGTATTTGGTGACCTCAATGTGATAGGGACATTAGATGATTTGGTGGAGCTTTGGTGGTTTGGTACCACCTTGTATTCATCCACATCAAATTTTAAGATGTCAAAGGTGGTGCAAGACTCAATGCAATCCAATTATCTATGTTGGGAAGTGTTATACACTCTACATCAATTTGGAAAAGCCAACTCATAAATTTTATATTAGGAAAATTATTGGGTGAAGTCTTAGGTTGGTTATTAGAGAAGTTAAAATGGAGTTTATGCCTTGATTAGGTGAATTTAATAATATATACCTCCATATTAGTGTTCTCAACCTAACTCTAGAGACCTAGGAAGTCATTTCTAAGTTATTTCACCTTGTTTTATATGGTTTCCAACTCATTATTGGTATATTCCTCAGGTAATTTTTGGACTTCATTGATTATATGAACTAAATATTATTTATAAACTTGAGGTGTGGCCTTGTCATTAGTATAGACAATAAATACTAGATGTTTATTAGGTGTGGCTTACCTTAAGGGTATCTAGTTGATCACAATCACCATATGAGGCATCTAAATGTTCTTATTCAAGTTGGGATTAGGTTTTAGGGAAGGCATATTAGGAATGGCATTGGGAACACTTAACTTCATTTATCCTTAAGGGTTTATCTTAATGGATTTAATGCATGTTAGTAATAAGTCTAACACAATGAGTTATCTTCATATTAACATAAATGTCCATGGGTCTAAGGCATTCTTTTACATATCCAAAGCCAACTAGCCATCTGGTCTGTATAAAGTTTTGATCCTATTATACATATTTTGAAACCTAGCATTGAAATATCTAATTTTTTCATTAGCCTCTCTTTTTATACTATAAAAATATTTCTACAATATATTGGGGTTAATAACTTTCTTGAATTTATCTAAAAAGGTATTACTAAACTAGTCCAAATTAGTGGTGGAATATTTAGATAGGTTTAAGAATTAATCATAAGTAACATCCAATAGAGTGAAAGGGAAGAACCTATAGGCTACATTACCATTTTCAACATTTAAGAGCCTCAAGTTTATATTTTGGGATGTTATGTATTCCTTAGTGGTACATCCCACACTGGGTGTGAATCTTGGGAGGTACTACTCTAGGTTTCTAGGTAATTCATGGACCACCCAAAGTACATTAATAATAGATTTATCTAACCATGCCATAAGTATAGGTTTGTTGGTAGTTCCATAGGTTGATGAACCAAATGGATTCTTTATAATTCTTTATCTTTCCCTAATATATATATATACCTTGTATCGAAGCATAAAGGTGAGAATAACAACCTCATTAACTCTGACATATACCTAGTGTTGCATGTAGAAAACTCTAGGTTGCCTTTAAAGTATATAATGGTTTGAAGGGTTGATTTATCTAAATATTTTTGGCCCTCCATATATATCTATTTTTTGTATTATTTGTCTCTAAATTCACCTATCATGATAGGTACAACCAAAGGTTAATAATGAAGGGGATTTCACCCTCTTATTTTAGGATTGTTTCTAGTACATCCCAAGACATAATTTTTAGGTATTGGGATGCCTTATATATCCTTATTGGAATTATATTTAGGTTATACAATATTAAAATTTTAATTTTAACCCCTTAGAGATATTTCAATAGACTAACATGAATCCTATGTCACCTCAGTCATTCAAGGCTGAGTTTTCCACCAAATAGGATTATGATTCAAAATATGTACAAAAGAAAAGAGAAAGAGGGGAAATTATGGTAGAAAATAGATGATCTCCAAGTTTATGATGGAATTATAGTTATTTGAATACTTCATTTATATTATTGTGTATTTACCTCCATATACTTAATTTTACATAATTTCAAATGAAAGTATACTGGGTAGAGAGTTTAGCGATAGTATGTGCAAAAATATTGAAATAATATCTCCATGAATGAACAATTATAATATTATTATCCCACACACATATATAGCTACATATATAATTAATATAAATTACCAAGATTAATTTAAATATCTAGCAACTCATTTTAACTAAGCACATGCAAATAAATAAGACTCCTATCATAATCCTTTAGTACTATAAATCACCACTTCAACATGAAAATAAAAGAAAGCATTCCACAAAAAACACATAGTGATCATAAAATATTTATAATATTTCTATAATTCCTTGTTTTTTCATTAAGCATATCCAACATAAAAAACACAATATGAAATTGTATAAATAAAAGGAATGAGAACCACCACTTGGTTGCAAGACATATCACTCATAGCCTTTAAGGCTTGGAATCATTTACAATAATACAATACCATCCCAAAAGGACAAAAATAAGTGGGGACCCAAGTTGGGGGCATAACATTCCATATTTTTGGACTGCTAATATACCCATAATCATTAGATGATACCTTGAGCCTATAGGAGGACCACTTCCTAGTTTCCTTTGAGCTTTTTGTACTTCTAAATCTTTGGAAATTAAATTAGCTTCTTGGTCTAGTTTGGGAAGGTTGATAGGTGGATCTATAAATAAATATTCTCCATGTGTTAGTAATTCCTTGTGGATCCTTTTAGGGACCTCTAAGGAATTCTTAGCTGAATTTACCTTATAATTCTACACAAATAATATGCATCTAAGTTTAATATGGTGTCTACATCGGTCTTGTTATCTTTGTTTATCTTTCTCCTAAAGGCATCCATGAGTTTCTTGAGATGCACTCCAACCTTGTCTCTATTAGTGATTATTCAATTAGGTTTGAATAACACATTGATGCTAACCTCTTCGAAATAATTCACCATATTGTCTTTATTTTAACCCAGTCTGACCAAGGCTACTTTCATATCTCTAATCCACTCTTCTAAGTAATTCCTCATGTACCCATCAAATATTTATTATCAATGTCATCTTCTTGAATTTATCATTTATCTTAATTATTATTTATAATTACTCTTATGCTTTTTGGTAGAGTACATTCCCTTGTGATAGATACTTTATCACTTATTTTAAGGCAAATAATAATTTATCCAATTCTCCCTCAACCTCGTCTACTAACTTGAATGGGAAGGTGATATTTACCTGAGACTCTAGAGTCTTCACTTGATCCTTGAGGTCTTTAATTTTTTTTGGTCATATAATGGGAATATCTGACCACTAAGATGGAGTCATCAACTATATTATCCTCCCCCATTTTTTATTTATTTCTATTTATAGATAAGATATCTTCTTATGTCTATTAGACCAATGGGTTCCTTTCTTAGGTGAAATTATGAGTCATCATTATTATTATTATTTTACCTATATATTTATTGAAATTGAATTAAATGTTTAGGTATTATTTATATACCACTTATATTCCTCATAACCTTTTTACCTATAGTGTTCCCATTAAACCTCCTCATTGAGTAGGTCCAATGGTCTAGTTCCTCTACCTAGTCCTTCAATATTTTTAACACATCGTGAGACTCAATCCACTGCTTTATGACTTCTTTGGTATATGGGATGTCAATCTAAAGAAGGAGATAATACCTTTTATAATATTCCCTAGATATGTATGTTATCTAACATTTGAAATTTTATGACTTGACTATATCATGACATCACTAATAAAACATCATAATGGTGTAAAAAATTCACCATAAAGAAATACCTCAAGTTTGGTTGTTGCCTTATGGAGTCTTATGTTTTGGATATCCAATAGGACATCAAATAATTTGGTATCATCCTATGAGATCTCATCATCATCTATATTTTTTAATTATTCACTGCTTTAAACACCTCATTGTAATGCTTTTATTACATAATTCCTTATATGAAGGTCATGTCTTTAAATTTTTGAACTAGCTTGGGATTTGAGGGATAATCTACCATTATTGACATTAATACATATCCTACTTTGAATTTTTTATTTGTGTAATGGGTTTTGAAAATTCAAAATTAAAATATCTTTTGAAATCACTTAGTGTTAAGGGATCTATGAATTCCAAGTTTCAAAAATGGTAGATGTTCATTCCACTCAGATGGGACCTTATGCTTTTGGAATTCAAGTTGTAGTAATGGTAGCAAAGGATCATAATATGTGAATTAACTTTAAGTTCATGGATTCTTTTACAAATAAATATCATTTTCACTTTTATTTATATTTTATTAGAATTTAAATCATACTTTTAGCTTTAAATCCATTTTGGTAATGTAGTCCATATAGGTGGTGAGCTTGAACTCTTCCAAATATTTTGAGGCTAACACCCTATTAGACTATTAAATATTTATTATAAAGGGCACATGACTATAATTTGATTTTAGGGAACTTGGGGAGATCATGGAGAGTTTCAAGTGTCACTCAATATGATGAGGTGGACAAGTGGAAGGTCCCCCATGTGATATTATGTTAGAGATATGGTCCTAGGCATAGGAAAATCTGAGTGTATGGATAGAGTACATGAAATTAACTCATTGGATGAGGCTTATTGGTTCATAATTTTATGACAAATATAATGGCATGCATGTTTCACATAGAACTTATTTATTTTTTAATAAGTCCCAAGGTTGTGTGGTCATTTGATAATTGATGACCCATCAAGAGTATAATATGACATGTGTCTCTTTCTAATTGGTTGAAGCTTCTTAGATAGTATCATTTCAATGGCATCCTAAGTGTGTCAAATACCATATGAGCTTGTATTATTATTTCTTAGGTACCATAATCATATAATAGTTCTAATAGGTAATAGGATTCAAGAGTTAGGTGAGACACATGTATCCTATTAATTGGATAACTATTCCTAGATCACATAAAAATATGAAATCTACCAAACCTATAATAAAAATAAATTTTAATTTATCTAAAAACTCCTTTTATACAAAATTTATGATTACTTGTCATTTAAGATCTCTAAGAGGTGGTTAGAAAGACTCTAGGATATTAGGGCATGAAACATGCCCCATTAACAATAAATTATCCAAAAATAAAGAGTTATCACTTTACATAACTAGGTATAAAACTATTTCAAAGGAAATTAATATTATAAATTTTTAAAAAATAAAAATAAACCCACAAATACAAATATATATACATCAATCAGGAAAGGAGAAGTAATAAATTTTAATGATAATACATTAATTCAAACCTAACTAATAGTAGGATTGATTTTACTAATAGAGAAATACAATTTAAAGGGGTGTATTATGGGATTTATTCAAAAAATTATTAGGGTAAAGGGGTCCCCTTTTCTTCCTAGAAAAGGGACATGTTGGACATAAAATATACATCCTTTTTCAAATGTAATTAATTTAAATAACATTAAGACTATTTGTGAAATTTAAAAAAATCAAAGGAAATATTAAAAATATAATCACAAGTTAACCATTAATGATGATATTAAAAATTATGTGCTACTTTCAAAATTTATAAATAAGTCATTCAAAACAATATTGGTGAATAAATTATCTTTATTACTCACAATGATTTTCATATCTACTAAATGGTTTTTCCATAATATAATTTGTATTTATGTCCTTCATATTTCAATTTTAAACTAACCAACATATCTATTATAGGGAATTTTATGATTAAAATATAATATATTTATGAAATATAACATACATGTGTTGAAGATCATTTATTGATAAATTCTTTCCCAAAAAGATTTTTTTTAAAATAAAATATTTTTTTAAAACAAATATAAATCAAAATCCTATACACATAGAAACAAACACTATATATAAACCCAATGTGAGAAGATAATATTAGTAGGACTAAATTAAATAATACCAATGATTATCATTTTTAATTTCAATGGATCCTTTTTGATGAGATGTGGGTGAGTTGTTAAACTTGATTAGATGTTTCCATCCATATATATATTTTAATTCTCATTGGGCATATGAGGCTATTTGTGGCCATATGTGGTGTATTTGATCATGTTGGCTATAATTATATTAATCATTATGGTGGTGTTGTCATGTGTGTTATTTTTTGGGGATACAGGCCCTTGTATGTGACCCACACTAATTGAAACTCTAGTCAAAATTGATTATTGATCTAAAAAATCAATAGATCCTTAGAGTAATGATTCTTAAACTCTTAACACTCTTAGCTCTTAGACTATGGTGGCTCCTCACATTTTTTACCATCTTTACTACATGTTTCCTTTGTTATTTTAAATTCTTTCCTCCACACTTCTCTCACACAAAGGGATAATATAAATTCTAATGAATGATCCTCAAATGAATGAAAATGCATTTAGTTGATTATTTGAATTTTTACCTTTAATTAAAATGAATTATAACCTATTATTGATGGATATATGTTAGTATATTTCAATATACTCCAATACAAATTTTAAGTCATTAGGACATTTCAAAACAAATGATCAAAATATTTTATATGGTTTTTCTATATTTGAGGGGTTAAACTAAATAATTTATATTTAACATTTATGGGTGTCTCATACAAATATTAAAAATGAAAAATATTATTAGAATGTGACTTTAGATGAATACTTTACATTCATGTGCATTGACATTATCATGCCTATGATGTAATCGATTCACTAACATGTGTATTCTGGGATTATCATGTTGCATAATTGCCTTTCTTAAATATTAATATCACTACAATATCTATTATTAATTTTCATTCCTCAATAAATATTGTTTTCTTAATTAAGATTTTATCCCTAGTGGCCTTTAGGAAACATACCCAGAAAAAACATGAATCTTAGAAGAGAGAAATTACTCTAACTTGTGATATATGTTATGAATATTCTAAATATTTTACTAAAAATCATAGACCTTAATTTATAAATTGTTATATTTTCATGTACAAAAAAAAAATTGTTTTTATGATTTAAGATATATTAATATAAAACCATTCATTTAAAATTGTTCCATGCCTAACCTAACACATTTGATTTTTCATCCCTTTTTTAGGGTTGGAATTACTCATATTCTTATATGCCCTTTTTTAACCTTGAATATATATGTATTATGTATTAGTTTGTGGTTTTGGGTATCCAAAGGATAGATAACCTCAAATTGTTATGTAAAATATTAAATTTTTTCACCAATAACCTTTAGGCAATATACCTAGAACATTATATGAACTTGTGAACAAAGTGATAGGTCTAAATTGTGATAAATGATGCCAATATTGTGAGGTTTTTCATAAAGACCATATAAATACCTTAATAAGTTTAAACCATTCAATTAAAAATCCCTTTCAATATAAATACAATAAGCTTTCTATTTCATTTATTTTCTAGTGTTAGAAGTGTTCGTATACCTCAAAGACCTTCAGGTGACCTTACATATAAGTATTAGTGAATTTTGGTGTGTATCTATTTTAACCTTTAAAGACTTAGAGTATGTAAATCATATGTTGTTAAACAACTAAGTATAGTAAATCAGGGTATAAGTTTGTAATAAATATAACCATTGAATTTTTATAAAATTGATTAAATTATACATTTATAAAAATAGTAATAAATAATGTAAATGAGAAATTAGATAGAAAATGACTATGATGGATGATCTTGAGGCTAAAAACTAAGACACAAGCTAGTCTAAGTCTCAAAATAGGATCCAGGTGTCAAAATACCTCCTAAATAGTAGAAACTTAATTAGATAGTTTCTCTATGTAGCATTAGTGTCCCTATTTTCATAGTAGTATCTTATATGCAAAACTATTTTGAGATTCTGGGTACACCTATATGTGGGTCTGTCAAACATGTTCCTATGTGCATGAGTTATTGAACCATTTAGATTACCTATTTTGACTACTTATATTAGAAAACCTTAATCTTGCATGTTGTTAAGGAATATGATTGATACAAGAAATAAATTATGTTTATTATTGGGGTAGGTTAGACATCCTCAACACCCCACTATGGTGAGAGTTGCCTATATACCAATACTTTGAAGAGGGATAAATCCTAATGTATTTCTCCCCACCTAAGTGTTGGTGTAAAAGTGAATTTTATATGATTGTTTAATTGAGTGATTTGAATGTGCTTGAGAATATAAATGTAAGTAGTCTGATCTTTAAAGGGTTGTAGATGGTTGTATGTAGAAGTAGGGAAGAATAGGGATTGATAACCTTGTCTTATGTACAACTTGTTCTAAGTTTATAAGAGGTAATTTGCATTTGATTTTCATTTAGTGGTTAACGGGCTATAATTCATGTATATATACTATTATAGTGCTTGGGTGGGTATTAAAAGAGGTCTAGGCTAACCCTAGGTGGTCTAAGATTTTAAAATATATTCATTTATGTAAAAAAGAGGGAAATTAAAATATAAAAAAAACTAGATACTAGAATCACGTGGTGCTACTATCCTTATTGTGGCACTAGTGTCCAAGTGGAAAAATCTGAGGCATAAAGAGCTAAGATGTTAAAATGAGGGTCTAGGACTACTTTAGGGATGTATAGGGATGCTTCTGACCCACATAAAGGCTATATAGTGTGAAAATAGGCCTTAAGATAGGTATAAGGCTAAGATAGGGATAGCTGGTCTCAAGAAGCACTCTTAACACTCAGTGTCATTTTTAGGTGATTACATCCCCCCCCCCCTTATTTTATAAATTCAATAAAGAGAAATGACAAGATAAAGAAAAAATAAGTATATCTAGACTTAATTAAGAGGTAAATCCTATGACTCTAGATATAAGTGTGTGAATAATGCTCTAATGTGTATCTTGTAAATGAATCATGCATGAATTAGTCCTTACTTAAAAGATATCAAAATTAAAGATAAAATTGAGTAAAGAGATAAAACTAAGTAAAGGGATAAGAGAGAGGAAAGGAATGAACACACCTTATTAAGTATGTCAAGTAATGTAAAAGCTAGTGAAAACTTGTGTATGAATGTATATAGTGATTAATCAGTGGATAATTTGGACTAAGTTGATGGATTGCTCAATCCTCATGTGTGGGTGTCTCAAGAAATCAATCTGGTTTTGACTCCATCATTGTCCACTATTACTTTGTGGATCATGACCTGTGAATAACTTGGATTAGACTAATGATATGTCCAACCCTCTCATATAGGTGGCTAAAGAACTCAAATAAACTATGACTCCATTATTGCCTACCCGTGTGTAGTATATGCATATAAAATTAAAACTATGCAATGTAACTAGAAATGTATAACTAATATATCTAACTAGATATGGCAGCTCTATGTCTACTCAATTATATTAAGTGACTCTAGTCCACTCAAGAATTCTAACCACTATATATGGAGTAAGGCATGACTTTGGTGTGTAACCTATAACATGGTGTCTGATGTGTATAGTGTAGAGAATGACATGGAGTTTTTCATTCCATTAGATTAATTGGTGTATAAGTGAGCATACAAAAATAATGTGCCATGCACATGGCCCCAAATATGATATTTGAGCATATGGATTTTGGATTGAATTTTAATAATTTATATCTAAGTATCTGAACTGAAAATGGGAATGATCATGTCATGCATGATGCACCCAATATGAGAAAATTGATATGAATCTCAGCTAAACTAAGTAAAAATGGTAAATCTATAACTAAACATGCATAAACATGAACTATTCTTATTGTAATTTTATGTCCAATCTAAAATCTTATAAAATTGAGGATAATGGATAGTAGCACCATAACTTAGACAATAGTGCCATGTGGTGCTAGTGTCCTAATTTGTGTGCTAATGTCTAATTGTTCTAATCTATGTACAACTATAATTGATTCTTGTGTCATTGTTTCCCACCATGTTTACCTAAGTTTGATTTCTATAATATGATATTATGTGCTGAAAATTATAATCTTAGTGAATTCTGATAGCTTGATATCTATGACAAACCCCTGTGAATGTCCCTATTTTGAGGGGAGTTATTGAATCTATGAAAGACTCATCCTCAAAATAAAAATCTCTACAAAATTTGTGTTATCTAGAGTATGAATTATATCTACATAATAAATGAATATAATATGCATACATAAAATCAAAATATGAGATAATTTGAGCATAAGTTTGTAATGTGTGATGTTTGTTATGTCTAGAATTTACAAGGCTATCAAGATAATATAACAATGTATGTGAACAAAAAATATAAGTAATAAATGAGTAGTTACCTAGGAGGATGAGACATGATGTCCATCATGGAACCCAAGGAGGAAGGGGAGATGCATGAGGTCCCTCATGACATCTAAAACTAGAATGTGTGATAAGAAAGATATAAGTATCATGGCCATTATTCATATAATAAAGCATACATACAACACATTTGAAACATGTAAAGTATGCCAAGGGGCCACAATACAAGGGATGTGGACACATATCACTAAATTTGAGAAATAAATACATATAATGACATTTTCAAATGTATACATACACAAGCATCAAGAAATTTAGATTAGAGCCACATAGAAGGACATGTTTAAATATTCACATACATGATCAGGAAAGCACACACAAAGACATGGACACATGTCCAAAACATACATAAAATGAAAATACGTGGAATAAAGTCATAAATCAATGGGATATTCAAATGCCCTCAAATATAAGAAGCCTAGAGACACAATCAAGTATAAACTAGGAAAGTTAGAAGTTAAAGTATGCATGATCATGTAATACAAATTTGTGTAAGAGCTAATATGTATATAGGCTGAGTCTAAAGTAGTGGTATCCAAAAATAATCTAAGTAGCTATAGAATTATCAATATCAAGATATAAAAATGTTAAATATATGATGTAGAGTGTAGAAAGATGTAACATAATAATCAAAATTATGTATAGGGTGCCCCTAAATGGGTGAATGTGTTAAATGAATAACCTATGTATTTGTGTATATGCTCCCAATGGGTAGATAGTATCGAATTTGGATCAATGTAGTAGACATAGGTCCTATAAGAAACTACAATCACTCGACAAGAGAAAGTGAAGCATGAAAGTATAATAAAATTGACTATACTAAGATAGCTAGTGCATTCAGTGTCTAGAAAATATAAGAAGTGTAAACATGGACATGCATATAATCTATAGTTTTATTTTTTATGAGTAAATATTTTTATTTTTTATTTTTTTGAAATATTTTATTATTTTTGTATTTTTTAGATATAAGCTATGTATAAGAAACATAAAAATGAAACTATATACATGGATCAATAAATAAGGAACATATATACAAGAAGGGAGGAACAATGTTAACCGATGAGTCTTATGGGAGACACACTATCAATGTGGCTTGTGTCAAAAAATGGTAATGGCAATGTTTCATGTAGTGTGATTACTATGTTATAGTTAAATGGTGTTGTAATATAAATTTGAGGATTGTTCATCATCAGTATCATAATAGTCATAGTAACCTAGAATGTTAGAGGGATTTTCCTCATACTATGGATTTAACCTTTTTGAATTATGCTTTGGAATATTGATTGTTATTTTTCCCTTTGATATTGTGTTTATTGTATGCATATGGTGTTTTGGAGGCTCCTTTTCTATAAATCCTCTCACGAGAATTCTTGTTGGCTTATCATGATGATGAATTTGTAACTTAAGTTCTTACTCTTTTTGTGACATGTCTTGTGTATCTAGAGATTTTGCTTTGATAAATTGTATCTACGAATGATGTGCCTTAGGATGTTCAATAAATCCCAAACCTTATAACCAATGTTATCAACTAATAAAATAGGAGTAGTGATTCCTTGGGCCTACTTTCCTAAACCCTAAACATGATAATCAAATTGTTGTAAATATTTTTGACCAAACCCATACTACTTTTAAAGTTAAGCCTCATATTAGAGAGGTATATTTTCATCTTTTAATTATTGTACTTGTGTTTTTTGTACTATTTCTTCCTCTAATTGTGCTTTGTGAACCTTTTGTTATTTTGAATTATGATTTGGTAACCACTTTTGTATTGTTTCTAGATTTGACCCTTTTTGAATTTTTACATATGTCATTGTATGTTGTTTGGATGATGTGTCACTATTTTAGTCATCTATATCCATTATCTATTGTGTTTTACTTTTCAATTCTAAACATGAATTTGTGTCGTGCCCATGTATTCTATGATATACACAATAATATATGGATCTCCTCATTAGGTGTAGAGGAGGTTGGTTGATAAACTTAGACTTAATCATTTCCCTTAGTATCTCACCTGAACTCTTATTGAACCCTTTTAAGATTTTTTAATCATTTATAATAGATGTATTATTTTGTATTTTATTATTTGGATATGAAAGAGTGTTGGGAAAAAAATTTCTAGGTGTAGATGTATATACATGATGAACACTAACATGTTTTGAAGACTTTGTACATGTAATGTGATTTGATAATAATTTGACCTTTTCACTTAATAAATAATTTTAATTATATAAATATGATATTAGCTTGTTCATACTGATAATTTTATCCCTTATAGTTTCAAAAGTGCAAACCCTAGTTTCTTATTATTGAATATGTAAGCACATACCCTATAAGGGAGATGTGTGGATATGTTGAGTATGGGCATTAGTAATAATATTATAGAGTACATCATCTCATGGAGGAATGATAGAATGGACCTAGTTAGAGGAAAATTAGCTATCACCCTCATGGAAATGAGGAGGAGAAGTAAATTATTTCTTGTGCATAAGATATGACATTGAATCTTGAAACATAGTTTTTAAATTATATACTAAATCCTCCATGTGTAAGATTTTGATTTTTAATGGAATTCCACATAATAGAAAGATAAAATGTTATGAAATATGACATATATTTGAACTAATTTAAATTATCATGTACATATGTGTTTATTTCACCTTTGAATTCATTCCAAATGAAATGAAACAAGTATGCAAGATAAGCTAGAAAACTTTGCATCAAAAGGTAATTAACTTCATCTGTCATTATTATCATTATTATATCAAATAAAATAAGAAATTATATGAATATACAATCTAAAATATGGGTCTTATAATGATAGAAATATAAACCCTATAGTTATCTAGGGTTAGGGTTTGTGTAATATTCAAAGTAAGTCAATTTCACTAAATGTTTTAACCTTTTACGACTTAGAGTATGTAAATCCTATGTTGTTAAAGAGATGAGTATAGTAAATTAGGGTATGAGTATGTAATAAATACAACCACTAGTTTGTTACGAAATTCACTAAATTTGATCTTTTTAAAAATAATAATAGATAATGTAAATGAGAAATTATCTAGAAAATGATTGAGATGAATGATCTAGAGGCTAAAACCTGAGGTAAAGGCTAGTATGAGTGTCTCAAATAGGATCTAGGTTCAAAACCTCTCATATATGTAGTTCCCTAATTGGATAATAGTTCCATGTGGCACTAGTGTCCCTATTTTGGTGGTAGTATCCTCTGTATGTAATTGTTTTGATCTTCTAGGTACACTTATGCCTAGGTCTGTAAAGCTTGTTCCTATGTGCTTGAGTTCTATAAATATGTAGATGACTTTTTTGACTAATTCAAGAAAAATTTAATCATACATGCTCTTAGGGAATCTAATTGATATAAGTAGTAAAGTGTATTTATTAATGGGCTAGGCTAGACATCCTCAACACCCAATTGTGATGAGAGTTGCCTACATACCAATACTCCAAAGAGGGATTAAGCCTAATGTAGTTTTCCCCACATAAGTACTGGTGGAAGTGAAGGTAATATAATTTTTGAATTGAGTGTTTTGAATGTTCTTGAGACTAGATATTTGATTAATTTGAGCTCAAAAGGGTTATATATGGTTGTATGTAAAAGTAGGGCAGAATAGGGATTGAGAACCTTGATTTTGCAAAACTTGTTTTGAGTTTGTATGTGTAATTTGTATCTAATTTCCATTTAGTGGTTAGAGGGATAAAATCCAATCATATATATTATTTTGGTGTTTTTTCAAGTGTTAAAATACGTCTAGGCTAACCATAGGTGGTATAATATTTGAAAATATATTTGTTTGTGTAAAAAAGAGGGAAAATACAATAACACCGAAATTGGGACACTAGTGTCATGTGGTGCTACTATCCCTAATATGGTGCTAGAGTCCAGGGGGCATAACCTAAGGTATGAAGGGCTAAAATGTTATAATGAGCATTTGGGATTAATTTAGGGATGTCTAGGGATGATTGTGACTCATACAAAGGCTAGATGAGTGTGAAAATAGGCCCTAAGATAGGTCTAGGGATAGGTGGTCTCAAGTAGCACCCTTAGAAATCAAGTGTAATTTTTAGGTGATTACATTATCCAAAGGATTGAGATCCTAAAAAGAAAATTTATCTATTAAATTTTGTTTTATTCCACCATTTTTTGTATGTAATCTATTTAAAAGTTATACATAAATATTTCATCTATTTATAAAGCTACCCATTTTTTGAGGAAAAGGATAAAATTCATCATTATTTTAACTTATACATACTTATTACCATTCAAACATTATATAATTACTAGGGGATTAATATGGGTATAAAATGCTTTCCCTCTTTATATAAATTGGTTCTTTAAATGTTTAGAAATTTGGATTTTTTTTTCATTAATTTATTATCCTCTCAAGTATCATCATATGCTATCATGGTATTCTATCATGAAAAAAATTCATGGGGATATGTATAAATTTTGATTATTATTTCCATTATGTAATTTATTCACTAATTTAGGTATTTTTTTATTTTCATGTTGCACAATCGCTTCACTCCATTATTAGGATCACTACTAGTTCCATGATTAATTTTCTTTCCTTATTAAAAATGTTATATTTAAATTATATTTTTTTTTATTCAATGACTTTTAGGAAATATAACTAGAACACTAAATGAATTACAAAAGAGAGTTAAAATTACAACTTGTGATCTATGTTACCAATCTTATGAATTTTTTATAAATAACATGAAACTTAGGTTTAAAATTGTTATATTTTGATGTTTAACGGAAATTTTTTTGTGTGGGTCATTTCCCTAAACAAAACCTCTCACTCTTAAGGTGATACACTTTATCTTTCATCCTTTTTCTAGTGTTGTAACTAGAAGTGATCTTATGCTTCCAAGTCCCTAAGGTTGCCTTAAATATAAATATTAATTTATGGTGGTGGGTATTCAAAGGATGAGATCCTAAAATTGAATAATTTTAGCTAAAATATTGAATGTATTATTGTACCACTAGTTTTCTAATGGATATGATGTTGACACTACTTTTTATAAATAAAAAATAAAAGTAAATCTTCCAAACACTTTTTACGAACTCAATCTTACCATTAATGGTGATATTTAGACTTATGTTCTATTTTAGTTTCTAATATTGTAATAAGTCAATCCAAAAACTACTATTAAAGAAAAGATCTCTATATTCATATTAATTTTTATAACCATTAAATGTTTTTAAAACTAGGAGACATTTATTTTATAATTGATAATTTAATTTTAAACTCATTTACATTGATATTATAACCAACTATACATACAGAAAGTGACATGCCAAGCTTGCACACTTAATTTTCTAAGGTTTGGTTAAGACAGCTGATGAAGAGATGATTGATATAAATATGTATGTGGGTTAGGATGATTAAGTTGAGGTTCTAAAATGGAGTTTTGAATGATGGGTGGAAATGATGTTAATTATTATATTATAATATATATTACTCATCACACTTATCATTTATAGTATCTAACTAATGAGAAATAGAACTCTGAGGATTTAGTGTTAGTGAGGATAATGTACCAAAGTTCTTGGTCATTTTTTGGGGATGAATAACTAGTTATATTTAATTTAGATGACTCTAGGGATATTATCAACTCTTTTATGTTTTCTATTCAATTTCATGATATAAAATAATTAAAATATGATTAGTATAGTCCCAAAGAGAAATAAAATAAGAGTTATGGAAGTCTAGACTTGTATAACATTATATTGGCAACCTTGCATATGCATAGGTATAATATAAGTATTCACTTATGCACATTGTTACTCATCAAGAATGATTAGTTGGTAAATTATAAAATTGGAATGGGAATGTAATGGAAAACATTATTTATAATTTAAATGTTAATGTCACTTTTAATGTTATTACAAAGAATAGGAGATCTAACCCTAGAAAAGATACCAACTCTAATAAAAAATGTTCACTGTGGAAGTGTCATGAAAGGTGAAAATATAATGATGTGATTTATTGATTACACATATATAATATCTATAAAATGTATTTATAGAGGTAATTTTTATTCTATTCTTATGATTAGGTTTGGTCTTGTACTCGTCTTGAAAAGGCTTAGATGGTTGTGTTTTTGGATGTGATTTTACAAGAAAGAAAACTCTGCTAGTTAATTGAAAATGAAATTAATTTTCAATTATTTAAATGAAATAATTAAATTATAAGAAATTAAATTTAATTATTTTTATTTATATTTAAATATATTTTGATGAATGCGACACTAAAATTTAATTCTAGAGTACGTATGCAAATGTTGATTTTTCCCTTGCAATCTGAATGTAAGATTTTAGCTATATGAAATATAAATTAAAATTTGATATTTTTATTTTAAAATATAAATTAATGAAAATATTATTAAAACAACACTTTATAACATGAAAACTAAAATCATATCCAAACCCTAGAAAGTTACTTTTAAGTATTCAGAAATTCTTTTTCACATGCAAGTTAGAAAACTAGTTTTTTAAAAATTTAAATGATTTTTTGTGAAACTAAATGATATAATATGAAATAAAATTTCTTATTTTATAATTAGGGACAAAATTATTTTATTATACATATGAATAAAATCAAATCTAATGTTTAAACTTTCATTTGTCTAGGAGTGTGTGTGTGTGTGTGTGTGTGTGTGTGTGTGTGTGTGTGTGTGTGTGTGTGTGTGTGTGTGTGTGCGTGCGTGCGCATGTGCATGTGTGTGTGCATGCGTGTATGTGCTTGTTATAAAATTAAAATTATATTATTTTAATTTTTTTATATAATTAATAAATTTAATTAATATAACCTTTTTTTATTTTGATGCAAACTACGTGCTTTAAAATCTTTCTACATGTAAGTAAAACTGAAAGAATTGGGCTACTTTTTTGTGTAAAAGAGAGAGGATGAGAGTTTATTTTAAATTTATTTTACATTTTTTGAATATAAATTAAAATTTAATAAAAAAATAATCTAATAAAATATAATATAATAAATAAATCAAAATTAAAAGTGAAACCCCCAACCTAATCAATGGTGATAACCAAGTAAAGATGAAATATTGATGTAGTGAGAATATTATCCTTAGGTATGATAGATACTTGTTTAATAAACCACAAAATTTTAAACTCTTATACAATAGTATGATAAGAAAATAAATTAAAGGGAACACACTATTGATTAAAATATAAGTTGACTAGTGGTTATAATGATCCATGAAGGCAAATAATTGATTTCTCTTTCATGGATTCTCCTCTCCAAGATTGTGTAGACCAACGTGAAGACAGTCATAGACTAAAGAAAAGTATCTTCCAAAATTCTAAATTAGGTAGGATAGCAATATGTAAGTCTCAAAATCTTCAATATCTAATTCAAATTTAGGATCAATAAACCTAAGGAAGAAATAGGTTGCATGTGGTAGTTAACTAGATCTTAAACCATATTTACACATGAGAGATATAAGATTTGATTAAAAACAAATTTAGGGCTAATATTGGCCATTAGGAGGTGAAAAAAAGAAAAAAATTATCAATAAATGTGATCAAAATCATGAAAAACATATGAAAGATGAAATATCAAATGCTAAATTTAAAAACACATAAATGATGACAAAACTACCACCTTATCTAGGTGTTAAAGATGAAACCATTACATTAAGATATGAAACCATTATAGTCAATGATGAAACTAAAATTAAAAATAATTCAACTATATAGTGACAAAACCACCATAGTGACACAACCACCACAGTGACAAAACCACCACAAATATACCACCTTCATCATGGTCATTTATGAAACTATCATCGGGAAACATCATGGGAGTGGTAATTTAATCACAGAGGCAAACATTTTGTCACAAAGAGTGGTAGTTTTTCCACAAAAGAAGTAATGACAAAACTAAGGAAAAAAGACTTCAAAAAATCATTTTAAAGTTTAAAATGGACTAAAAATGGCATAAAATACATAATGACCAAAATAAATTTAGGTATGAGCATATATATATATATATATATATATATATATATATATATATATATATATATATATATATAAAGTGGAGGCCCTTGCATCATCATTGGGTTTTTATATAAATGTTACAATGTAACTTTTGGGTGCATGCACATTTCAATATTTGGCATATTCATCATCATAAATTAGAGAGTGTATGCATTGGCCCATATAAATGAAAATTAGGGTTAGAAAAAATACCTTACATACATGTGTTGTCATGTCCCCTTTTTAGTTGACATGATCAGAGTTGATGGTTAGCCTATTATGTGACCCTCGTAGGCTGATAGGATGGTTAGAGGGTCTTGATGGATATTGGCTTGGCTTCATTTAGCAGAATTTTTCTAGTTGGTTTTCGTTTGGTCTCAATCGGACATATATTAAGGGAGATATTAATATTTGATTGATTTAATCAAATATTAATTATTTGGTCTAATTTTAATTTAGAAACCCTATTCTAATTTAAGAAACCCTAATTAGGGCAAACACATCTTTTGAGGGTATAAGGGTTTCTCATGGGAGAGAATTGAGATTATCCATTGATTATTGACTATTGATTTTGAAGAATTCTTTTGTGAAAACTGAGCCAAGGGTTCCAGGATTCCATTTGCATTGGAGAACATCCACTCTTCAGTGTGTGTGATTTAGAGGTTGTGAAATATCAGCCGATTTATTGCCAAATTGAGAGATAGCTTCATACAGAAGTTATCATAGAGGTTTACAAGTTTGAGAGATAACTTCACACAGAAGCTATCATAGTATTTTAGGTATTTATTTTATTAAGTTTGATTCAATAAATTATACAAATAAAGCTTTTTCTGTATTAGAGCCATATATCTTTAGATCAGGGGTTGAAACAAATAGGGTGTGCTTTATTGGCAGCCGTACAAAGTCTGTACAGATCCGTATAGATTCGCACAGAGACCGACATCAGTCATTTGTAGAGAAGTTGACTGACAGAGATCGACGATGGTAGTTTATTGACTGATGACGGCCTTATAATTGATGTTGGTGACTGTGTGTCGACATAGTGAACCTAAGTAGTCCAAATTGCAAGTTTATTTCTAGTTTGCTAGAGTAATTAGGTTTTTAAGATAGTATTTTAATATTCTTTTATATGCATGAGAGAGGACTGTAATTGTAATCATTTGGATGAATAATAAGATTTGTGATTTGGTAGTTAAGAGATTTACTGTGGTTTATTTATTTATTTGAAGATATTTTGCAAAATCATATCTTTGTTCATAGCTTTTGTCTTTTTAAAGTCCCTATTGGTTGGGGATATTATAGTGGTATCAGATCTAAATCCTGCCATCCTGAGGATTTATAGATCTTATGCAGCCACAAGATTTGGGTCCACATAGGTATAACACACGTAGTAGAGCCTTGCTTGAAGGTACCCAGGTGTTAGAGCAGCCACCAATCATCATGAGTGACAAACGTGAGGGTAGCCCACCCAGGGGCCACAGATATGATGTTGATCAAGACACCAGAGATTTCTATCATGTTATGATGATAAGACAGTAGTAGATGAATCAGGTAATACAGGCACTCACTACTATGGTAGAGAGGATGAACCCACCTATTAGATAGAATGGGGAACAAGGAAATAACAAGAGTGCTACTATTAATCAGAGACCACATCAGACCCATTCTAGAACCACTAATAGACCTACATGGCCTACATTTGTATAGGATGAACCAGAAGAAGTACCAGCAGAGGAGGCAGTAGGTGATTCCCTATTTGCAGATACCCTCATGGCTGCAAATGATGAGTGGGACTTATTAGCTCCTCAGGTTCAAGAGAAGATGTCCTTTGATCATTTTGTTAATCAAAGGAGAGAGCACTACAGATTGGTTAGATAGGACAGGAGGCCTAGAGGTCAACTCAGTGAGCTGAAGAAGGCAACTAGTAAGCTTTCTTTGACTACTTTTGATGGCAGCAGTGTCAGGTACCTAGAACAACAAACATGCTCTGATACCAGTTGTCAAGGAATCCAAGAATAAACACACTTGTTTTGATCCCACTTGTTAGGATCTTTCTCCTCAGAAAGAGCACAATATGATTACCAAATTTAAGCAATTAAATATGCAAAAATAACCAGAAACACAAGTAACTAGAATTCACCAATAGCATAGAATATGAGAGACAATATACAATCTTATATTAATACTTGTATAGAAAAGAATACAATAAAGAGCCACCACACTCTTCCACCTTATAGAGGCTTCCCACACCCCAAGTGTATAGTAATTCTTCTTTAGAAACACTCTCCTACCAAAAACGGTCCCAACAACCAACTCACACATAGAATTGGTGTTCACCTCTCCAACCAGTCAGTAATAACCCTGCCAGTACACCAAGCACTCTATAGTACTTCAAGTAGATCTCCCATGAACCTACAACCTGCAATTCAGTAGACCATACTTACAATGGAAGGATCTTCCTTGCCTTCCTTTCTAGCTCATTAGTGGAACTAGGAAAAACACACACATTGTTCTCTTCACTAGCAGACTTTACAATACATGCCAATGGGTCTATAAATAGATCCCAAACTTAAACAATAACTTAGACTCTTAGTTTGCTATAATTATCCATGCAGCTCAAGACTCAAAATAGCCTTTACATGTAAACACTCTATTCACTAAACTAATTGTTCATGCAACAAACAGTTCTAGAACACACAGGCGACCGACATCGGTCCCTACTTGCCTAGTGCTGCCGACATCGGCCAACTCCCTGCCAATGCCGGTTGCCTTCTGCACTGGTCATGACTGATGTCGGTCATGCTACCGATGCTAGTGCTTCTAGGTCTTTAAAAACCTCCTTTTCTTTGTCTGTAATAAGTTGAAGCTTTTAGCTCCACACCCTAACAATCTCCCACTTGGAGATAAATAGCTGCAACTGTACCTGTATTTGTACACTATTTAGTTTGTTCCCTTGGCTCTGTATCCCTCTTCAAGTACACTATCTAGGTCTAGGGAAAACTTAGGTCTAGTACCTCATTATGTGAATCAAGACACCTGTTCTGTGAACTATCCAACCATCGGCGTGCTAACCGGTCTCACACAATCATCCTGAAACAAAGTCAACCTGTGACCTTTTATGTCCCTAGAACACACTCATGCCAAAGAACCTTACTGCTCCTAGATTCTCCATGACACACCCCTGAACTAGCTTTACCTTTAGTTTAGCAATACCTGTATATGTAACCCTATAACAAGCACATCATACAGTAATAGGATAATGTAGCTAATATTATCTAACCTGGTAAAGAGAAACACAATGATCAAACCTCCATTGCCCTGTAGCTTATACAAGACCATACACCTTGGCCTTCCATCTCACATATCCATTTTCACTCTTCCTTATCCTAAAGATCCATTCATCTCTCAGTACTTTCTTTCAGCTGGTAACTCCACAAAAAAACTCTTGTTTGGTTCTCTTCCAAAGAATCACATCCTCCATTCATGCCAAGCTCCCACTATTTCCTAGATCTACCTATTCTGCTTCTTCAATAACTTCCTGGTTCTTTACCATAAGTGACCTACAAGTAGTGTAAATAAGGGAAATGATGAATATGAGGCTTACATACCCTTTAAGTCCTCCATATGGGTGCTTGAGACTCCTTGACAGCTTGTTGTCTACCCAAAATTCATCTCAGTGACTAATGCCAGTCACATTCCAGTCTGCACCTAATTGATGTCAGTTCCCTACGACTACCTCATTGCCAACATCAATTCTCCCCTTGTTGATGCCAATGTTTATCTACCTTGAGTCACTGACATTGGTCTTCACATAGCTGATGTTGGTCCCTAACTGGATGCTAAAGTTAGTTTTCTTGCCGACATCGGTCTCTGTGTTTTGCTTGTAAGAACTGACTTCTTCTTGTGAGCTCCTTTTGGATCAAACCCTTGTCCAAATCACCCTTGCTCTACTCAAAATTCATCTACCCCTCATGCTGAACTCTATCCATCACCTTTTCCTTGAAAACCAAGGCTTTCCTGCTCTTGTCACTAACATTGGATTCCTCAAGAAATGTCACCTTCTTCTTCTGCATACAGAAATCTTGATTCATGCCTTCCAAATCTGAAAGCATACCCTTTGATTCAAGAACATGCATCTCCTTATTTATGTTACCAAGCCTATTAAGCCACATCTTTGAATCTACAGCTGAAGTAGATAACCCAAAAAGAGAATCAGTAATACAAGTAGATAGATAAAGCATACCTACTTTCTTACCTCTTGCTACAACAAGTGTACCCTTGGTAACCTTCCAAGAGTCTGCTGTGAGAGTTACTGTGCGACCCTCATCACCCAAACTTCTTATAGAAATCAAATTCCACTCCAAGACTGGGACATGCATGACCTCCTTCAACACCCATGTGTTACCTGTCTACAATTTCAGCTTCACTTTCCATTTGCCAACCCTCTGACAAGGCTTACCATCCCCTACACAAATTTCTCCAAAGTCTCCCTGGACATACTCATGAAAAAATTCCCTATATGGGGATGCATGGAAAGAGGCACCAAAATCTAAAACCCTAGATTCTACTTTATCCAAAGAACATACCAGAGCATCCCATGTAATGAAATCTGCAGCATCTACTTTTTCTTCATGTCCTTCATGTTGATCTGCTACCAACCAACAATCTTTCTTTTCCTACTCTTTCTTTCCATATCTCTAGTAGGTTATTCTATCATACCTAAACTTGGACCTCCTACCATTAAACTTCTCCATTCGTAGCTTACTATCTTCTGCCATTGCTCTACTCCCACTCAAACAAAAACCCCTATGAGTAACTTGTAATCAACACACACTAACTAGATCTAATTCAAACTATTAGTATCCCAACCAAAAGCTCTAATACCAGTTGATGGTATCAAGCTCTGAACCTACAACCAAGGCTCTGATACCAGATGTCAGGTACCTAGAACAACAAACATGCTCTGATACCAGTTGTCAAGGAATCCAAGAATAAACACACTTGTTCTGATCCCACTTGTTAGGATCTTGCTCCTCAGAAAGAGCACAATATGATTACCAAACTTAAGCAATTAAATATGCAGAAATAACTAGAAACACAAGTAACTAGAATTCACCAATAGCACAGAATATGAGAGACAATATACAATCTTATATTAATACTTGTACTGAAAAGAATACAATAAAGAGCCACCACACTCTTCCACCTTACAGAGGCTTCCCACACCCCAAGTGTACAGTAATTCTTCTTCAAAAACACTCTCCTACCAAAAACAGTCCCAACAACTAACTCACACATAGAATTGGTGTTCACCTCTCTAACCAGTCAGTAATAACCTTGCTAGTACACCAAGCACTCTATAGTACTTCAAGTAGATCTCCCATGAACCTGCAACCTACAATTCAACAGACCATACTTACAATGGAAGGATCTTCCTTGCCTTCCTTTCTAGCTCATTAATGGAACTAGGAGAAACACACACATTGTTCTCCTCACAAGCACACTTTACCATACATGCTAATGGGTCTATAAATAGATCCCAGACTTAAATAATAACTTAGACTCTTAGTTTGCTATAATTATCCATGTAACTCAAGACTTGAAATAGCCTTTACATGCAAACACTCCATTCACTAAACTAACTGTTCGTGCAATGAACAGTTTTGGAACACACATGTGATTGACATCAGTCCCTACTTGCATGGTGCTGCCGACATCGATTGACTCCCTACCGACACTGGTTGCCTTCTGCACTGGTCATGACCAACGTTGGTCATGCTATCGACATCGGTGATTCTAGGTCTTCAGCAACCTCCTTTTCTTTGTCTGTAATAAGTTGAAGCTTTTAGCTCCACACCCTAACAAGTGGCAAGATGACAGCTCAAGCTTGGGTTCATAAGCTTGACACCTTTTTGGCATTGAGGCCAATGATAGAGATAGAGGCCATCAAATATGCCACTTTGCACTTGATGGAGTAGCACATGATTGGTGGTACCATGGTATGGTAACACTTCAGCACAACCAGGTGACAGAGTACTAGGACTTTGTGGATAGATTGGTTGAGCGGTTTAACAGGAAAGATCCTGAGGTTTACTTTTGAGATCTGGCATAGTTGAGACAAATAGGTAACTTGGAGTCCATTGGTGAGTTTTAGAGATTGGCAGTCATGGTACCAAATATTTTAGAGCGTAGATTGGTAGTTCTCTTCATGGAGGGATTGATAGAACCATTGAGAGGTTAGATCAAAGCCTTTGATCCTCCTTCATTACAAATAGCTATGAAGAAGGTGCGTAGTATGGAGATGGCAGCCCCATCCAATAAATCTAATGTAGGAGGTACTTCTTCATCCTGGGACCATAAGTGCTTCAATGGTAATAGAGAGAGACCAAATTTTAACATAGATAAATCAGGTGTTAAGAATGATTCTAAGGCAAATCTTGCAGCACCACCTTTGGATCGAGAGGCTCTTAACAATCTACATAGGAAGAAGCTTTTCTTTTATTTCAAAGGTCCCTATGATGCCAATCATGATTGTCTTTTGAGGCTTAAGGGCAAGGCAAATCGTGTGATGTGGGCATATTATGAGGATTTAGATTCAGAGGATTTTGAATAGCAGGATGGTTTTAAGGAGGCAGAGGCTTCAGAGCCTAAGGTAGAGGTAGATTTAGAGCTTCATATATAGGAGGCACGCCTATCCAGCATTCATTCAGATGAGTCATTTAGACTCCGTGGAGTTTTGGCAGGACAGAAGGTCATCACCCTTCTTGATATAGGAGCCACACATAATTTTATAGATTCTAGATTTGTGGAGAAGCATGGACTCACTACTAAAGATTTTGAGGGCATTAGAGTTAAGGTAGCTGATGGTCACACTCTTAGGTGTGAGCGTATGATTAGAGACCTCCCATTGTGCTTGAACAACTATGAGTTCAAGGCTGATTATTATGTGGTGAACATGGGGGATATAGACTTAGTCTTGGGTATGAAGTGGCTTCATTCATTTGAGGAAGTTACTCTTCATCTCAAGGACATGGAGGTTCACTTTGATGTTGATGGGAAAACACATGTTCTTAAGGCAATACGGGGCAGTAGCTTCAAACATATGTTTTTTCATCAGATGGAGATGCTCATACGACATGACATGATAGAATGCGATGATGAGTGCACATTGGCACCAACACAAGAGAGATATGAGGATGAGCTTGGTCTTGAGGTGAGTTCACTTTAGGAATTATCACATGTGGTAGGGACTTAGCTTTCTGTTATAGTTGGGTCATAGGTTGATGATGATATGACTATTTCTAGCCTTCACAATCTAGATTTAGATATTATTCAGGTAAGGATTTTACTTGAGTTGCTTGCTAATTTTCATTTATGGATTAGATGTTGGGGTGCTTATCTTAGTACTAGGGATGATGTGACACCATTAGATGAGAGTTGTGATGGACATGGCATGGAGTTCATGTTGATTGACAGTGGTGGAGATCATGACTACATTTGGGATCCAGGTGGATTGATTGGTTTCTCATTCAGCAATTGCTTGAGGGCAAGCAATTTCAGGAGGAGTGGATTGTCATGTCCTCTTTTTAGTTGACATGATTAGAGTTGATGGTTAGCCTATTATGCAACCCTCATAGGCTGATAGGATGGTTAGAGGGTCTTGATGGAGATTGGCTTGGCTTCATTTAGCAGAATTTTTCCAATTGGTTTTCGTTTGGTCTCGATCGGACATATATTAAGGGAGATATTAATATTTGATTGATTTAATCAAATATTAATTATTTGGTCTAATTTTAATTTAGAAACCCTAATTCTAATTTATGAAACCCTAATTAGGGCAAGCACATCTTTTGAGGGTATAAGGGTTTCTCATGGGAGAGAATTGAGATTATCCATTGATTATTGACTATTGATTTTGAAGAATTGTTTTGTGAAAACTGAGCCAAGGGTTCCAAGATTCCATTTGTATTGGAGAACGTCCACTCTTCAGTCTGTGAGATTCAAAGGTTGTGAAAGATCAGTCGATTTATTGCCAAATTGAGAGATAGCTTCATACAGAAGTTATCATAGAGGTTTACAAGTTTGAGAGATAACTTTACATAGAAGTTATCACAATATTTCAGGTATTTATTTTATTAAGTTTGATTCAATAAATTATACAGATAAATCTTTTTATGTATTAGAGCCATATATCTTCAGATCAGGGGTTGAAAAACAAACTTGCTTTCCTTAGCTTTTCCAATGTGGGGGTTGCCTTAAAACAAATAGGGTGTGTGTTGTAAGTTTTTTAATATCTTAAACAAACTTGCTTTCCTTAGCTTTACCAATGTGGGGGTTGCCTTCAAGATAAGATAATGAGGTTTATTTAAACTTACCAAGGTAGGAATAATTTTATAACATGTATATGACCCTCTAGGATTATTATATAAGGTCTACACCATTTCATTTAGTCCAAAATTCTTACAAGTCTCTTTTCAAAATTTGAATTTTCAAATGGGAGGTTTTAGAGGGAAAAGTTGAATTTGGTGACTTTCAATTTAATATTTCCTAGTATTTTGAACACCATTACTTTTCTTCGTTCTCACCTCTCTCTTTCTTCTTCTTAAGTTGGTATTTTTCCTTAGGCAACTCTCTAATCAATATTCTCACCATATGTACTTTCTCAAGAAAGTATATTTCAACTTAATCCATCTCTTATGTCCAATATTTCTCCTTAGATCAATTTATTTTAGCAATCACTTTGCTCTTCTCCTATTTGAGCTTCTCTAGCTCTTTCTCTTCTTCTTAAGCCTCACTTGGATTTCAAACTACTAGACCAACTTCTTGCAATCACTTATAAATTTGATCACTAAAACATTATAACTATAGTAAATACTTTAGAAAAAATAATAAATTCCTAAGATCTTATAAGATCTATCACCAAAATTTATGACAACCTTATACTTTTACATTCACATTCCTATGAACAAAGCTTAAACTATTAAACTTCTTCAATGTAATCAATTAGGCCTCTACAAAAATTTATCAATTAGATTAATTAATATATTGTTCATATAAATACCAATGATACTATTCATTCTCTTAATTATTAATCATCTTTTGCTTACCTGCAACTACCTTATTTATGGAATCAATCTTCTCTCTTATGCAAACTCTCTCAACTAGCTTTTCTTGGATCAACTTTCCAAATCTTCATTAGTAATTAAAACACATATATACATGCTATATCTGGTCCTTCTCAGTCATAAAAAACTTTTAAAAACTCATCTCCAATCTTCATTCCTTCTCAACCCTCTTACATGTACCATTTCTAAACTCAAGACTAGCTTTCCTTGTAGCCCTATTTTAAGGTTAAATAAAACCTTTCTTCCCATAAATTAAGTACATTCACAAAATAATCATTTTTAAAGATACCAATTTGTCCCATTTTTAGGATTTCAAGTTTTTAATAATCAACTCATTCTCTATTCACTTTATTTTTAACTTTTACAGTTACTTTAGGCATAATTAGGCCTTGTAGGATTGCTCCAATACTCCACACATGCCAAGCCAAACCCAATCAACATAAAACCACCTATATCCTCTACTCATTTCAAATTTCATATTATTCCATTATTTTTTTTAATTTTTTACCATGCATTTTTCTTTATAAATGAGTTTCCTTATTTTGACAACTTAGGAAAACACCATTTTTAGGCATATGACCATACTTTTCCACTTTATGATCTTTATACAAGTTTAAAAATACTAAAATTGATCTTGAAATTTTTATTTTTAAATTATATAACTTTTACAACCATTTATAACATTATATCCATCATAAATTTCACATAACATGGATTTTTGTCTAGAAATCCCAGGTTGTCCTATCACAAGGCAACAAGATTAAAAAAATATTAAATTGAGAAGAAGATCATTTAAAAAACCCATTCTAATTGTAAATTTTTTTTTTCTTATAACTTTTGTATTAAAACACCTACCATTTATAATGTATGTATTTGCTCATATTTCTTTGTTTTCATACTAAAAACTTTGTTTTTAATTTACACAAGACAACTATCATATTTCCATTGTTTAACCATTAATGGTGATTCCTTTCAATAAAAAGTATCTTTATCATGTGTATTGTCCTATATAATTTTTACTAAAACATCAAATATCCTCTTGAACATTACTCAAAACCCAAACTATCTCCTAACCATTCTTATCAAACATCAAGAATATATTAACTTACATGAGAACAACACTTACAACATAGAGTAAGACATCATTAGGATTTATATATTCATTATATTCCTTTAATTCACATTATTACATACAAATATTCACTCCTTACACATAATTATACCATTTCTTTATTTACAATGTCTTTCAAAAGACTAGTTTGCACAAGAATTCTCAAAAACTCATCTTGAGAAGCTCTTAAATCATACCAAATAACTCCCAAAGCCTATGATTTATAGCCTTTCATCCTCATATGCTTGAGTTTCAAGGTATATAATGATAAATAAAAAAATTTAATCTTGGTAAGGTCTTGAAACAAACACAATATTCTCTCCCTTGACTTTTCATCTTCAACAAACTTGCTTTCCTTAGCTTTTTCAATGTGGGGGTTGCCTTCAAAATAGGATAATGAAGTGTATTTACACTTACCAGGGTAGGAATAATTTTAAAACATGTATATTACCTTATAGGATAATTATATAATGAATACACCCATTCATTTAGTCCACAAGTCTATTTTTAAAATTTGAATTTTCAAATGGGAGGTTTTGGAGGGAAATTTTGAATTTGGCCTAGACTTGTAATTTAAGACCTCATAGTAGTTTAAACACCATTATGACATGAAAATTTGACTCCATAATCTAACTATGACCTTTTAATACCTTTATGATTCATTAAGAAGCTTTATATGGATTATTGTCCCTGATAAGATGCCTTATTAGACTACAATGGACCATTATATACAAAAGATACAAGATTTACAAAGATGATTTGATGCTCATGAATCGGATGGCCAACTATCAATGGTAGTAGGAACAAGGTAGGCATAATTTATTTCTATTTATTTTTAAATTTTTACCTTAATATTTGAAATTTAACAAAAAATACATCTACATTACTTAATTTTATAAGTTACTTGCATGAATAAGACTGGGGGGGATGGGTAGACCAGGATAATGTTAATATTTTTAAATCTTGGTTGAATTTGGTACAATTGACATGGTTTTTGGGTTAGGAATGACTAGTAAATGAGACTTCTAGTGTAGGATAAAATTGTTAGTCTTCACATATCAATGGTTACCTAATCATTGCATCATGTAAGGGGTGATTACATCTCCATTATTTCCTTTGGTATTTATGTAACCACCTCAGATGAATGACAAAATTGACACCTTATGAAAGTTTTGGTTACATAACCACTACCTACATAAGGTGTTGGTTTTGTCTCAGGATAAAAAGAGAGGTTATGAATGAATTTTGAGTTTAGATAAATCCTTAAGATTGATTTAGGTTACCTTTTTTTATGGAGGATACATATAGTGGAGTTAGTGAGGGAGTAAGAATGGCTCCTAAGGATTCTATGGTAATTAACAATGGATGATATGGTTATTATAGATTGGGATGGAGAGTCATCACCTCATATATCAAGTTGTTATATAATCTTTTACTGCTATGATGTAAAATGAAACACCTAATTTCAATAGGCTCTAGAAAGTGGACCATAACTCTCACTAACATATGTAATAAATTAGGCTTGTTGATAATAGGTTAACTCATGGCCTTGAGGTATACTACTGGTAAGGGGAGGCTAACATCAATGCAAGTTAATTTAGTGATATAGATGTACCTAATGTGGATGTGAAGTTTACGGTGAGGCTTGTATGGGCATATGGATCAACAATCTTGACTCTCTTAAAGGCCATCATAAGGATCCCTTCCTCTTAATTAGTGGGGGACAAGGGGAAAAATGATCTAATATATAATTGGGTTCCCATTTTTAGGTGGATATAGGATAGGGTCTCACACTACTTATGGACTAAATACAAATGTTCATAGACATACAAATACTTAAACATGATTTTATAATTAAGAGATTTGTTTATTGTCCATACTACACTAGTTATGAGTTGGGTGTATTATCATATGATCCCTTATTAATTATGGGTTAAAATAAGAGATATATGGGCCATCATGGCCTATATATGCATATGGATGTAACCTTATAGAATATTTCCCTAATTAGTGTGGTTTATGACAACATGAAACTTGGTGGCCATGCCTTAATATGATATGTTAGGATAGTGGGTAGATGAGGGCCTAATTTTTAGCTACCATAAGAACATAAAGGTTATGGAAAAGTGCCTATATATAGTTTAATATTATTGATATAGTACCTTAGTAGTTTCCATATGTAACCATTTTAATAATTAACTAGGTAGTATACATGGGATTTATAGAGAGTAAGGGTGTATAATTGCCTAGGTTAGGATGACACCCCCTTACATAAGGATAACTAACTAAAAGATTAGTTAGGATGAATTAGGAATGTTTTTTATAGTATCCCATAGGAAAAAAATATGGGAAATAACCTTTAGGGGGAGGAGAGGTATAAATATGGCCATTCTGGTTACATTTATTATTATAAGATAGAAGTTATAGCCATCACCACCACCACAATAGGATCCCCTACTATAGTTATAGGTATAAGGTGGAGGAGATGGGTAATTCGATCAAGAACCAATTGAAGATGAGCTAGTATTAAGAGAGTAGGAGATAAATATTATCTCTAACAAGGAGTGAGATCTATATTAACATGAGGATAATCTAACTAAAATAGTTATTTATTTACTTCAATTTTTTATTGTATTACATTTCAACATGATTACTTAGCTTATTATTTATATTTTACATGACCAAGGATCTAATTATTATCTTATTTATATGTTATAAAGTCATATATTTGTTAGAGGATGATGATTAGGGACACCATGGTTAACCTTTTTTATGTTAGCACTAGATTAACCAAGGATCAATTACTAGTTGATGTGGGACTTCCTGATGGCTTAGGTAGGCATACAAACATTATTTTCCCTAGCCAATCATAAATATGTGGAGGTTACTCACTTGTAGAGTCATGTAACAAGACTATAGTCAATATTGGTTTTAGCAAAGTTGTAGGTGAATACTTTTAGTGATATTTTTTCAAGTTAATGAGATCAAAATACTTTGAGTTGATAATGTGTAGGAGAGATATCCTCTTAGGTAGGAAATATAAAGATACATTTTATGAGTAGTAAATATAACCAAAAATAATTCTCAAGATTAGGATCCTTTAATAGGAAGAGGAGGATCAATATCTATGGACACAGAACCACTAGATGAAGACAAAAATAACCCTTAGTATGTCTTTAGGTTCAAACTATTATATGTGTATACAAATATTATTGTATTAATAACAAGGTGGAATAAAATCATAAAGTATAATAGATAAACACATGTGAAAATTATATGATTTTATCTATTATATAATCTTATGTATATATTCAACCTTGTAGACATAAGTAATAAATGAAATAATGTGAAGAATCTTTCCTTTTGGCATATTGATAGGCTGGAATATGAAAAGAAAAACCTTTGTAATAATCTATTTATAACACTTAATTTTAATATATGTTGGTTATAATGTGTGATATAAATTAATACAATGTTGTGTATAGTTTTCATATCTGCCTTTTACTTTTGATCTATGTGTAGTGAATATTGTAGATGTTTGAAATATTATTCATATAGTTAGTCATCTATTCTATATACACTTAATTTCTATATCTTAATTAATATTAATCCAAATTAGTAAATAATGTTGTCTTTTAGTCTAAATTTCCAGCCACTACTTTTATTTTCATTAACTATGAAAGTGATCCTTATAATTAGCATATTATGGAGTTTTCTAGGAACCTTTACTAACAATGGTGTGGTGAAAATGGAACTTTTCAAAATATGTTGAGATGGTTTCCAATAAAAATATATTTCTCTAAATTATTGGATTAGAGAATCTAGAACTTTGTAGAGGAATAAGTTAGAAGATTCAAAGCAATTGTAAAGGATATAATTTAAGAACACTTATATGGAGAGATTTATGTAATCTTATGGTGTGAATTACTTGGATTTTTAGTTGTCAAGATTAGAGTATAGTTATTTACATTTGATAAGGACAAAGAGTATAATATGGACAAAATATAAGGTAGATATATTTTGAATCCTTGATACTAATTGGGCCCATGTTATGGACTACTGGACCTAAACCAAAATTTACAATTATATCACAAAGTTTGTTATAAAAGGTTGTTTGGTCTTTGAATCTATCTAATACCTATTTTTTAGAGGATGGTGCTAAGTTCCTTTAGTGAAAACCTACATTGATTAAAATGTTAGTCATGGAAAAAGCCATGATGCCTACTCCTACCAATATGGAGTAGTCACTTCATGCACCATGATGGTGCTAGAGTTGAGTAAATTAACTTGAACTTGACCCATAAATATGGAGGATGAGAAAAGACAAAAATAAAATAAAATTATGGGATTAGAAAGGATGTTATGATAATAGAGAATATGGAATAAATCAAGCAAACCCATACAAATAGGAGTAGGGGTAGTGTAGAATATGTTGAAGTTAAAATGATTTAGAGATAGGATATGAAAGACGTTGAAATCAAAAGATGTGTAGAGTATTCACAAGGTCACAACAAATATGAAGATGAAAATATCAATAATCTAGATATGGAGTTCAAGGAGCAAGATGAAGAATGTAGGTTAACAATAGAGTAGCTAGAAGATAAAAATAGATCATAGTTAATGAAAGGTTTTGGTCTAGACATAATAAAGAAAGTTATCAATAATGAATTAGGTTATAATGAAGATATATCATAGGTTCAAGTGAAAACTTATAATAAGTTTAAATTATATATCATTAAATTTAATCATATGCATCCCCCTATCCTAATTTATTATTTGGTAGAATAATAAGTGTAGGAGAAGAGGAAGATACAATTGGTTTGATTACTTTACATATAAGTTTGTAAGTATATATGTGAAAAGACAAAATAGGTAATAGATAAGAAGAGGAAATAAGAGTCAAAATTATTTTTTAAAACACCTAAAAAGACTAGTGTGCGTAAGTCCATAGTCACAATAAACACTACACAAGAATATTTAGTAATAGTCACCAGTGTGCATATACCTACAATCATAATTGCCAATGTGTTGAAACCCATATTAGTAACTATAAGTGTTCCATCCATGTCACTCAATGCAAGTATATTTTTTACTTTAATATAATACGATGGGTCTATAGATCTTGAGAATTATGTGGTAACTTTTGATATGAAATGGAGCATTAAAGGGGTAAGAACTAATGATGTTAAGAGATTTGAACTCATTGGGATTTGTTAGGATGAGCCTTAAAGTTAATTTTTAAAATAAACTAAAATAATCCTGACCTTACACAACTAAAATATCTATAATAAATTTTTTTAAGGTGAATAAATATACAAGTCAAACTATTCAAGACTTGAAAGATTTTGACAAAAGTCTGGAGAATCGGTTAGGGACTATAATCATAGATTTTATGATGTTATGAATAAATTGGATTTCATATTAGAATATAAGGATAAATCTACTTAGTTTTTAGAAGGAATATGGCCAAGAATTATATTTTTTATTATCAAGTCCTATTTATTAACTAAGTTTGAAGCTTGATCTATTATTATATGAGTAGAGTAAATAGAATATTATGGTGACCTTTCAGTAGTAGGTTCTAAGGTAGAATCAGAACTATGCACTTTTATGATAACAATGGAGGAAATTAATGAGAATGATACATCTAAATTAGGTTTAGGGTGTATATAATGTGGTCTATAAGGTCACCATAGAAATGATTGTCCAAAACTTGAAACAAAATTTTATGAAATCTGTAGAGTAGTTAGACATGATACTTCAAAGTTTCATATTCTACAACAATATATCCAAAAAACATAGAACATGTATTGTAAATTTTACAAAATAAAAAATCATGATGAGAAGAGTTACAGAGATCTATAAGAGCTAAAGGAAGACATTATCAATAATGACTTAATAGTGGTTATGTATTAGTTACCAACTATGAAGTAGGGTATCCTAAGACTAGCTATGTAAAGGGAAAGTGTGACACAAGGTAGTCCCCAGTGGATACCCTCACTGATAAAATACCAACCATAGGATCTATTTGTATTGATTCCATATTCCATACAACACAAATATTCATCTTCTTATAATAATATGAGTCCATAGTAGTCTAACTAGGCTCCAAGTTCACCTTAACACTAATATGGAGGGTATGATGCACATTAAAACTAGCAAGGAGTATATATGGAAAATAGTGCCAAGGATTGGGATGCCAACAAAATAGAGGTGGATATGCAGGAGGTTACATCTGAATATACCAAGAAGGATATCAAGGAGGCTGTAATAATGACAATTAAAAAACTTGACCACCTATGCAATGTTATTTATGTGGATAATATAATCACTATGTGAATAATTTCCCTACCAACCTATAGAGATGTACATACTATTATATGATATAATTGAAGGCTAGCATCAAATGGAAGACTTTTCAGTGCTTTAAAAGTTAAAAAAGAAGAATATAATGTGCAAAGTCAACTTGATCAATGTGTAACCTAAGGAGAATGCATTCATTTAGGTAGTTACTAAAAAATAACATGTAGAACAAGAAATTCATCCTTTGGATATACAAGTACATCAAGGATTTATAAAATATCAACATGATTGATATATTGATCTTATAAGGGAAAAGACTTTGATGTATCAAGAAACTCAAGTTATACAAAATGTACAATAGTAGAATACTTCACATGGAGATATAATAATTGGTGATGTGCAGATGTATGGGTAGATTGTGCACATAATACAATAGGAAGGAGTTTTAATTACTTTTAAAGACTTATTAAAGTTACTTAGTACACTCTATAATGAGGATATATTACATAATATTACTAACCTTTTGCTTAATTTATTAGACTATGCACAATGAGGGAAATAACATGTAAATAAGGTTGTTTGGTATGTGAAAACTAATAAGCCTTAGATGTTAACTCCTGTATGGATATTGAGATTTCAAGTTATGAAATCCCTAACACTATATTTTATTTCTAGAATAATGTAAATATGATCTTGAGATCAACTTGGGAAGTTATTGGTAGGCCTTAATTAATCTATATTTCTATCACTATTAACCTCATAAATTATGGGCAAGTAGAACCGATTGGCTGCCTCGAGGATGTGGAGATTAGGGTGTTCAAGCTAAGTCTACATGGTGATTTTGAATTCATTGATATGAAAACTATCAATACTCATTACCCTTCGTTAATTGATAATAAAATAGCTTATAATGGGAAAATGACTATTAACATAGTGCACAATCAACTAGAAGCTCACAAAGGAGGCAAGGTAGTTATTATTTCATTGAATAAATTAGAACAAAATATATACATAATCCTAAAAGAACCATAACACCATATACACATGGTGATAATATTTGGTTTAAAGTCAACACATACATAGAGGAATGTATTTATAGCTATTGAGTATAAGCTTTTAAACCTGCACATGGAGCAATCACAAATCATAAAGTGAAATCATCTTGTAAGTTGGTACTAAAAAATCACTAACACCACAATTTTATCTTGAATGTTTTACATCTCCATTAGTTAAATATCCCATGAGGTCAGAAGTGGATGTGCTATATAATATAGGTGTAAAAATAATGGATTATACTGAACTAAATTCAAAAGGTGTTTTACCTTTGGAAATAACATCTTCCATAAGTGGTGATTTAGACACTCACATGATAAATTGGGCAAGAGGAGATCATGAGTTATAGCCTCTATACATGGTATTTACTACCAAATGTTAGTTACCTCAATACTTTATGATAACGGATCTTAATCCAATCATTTTAATGTTAGAGTACTATATGTTGGAGGTGTATCAAAGATTCAGTGTACTAAGTTATATGCTAAAAGGTACTACTAAAACTTAGTGGGTAGTCCATAAAGATCCAAAGATACACTGGGAAGAGACTTGTGAATTTTTATGCCACTACCAATAGCTTGGTATATGTATAAATAAAAAATAAGAGAATCTAAACATTAGGCATAAGTGCAACAAGGTTTCATTCATACATTTTGTGTTTGAAGATGATAACCCTTTGGTGAAAAAGGAATTGTAGAAACTTAAAATATTTATATGTCATAGATGATTATAATATTTTGGAGCTACAAAAAACTCATCATCATAATAACAAGCATCACATGATTTGAATATGTTAATTCATAATTATAAGGCAAGTCAACAAGAATAAGTTTTTATTAAGCCCTATAATTGAATAATCGATGAGATGATAGACTATATAAATAGAGACAAATATTTTTATTTGGAAGGCTTCTTTCAACAATAAAAATAGGTTGAACCAACACTAATCCAAAGCACAAAACAAGTGGATAAAGTTAGACTATGCAATATAAACATTCTAAAAAGAGAAGGAAAGTGCACTCTATGAGATGTTATACCCAACACATCAAATAAAGTGTATCAAAAACCCCTAAAAAGTATTGATGCAAACATAGGAATAGATTTAAACCATAAAATTGTGATAGTAGGATATTATTGGGGATAAAAATAGATTTCAGAATCATTACATCTATTATGAGATTACCAAGATGTTTTGCTAACAAAATTCTCTAAAATAAAAGATGTAGATATATTATTGGGTAAAATTCACGTATATTTGAAATATTACACTTGAAATATTAATAAAAACTCATATAGGATAAATCCTAACTTTAAAATAAAATTAAAGGTTAAACTAAATCAAATGCAAGAATCCAGAATCATTTTTCTAGTGGAAAAAGTAGACTGGGTGAGTCCCATAGTAATTTAGCCAAATAAATATGGAGAGATACAAGTATGTGGAGACTATTTCACACTTAATAATGCCTACATCAATGATCCTTTCCTAATACCATTCCTAGATGAATTCCTCAATTCATTCATAGATCATGAAGTGTACAATTTTATAGATGGATTCAACAGGTAACATCATATTTCAATCATAGTATAAGACCAAGCTAATACTAGTTTTATAAATTAATGGTGATCATTAACATATAAGTTAATTATTTTTGGGTTAAATAATGCACCATTATTTTTATCTATATCTATAGTAATTTTATTTTAAGACTTCATTCACGATTTCTTAGAGGTATATTTGGATGACTAGGCTATCTTTTCTCTAGTTAAAGAACATCTATCAAAACTATGACTAATATTAGAATGGTGTTGAGTTATATGTATTGCTCCAAATTTAAATAAGTTATTATTTTTCACACCATTTGGTGTTATTTTAAGACATGTTTTATATAGTGATGATATATTTATGTACCAAGATAATATTGTTGGAATAGTTGGGATGCCACCCTCGACTAAATCTACTAAATTACACACCTTTTTTGGTCATACGAGATACTACAATTTTTTTATCAAAGGTTACATATTGATATCGGTGTAAATGGAAAAATTAATATGTAAGGATATAATATTTAAGTGAACATCAGAATGCCAACTAGTATTTATTGAACTCAAACAAAGGTTGGTAATATCACCCATTTTAGTCTTTCCTAATTGGATGAAACCATTCCATGTGGGTTAGATCACCCCATACATTTTTCCATAATAAATATATCAACAAAATAAAATAACTATATTTCCATTGATTGATAGGCTTTACCTATGGTATTTTCATTACAAAAGTTTTGACACTATTTATTGGCAATACTATTTGAACTTTTCACTAACCACTAGGTATTATGATACCTAGTTAATAAGTCGATGTTGGGAGGATGGATATATATTCATCTTATGTTGTTTTAAGAGTTTCAATTTTGGATAAAATTAAATATAAGATGAGAAAAAACTAGACCAGATCATCTGAGTAGGCTAAAAAGTAATGGAGAAATAGAAGAAAAATAGGATGAATCCCTAAATGCATTTTATTATAGGCTAATGTAATCTTAAATACTATGAAAGACAATTCAATTTTTTTTAGCAAGGTAATTTCCCTATGAATTATATAGAAATGGATAAAAATAAAATGGTTACTTGATTTATGCCATATAATCTCATCAACAACTTTATATACAAAATGAGGAAATATGGTGTGTTACGTAGAGTAGCATTAGAGCATGAATGACCACTACTTATTCAAAAATGCATCAAATAATTGTAGGGGGTCACTTTTTAGGTGAATCCACTGATATAAAAATGTTTTACATTAAGGTAAAAATAGGTTTTGAAGGGACCCCGAAACCCTGAACAAAAGGAGAAAGATAAAATAGAAACGTCCACAGGGCCTACTTCACCGAAGTAATAAAACCAAGATACAAAGACATAAAGATAATCAAACAAACATCCAAAGATAGCCCCCAAGTTTTACAGAGACTTGGAAACTCCATAGTAAAAGTTCAAAAAACCAAGTACCAAGACCAAAAAACACAACCAACTAGCAGAACCAACTAAAAGAACTAGAACTATTCTTCTAGTTCCAATATCATCTTCACTACTTCCTTACCTTTCGCAACAGTGTCCTGGATGGCAGCAATCACCTGCGTAGATCCCTCTTGCATTGCTTTCTTTCTTGAGCTTTGTCTAGTTCTCTTGCTAGGTCCCTCCAAAGTTTTGATTTCCTCATTTGCTCTTTTTCCAATGTTTACAGTAGCAGCACAAATGCTAGAGGTTACCTCCTCCATCTTTATTCTGCTTTCCTTTATGAGTTCCCTTAGGTTGTTCTCATACTCTTTGAGTTTTATGGGAATATCCCTCATCTGCTTTTCCATGTTATTGATTTTGTTCCAATCTGCCTCCTGTTTACCCTCCATTGTTTCCATTTTACTATTGATTTCCATTATCTCCTTATACGTTCATAAATCGAATTGAAGGGTAGCATCAGCTTTACAATTGGCCAATCTAGTAGGTTCGTCATTCTGCCTTTTGTCACTATAATATTTTTTGTTCCTTTTAGGACTACTTCCAACTTCTTCAATATAATCCTCCGTTTCCATTCGTTTATGTTCCTTTATTTCAACAGGGCTTACATTTTTGTTACTTACTTTACTTGAGCTCCCATTTCCAATATTTGGTTAGCAACCTAAACTAGATTTTCCTTTTCATTAATCGGATCAAGGTCCACAACAGGATCATCTAGATCTTTATCCATTTCCTCAAACACTTGCTGGTTTTCCTCAGACTCATGGTTGTTGTTTTCAGACTTTTCCTCTATAGTGACTCCTTTCTCATTCTTATCTTGCACTTCTTCTTCTTCTTCCTCACTGAAACTTGAATACCCACTTTCTGTTCCTCCTTCTTCCTCCAGACTCTCCTCCCCAGTGTTTTCAAAACTTTCCCACTCTGTTTCCTCAACTGCAATCTGGTTATTGATGCTTGGGAGTTTGAATTTAGCTTTTTCATTCCCTTTTACTATTTCTTTCTTATTACTCCTTAGGTCCTTGTATTTTCCTGAATAAGGATTCTTTACAATGGCCTTATTCTTGCAATGCCCTTCAATTATAAGAATTAACCCCTCATGCAGGATGGGACAAAATTCCTTTTTCCTATGAGTGAACAGACTTTGGAGCAAGGAAAAATGTAGATAAAAGGAAAGGAGATTCTTACTTTGTGTCTAAAGTGATTGAGGAATACAAAGTGAAACTTGTGGACTCTTTTGCTTCTTCCATCAAGTATGAAGTACTCACAAATGTAGCATAATACGTCCCTCCAGATGCCCTTAATTTGCTCCAATTCAAAAATATCTCCACTTTTTTCCAGCTGCTGCTCCTCAGCATCCGTTTTAGGGAATTTGCAAAAAGCCTCATTGGAAATGCTTGTCTGCTTTGAAAATTTTATGCCCTCCATTAGAAGTCCCATCACCTCCACTATGAATTCCTCAATGAGATTCACCGTAATTCCATGCAAGGTAACCCTATCATCAGTTCATTTTTTGAAAAAGCCATTGCGATATGGGTTTTTGAGCCATGAAGCCATTCCATGTAACTCACAACCTTTCCTCTCTATAGTGTCTTCCAGACATCTTCTTTTGATTTCCACTCTTTGCAATATTTGGGTTCCTGCCTCCTTGGTTCTCCTTTCCTATTACGAGGCATACATATCTCCTTTAACACCTGAACCCTGTCAGCTAAACAATGAACCTGACTATTACCAATTTGGACCAGAACTCGCCTATATTTTGGCACATTTTGAATCCTCCTCATGTACTCTAGTACATTTCTGTTTAATGAATGTATATCTTCCTCCATGGTTCCACTCCCCCAAATCATTAGTTTTTTATTCTAATCTGATCTCTCCCTCCTTAGCATGAATTGCATCATGATGAATGAGCACTCTAAGATCCACATTTTTTTTTAATGTCTCTTACCAGCTCACCTTGTGTCCTGCTCAAACTGCATAATTTGCTATCCAATCAGCAACTCCATTTACTTCATGGTAAGTATGGGTAATAGTGACTTTCTCATATTTTTTAATTAAAGTTTTCATTTCCATCACCATAGCCTCTATTGACCATGAGACAAAAATTTTATTATTTAAGATATTTATGATATTCAAGGAGTCCCCTTCCAGCCATAATTTAGAATATCCCAATTCAACAGCTAGCTTAATGGTTTGGAGGGCAGCACAAGCTTCAACAATATGGTAGTTTGACTTACCAATGGGAATTGCAATAGCATTGATTACATTTCCCATATGGTTTCTCAAGACTCCTCCACATCCTGCATTCCTCGGGTTCCCTTTAGTAGCTCCATCAAAGTTCCCTTTGATCCACCCATAAGGGGGGACATTCCAAGTTACACCAAGTCTAGGATTTTCATTTTTTACATTAGACTTTTCTGATCTTAAAGGATTATCAATTTGAAAGGTAGGATTAGGATCCCTTTGCAATGAAAAATTCTCCTTGATAGCTCTAATGATGTTCTGCCCCACTACCCATCCTGGAAGTTCTTTACTTCTAAAAATATAGTTATTTCTTTCTTTCCATATTCCCCACCAAATATGGGGGAGAGTTAGTTTCCATAAAAAAATAACATCAGGATTCTTAGAGGGATAGTACCAACTTTTAAAAGATAGATCCACACTTTTATGTTGAATCCAAGCAATACCCCAAAGATTGAGGATTTCTTTCCAAACTAGATGCATAAAGGAACAGTTCACAAACAAGTGATCTCTATCTTCAAAACCTTTTTTGCAAAGAATACACCTGTTCACTATGTTTATTCCTCTTTTCTGTAAGTTATCAAGAGTCAAGATTTTGTTTTGGAGAAGGGTCCAAAAGAAGATTTTGATTTTAGGGATGAGTCCCTTGATCTAGGCCTATGTCCACAATGGTTGGTTACCATTTCCCTTTGAAGTAAAGATGGTAGAAACATTAAATTGTACGCTAGGCTCATCATGCCAAACAATCTTATCTTCAAGATTAGGCTTGTGGTGTTAAACTTTGTTTCAAGATGTGCACATAGAAGCCAATCATTATGATGTGTGTTAGTAGATGGGAAAGCCAAATTAGAGAGATGAGATGACCTTGCTACCAATGCTCATATAATAAATATTTGAATAGTGGGGAATCAATTGCTTTGGATAAATAATTCTCCTAATAAAATTAATTCATGTAATTCACATTATCACTATAGTAAATTTCTTCATGAAATCAATGGAATCTATTACAGCTCCAAGTTATAGTACGAAGGATGCTACCAAAATTTTATATGAAAACATTATTACAGGATTTAAATTCCCAATCAAGCCAATCAGTGATAGAGGAATGCATTTACTTAATAACACCATCAAGACTCTCATATAGGAGTTTATGATCTTATACCAGAAGATCACTTTGTATCACCCTCAAATGAATGGATAAGCTAAAACATCAAACAAAGTATTGGAGAAAATGTTGACAAAGATGTATAATGTGCAAAGGTATGATTGGGAAGATCAAATTATTACGATTATTTGAGCCTACATAACACATTATAAGTATCCTACATAGTTCACTCCTTATCATCTTGTTTATGTCCTTAAAGTAGTAATGCTTATGAAGTACATTATTTTGAGTTTGTGCATTATAATGGTTATAAGGCTAGGTGACCAAGATTATCTAAGTAAAATATTATTGGACTTGGTTAGAATGGAATAAAGTAGATAAAGTGCATAATATATGAAATAAATTCACAATATAATTTATAAGGCATGATATGATCTCAACCTATGATCTTATCAATTTCAACTAGACCAAGTGGTACTATTGTATGATAGTAGGTTCAAGGCATTCCTAATAAATCTATGAACCAAATGGAAAGGAATCTATATTTTTCATGATGTTTAAAATAATTTACCATTGTGTTAAAAAAATTAGGGAAGCATATTACCAAGACATGTTAATGGTTGCAAGCTTAATCCTTATCATCATTAGTCTCTATCACTTTTGTTGCTAAAGGGGATAGGGTATCGAAGAACACCATGTAGAGTATGGTTTTTAATTAATGTTGTTTTATGTTTTATTTTTTTTCATAGGGTTATATTATTTTTACAGTGTGATACATCACAACACATCACAATGAACAAGTAGCAATTATAGTCATAACATGTAATCAAATGCCATAAGACAAATTTAAGGAAGGTCAGCTTGCACCAACTACTAGAGGTCATGAAATAAGTCTAAAAAGGTGATGAAGATAAGATAGGTACATTGATAGAATGGATAATTGTCATTTAATACCATTAATGACATATCACTTAAATATATTACATTCTTCCCAAGGTAGATTACATGGTAAATTGATAGGTGGCATCATAAAAGAAATGGGATAGATGAAAGGATATCAAGTCACATCAACTAACTAATAAGGAGTAAATCAAGGATTATAGATACAAATGGGTTATATCAGATCAAATTTCACCAAGTGAGATTAGTGTGGTGAGGAAAAATCATGCCTAACCCAAAAGTGCATTTAAAGTAGTCAATGATACACATTTGGGTGCCAAATATTCTATATATTGAGGGGCATATATGACACAAAAACATTACATACTTTAGTTAACAAGAAATGTTTGCATTCTAATTTCAAAATAACTTATTACACATTGATTAGAAATAAGTTCCAAAACAAGCCAATAAATTATTCAATATTGGCTATAGTTATAACTATGGACAGAGGTCAACTACTAATCCCTCTTACATGTGCAAATAAAAAGGAGATAGGTATTGGGTTTGATCTATGTCCAATCAAATATGATGATATAGACCCTTTAAATTTCATCAATGCAATCTAAACTACCCTTTTTGATCAAGACACTTAGTAAAACAAACAAATAAGAGCTATATCACTACAACATCCCCTTTAAGGCTTCAATACTAAGATATTGATCAAACTACTAAATTTTAGTCAATTAGATGAGGAAATGCTCACTTTGTTGAGAAAATATAATAATGGAGCTATTCATTTATCATAGCATATCAAAATATATATATCACTCCCTAATCCATGTCTCAAGTAATAAGAATTCCATCCCATGGAAAATCCTTTCTCCCCTACAAGTCCTTCACTCCACCCATTCATTATAACACCAGTGAGAAGTATATGACTAGGGTAGGTAGAAGAATACCAATTGATTTTATAGAGGATTTATCAATGTATATTTTAGTTGAATACATTACAAATAACTTTTGTCAAATCATAAAATAAGCCAAAAAAGTAACAAAAAGGGTTATCAATATTACATACCACATGGTACGCTTGGATGAATACTTCAACTATATTGATTTTATAGAGTCAAATCCAACCATCAACATTGATAAGATACTCACATGTACCTCTTATAAATTCCAATATCAATTTTTTGTATTACTTGTGTGTTTCATGTAGTGGAAATCATCAGAAGGAATAATTAATGTCACTACATATTTTTGTCTTATTACCTTCATAGACATAACATGGACTAAAATATTCAATATTATGATAAACTTGGGAGATTCAACACATGGTAGATTGAGGATTTATCCTTGATCAAGTTGCACCCTAAAATACCTCAATATCTCATTCATGTTTAGGGAAACATGCATCGATAATAAAACTTCATAATAACATCCATATCAAGGTGCATGAGTTAACAACTCCAACTAAAACCATAATGTAATTCTTCATCACAATGTTGTGTGTGTAAGAATAAGTATGGAGATAGAAATATATAGATACACAAATAATATCACCTATGTGATATATTCCAATATAAGTGTAACTACCAATGTCAAAATAGGCACAAGAATAATAGAAAGCACAACCACAAGTCCCATCATAAACATTAACAACTCCATCATAGACAAATAACGGTAAGATAAAGTCACATACATGATGAGCCTCACCTCTATTAACCAAGAAGAATACATGTCATGCAAAGTCTAGGCTAGATAATCCAAATGTTTCAAGGATAGCAAGTGGTGTGTCGTACCAAAAATGGGATTGGAGGATTAATAAGTTTTGAAGACCATGTTGGAAGATGTTAGAAGTAAAGTCAATGAGAAAGAAGAGGAGAAGGAGTTCTTTTTCTGGAAAGTAATGTGCACCTACAAAGTGTGAAATAAATAGTATAAAACCTTTGGGTTGACATATTTCAACCTCCACTTCTATTATTTTTGACACTATATGTTAGGAGGTAGTTTAAAATAAATTGGCAGTTGAAATATTTACTAAGGATCCAACTATGGGATCTTTTGTTTTGTATTTAGGATAGCAACCTACATATAATATTTCACCTCTAATATTAACATGAAAGCTAAGGATGCATCCTTTATCAAGGCCATCTCAAAAAATAAAATAAATAATGGTATATTTTAGATATTAGATTTGAGAGTAGGAAGAGCAACAAGCCTCATAAGCACAACCACAACTCAAAGGCTCAGTCAAGGAATAAGCTTAAGAATACCCTAACTCCCTCTACCCACATCTAAGAATAAGATAATTATGAAAAAAAAATAATGTTGTTGAATCAACCTCCTTAGGTTACACGTTATTTTTTATCAATCTTAACCCACCATAGGTCATGAAAGATCCTGAATAAAGAACATTACCATGAGCTAAGACACAAATAAAAGCTTTGTAAAAATTAGAAGACCCAAAGGAGTATCAAAGGAAGACCAAGAAGAAAAGGAGAAAGGAATAAAACAATAATTAAGAATAAATAATATATACATATATATATATATATATATATATATATATAATAGGTAGATTCAAAAGAAGTGAAATGTAAGCAATAAGAAACTATGTATGAAGAATAATGAAAATAACAAGCTACAAAATAGAAGTTCCAAAATAAGGCCAAAGAATTAGAGGCTACACAGAAGTAGTTTGATAAAGTATATATTGTATAGAAGTAAGCCAAACATGTATAGGTTATGTGGAAGTAAGTTGAGTAAGTATAGGTTCACAAGAAGCAATCTAAATAACTAGATGCAAAGGAAAAGCAATATGAGGAAGAAAATAGAAAGCAAAAAGAAACACAAGTTGGACAATAAAATAAAAATGAAGCAAAGGTAATAGATAGGGATTAAGTAAAATAAAAGGCCAAAGATAATTAATCTAAATATGTAATTGATGAGAAATAAACCAAAGATAAATCTAAGGTTAAGGCTGAGTCCAAGGCTAAGGCTGAGGTGTAAGTGAAATCTTAAGATGAGGTAGATGTTAAGGCTATGGTTGAAGTTGAAGTTAAGACCACAAAATAAAAGGATCCCCAAACCAAGAAATAAGTGGATAATGTAGAATAACTTAAGAGGATAACACAAAATTATGTGTAAGAAGAAGAAGAATCATAGATGAAACCTTATATATCTATTCAATGGCTATGGGATGTACCCATAACATCCACCTGGTTCACCATATTTGCACTTCCTTTGGCACAATTCAAATCAACTCTATTAGTAACCCCTATAAAATCCATGGATTTTTCCACTGGTCTACTGGAAACATCTTTAGATGTTGCTTAACTACCATTATCAAATAAAATTGAAGGCATAGATGTGTTCCAAGATTCAATTTCATAGAAGGCCTCAAACTTGTGACAAGAAGTTTTTCAGCTACAAGAGGACAATGAAAATTGATCAACCATCTTGTAAATTTACAAAAATTGATCAATAGTACTTTCCCCACACTGGTCACACAAGTCCTAGGTGACTAGGTGATGTCTGAAGATGAACAACTCACCACCTTATTATACCGAACTCATAAAATATTGGTTGAATGCATAATTATTTCAAATGTTGTAAACCTAATGGAAGGTTATATGTTCAAAAATAAAGGAAATATATGAGATACTTGAAGAATACAAATAGGTTTTGGAGGCCATTTCATAAAAATCCAAGTAAATATCTAAAGGAGTGCTAAATTGGAGGCATTATCTCAATAATTCTTTGGATCCTACTAGACCTAAGTTTACAACAACAAATAAATCCAAAGGTATGATGGATGACCAAATATCCACTATGAAATAAATGGGTAATTCCCTCAAAACATTTTTATATTTAATGGATAAATGCCATGTAAAAATTTAAATATTGGCATAATGAAACTATGTGAAATAAATTTGTAGGCATCCAAGCCTCAACAGACTATGGATCAACTAGATGAGTTGGCACTAGATATTCATCTCAAGCTATTAAATGATAAATCATTAATAACCATCACAAAAGATGACAATGTTAAAAACTTGAAGCTAGTTTAGATTTTATTATGCATATTTCTTACCATGGTGTGAGAGGTGCTAACCAATTGGAATATGCTCAAACAAGACCTTTCTCAAACTAATTCTATTATTTCCCAAGTGGTGGATGAGCCTCAATTCATTCCACCACAATAGATTAACCAACTATTGTAGTAGAAGAATTTGGATACAAAGTCTTAGCCAGAGAAACATAAAAAATAATAAGCTTCACCACCAAATGTTTCACAATAAAGTGGGTCAGTATTAAAACAAGCACAATAAGCTCCACAACAACTTCCTACATATTCTTTTAAAAATTCACCACCCAGTAGCTTCAATTGGTCTCCAATTTTATGACTTTATCTCAGGATGAGACAATGATCTAAGTCAAAAAAGTGTTGGATAAGGAACAAGGAAAAATAAAATCACAAAGTATAATAGATGGACACATGTGTGAATTATATGATTTTGTATTTTGTATAATCTTATGTATATATTCAAATTTGTAGACATAATATGGAAGAATGTGAAGAGTCTTTATTTTTAGCATATTGAAATGATGTAATGTGAAGATAAAACACTTTTTAATACTTTATATATAATGTTTAATTGTAATATATGTTGGTTCTTATGTGTGATATAGATTAATACAATGTTTTATATGTTTTTCATATCTATCTTTATATTTTGATCTGTACACAATGAATATTTGTAATGTCTAAATTGTTATTCATATAGTTATGTACTTTATTTTATATACACTTAATTTTAATGTCTTGATTAATATGAGCCTAAATTAGTAAATGATAGCATATTTTAGTCTAAATTTATGACCATTACTTTTCTTTGTCATTAAATATGCAAGTTATCCTTTGTAATTAACATATTCTAGAGTTTTCTAGAAACCTATACTAACACATTGTTGTTGACACTTTATGATTTGAATTAAAGTTTCACTTTGAATTTTATGCCCTGATATACTTAGTATCAAGTGACTAAGAATATGTATGGGACTAACACCAAAGGATATATTTAGGCAAGTAAGATCATCTCTCCCTAGTGCTAACCCCACACAACTAGCAAGATGTGAGGGCTCATCACCAATTATTAGCAAAGAGCTCTGGAGAGATTATGAAATGACCTTATTTTCATGATATTTTGAATTCTCTCTCTCTCTCTCTCTCTCTCTCTCTCTCTCTCTCTCTCTCTCTCTCTCTCTCTCTCTCTCTCTCTCTCTCTCTCTCTCTCTCTCTCTCTCTCTCTCTCTCTTCTCTCTCTCTCTCTCTCTCTCTCTCTCTCTCTCTCTCTCTCTCTCTCTCTCTCTCTCTCTCTCTCTCTCTCTCTCTCTCTCTCTCTCTCCTCTCTCTCTCTCGTCTCTCTCTCTCTCTCTCTCTCTCTCTCTCTCTCTCTACACACACACACACACATGTATATATATGAAATTACCTTAACCCCCAAATATTGGCCCCATGCAACCAATAAGATGCAAGGGATCATCATTGAGGACTAAGATAGGTTAGTAAGGTTTCCTATTTTTTATTATGTTATTTCTCTCACTTATATGGAATTGTAAAAGGAGATTCTATCATATAGAAAAACTTCTAGACTAGATTATAGGTTAGATTTTTTTAGGGTTTCAAAGAAGTATATGACGAATAAGGTGAACTATGCACATAATAACTATGAAAATAACCTATGCCCACGATTATTTTGAGAATTTTTTCTAAAGGGAATATGTTTATAAGGAAAATTAAATGGAATTATGTCCTTCATTCTAAAAAACATTTTCACGTGAACTCATAACTACACAACCACTAAACAAAACAACCAATATGAAAAACAATGCAGTGAAAATGCAAAGAAGGCAATGTGAAATGCAATTATTATATGTATAAACCTTTTAGGTGTAAATATTTCATATACTTACTGAACACCTTACATTTTAAAGTGAAAAAATGATAAGATCCATTATTGATAATATTCAATCACCAAATATGGGCCTAGATGTACAAGCTTCTCCCTTTTTATTATTTATTCTACTGTCAATTATTAGATGCTTACATAGAAATTATTATGAAACTCATAGTATTATTCATATGGAATCATTTATCTATATTTTTTCCATTATGCTCAAATAAGGTAAAATAAAATTCTATGATAATTTAGTGAGTGTATTTCCATGGTCCTCTACTTCTGGAGGGGAGAGACAGGGCCCAACATTAAGAATGTTTAGGTACTCATAGGAACCAATGTCAATCTCTATAGTTATTATGGTTAATTATTTAATTTCTTCCTCAAGAATTGGTAGGATAGGGGGAAATTAAATGTTTTTTATTATCTAATCTAACATCTAAACTATAATTTTCCCCTATGTGGTGTGGTGTTGATTTATTTTTTTGAGGAGGTGGGTTAACACATTATTTTGGGAGCTTATTGTCATGCCTCAAGAGTTCCACCATGCCAACATGGTTAGCTTCAATAGTTACATTGAGATCCTCTACTTAGATAGGTCTATATGTAATATAACTTCTAACCCTATAAGGGTTAAATGGAAGTTTGATTAGTTCATCCCTTTTCTAGGATGGTAATGATTGTCAGTCATTGATTTGGTTGAGATAGCTAGGAAAATTGTGGGATCTTCCTCACTTTTTTTTATTTTAACTCCATTTTATTCATTTTTTAATTTTATGGTAGTTTCATAATTTTAGAAACCCTATTTAAGACAACTAATTTTTTTGTTTGGGTGCCCTTAACTTCAACTAGGAGTAGGATTCCACCACACCATTAATGGGTAAGTGATAATCAATGTGCATCCCTATTTTTTTGTGCATGGTCACTTGAAGGATTTCAAAAGGATTACGATCCCCTTAGTAAAAAATAATTTCCCCCAAATGGAGGAACCTAATTTCTTAAAATAGGTTAAAATGGATTTCCTTCATCATGTGAATCCAAGGTCTACCCAAAATCTTGTTATAGTTGGCATCTTTATCAATTACATAAAATTTAATCAACATGGTTTTGGGACATAAATTTTATGGAAGGATGATGGTACGAATTGAGGTATACTTGAGGATATAATATAATTTTAGAGTGTTTCTTGTGGTAGATAAATCAAATTTTCCTAAACTAAATTTTTGGAGAAATATGTATACACCTAAAATTTCTTACTTCTACTAATTCCATAATTATTAGCATCATCACACATTATCATCATAATAATATTATCCTTGAATCACCTAGACTAATTTCCACCCTGCTCTAATATTTATACATCATATTTTAACCTTATAACTCCCTTCATCTTAATTAATTCTTCTAAGA